>CM055656.1:18057703-18393156 GCA_029378335.1 Agrilus mali
TTTTTAACTATTTATTTAACATAATTTTACAACTTATAACTAAACGTGGATAATTTAATAGTTGCAATAAAAAGAGCGAAAGAGACGAAACTTGACAAAATAATTGAAGAGAATTATGTAAGATTTTACCTTAAATAGAATTACATATACGTAACACTTTCAAGTGAAATTATAATGATTGGTGAGCTAAAATTGAAGGGAAAATTAAACACATGGTCCAAATTGGTTTATGATAATTAAAAAATTATTGTTTGTAGCGGATGTTACAGTTTGGTTGTAATAATAAACAATTATGGGAAGAATAAATATAAGAAACTTACACTAGAGATAATATAGGTAAATTTGATATCGTCACGTACACAATTTAATATAAAACATAATTAAACTTAATTACTAAATACAATTAACAGGTAGGTACATTACACCTCCCCCCTTAAGAAACTGGAAGATCAAGGTGCATCTTTCAGTTTAGCAATACTTGCCCTTCTACGTAAAGGTATTTCTATGCCATTTATTGAATTGTCAATGTTTGTTTCTACAAGTTTGATAGATTGATTGACTCTATTTTTACTTGGCGAAAGTTCATTTTAATTTATAATAAATGAAACATTTTATACTTTCAAACTTTTTAATTGTCTTGAAAATTGTTTCGCAACTTTGTGGCTTCATCAGAAGATACCCGAATATTAATTTTACAATAGAGGAGGAACAGAATAAAAGCACCAATTTCTTAGATTTAACAATTTGAAGAATTGAAAACAAACACACATTTGCTATTTACCATAAACCCACACACATAGATATAATGATAAACAATCTAGATTTCATCCACAACAGCATAAATATTCTGGTTTTTATTTCATGTTATGTTATATAGATTGACTCGAATACCTATGAATAAAGATAACTACATGAAAGAACTTAACATCATTAAACACTACGGTAATATAACTATGATTAATTATTATTAATTATTTAAATTAATTGATTAACTTGTAAATAAAATTCTATACAAAAATAGCATAAATAGTATTTTTCCGGTAAATAAAAAAGAAAATAATAAATTTCAAATTGTTACATATTTCGGTAAACCTTCATTAAACATTAGGAGTTTTTTAAATAATAAGAATGTAAAAGTTGCATTTACAACTATTAACACACTAGCCAAAAACATCAAAAACAACAAAGATAAAATATCTATAAACAGTAAGTCAGGAGTTTACAAATTAGAATGTGGGTCATGTGACAAATTTTACATAGGCCAAACGGGGAGATCATTTGAAAAATGATTAAAAGAACATATGAATTCATTTAAACAACTTAAAAATAATTCTCATTATGCATCACATTAAATTAATGAAAAACACATATTTAATACCGAATATACTATTTTACACACTGAAAGCAAAAGCTATAAACTCAATTAGCTAAAAAGCATGGAAATTAATAAATATAAATATAAAAATGTACTTTTAAATGAACAATTGGAAACAAATAATTCACCACTACTAAATTTATACTTTACACCCCCACTTTAGCTATGTAACCTGATATATAAATAGAATCAGCTTGTGTTAATTTTAAGAACTTATATATCTTCTGATGAAGCCACAAAGTGGCGAAACAATTGTCAAGACAATTAAAAAGTGTGAAAGTTTAAAGTGTTTTATTTATTATAAAGTTTAATAGATATTGTTTTTGTTCATTTTTTTTCTTATATAAGTTTAAGGTTAAACAATTCGTAATATTAGCACATTTGGAATAATCACGGTTATTTTTACAATTTTTGTTACATCTACATCTTAATCCAAATAACAACTTAAAAATTAAATAGAAAAAAGTATTTTGACAATTGCAAACATAAAATATCCATTAGAGGTTAGTGATTTATAAAAAGGTTCTTGGTTAATTATATCATTTGTAGCTTTGTTTATCTGATCAAGTTTGAGACTTGCCACGTTAAGACTTTCTCTGTTTAGTTTATTCGATTGAAAGGGTACAATTTTGATGTTTTCTGAATTATTAAATTTCTCTTTTAAACTACAATCTGCGTCTTAAAGATCAATATCAGGAATAAAAGATTGAGCATGAAGGATTATTAGCTATTAAAATAGTGTTACTAGTGTATAGTTTACATTGTTTACTTAACGAAATTATACCTGAATTAGAAAAATAAATAGTTGTCGGCAAGTGATTCTTACAAGTTAAGGTAATGTCAGTAGTTTTTAGTAATATATATATATACACTTACACTGTGGCTAATATAAAGTGCAGTAGTTTAATTTTATAATGAAATTAAATAAAAATTATCTATTTGGATTTCTTGTTGATAAACTAAAACGAGTTTCATTGAATTTAATTTTTTTTTGTTAAATACCTATAGATAAAAATAAATGAAAAAATTATAAAAGCTTATTTACTACACCTAACCTAACTTAACCTAATATATTTATAATATACTTAACCTACTTATCCTAACAAGTCCAAATCGAACTCGAAGTCTCTGAAACAGAAATAAATTAAAAATTCTTGCCATGTTTTTCAAAAGGATAACTTACTCCCCGAACACCTCCAAAATATCCTGCGGAGTAATTTCGTATAATGGAGGTATTTCTGCATTCTCCAAAGCAGCCGACGTCTCGCCTTCGCTGTCATCGAACAGGTCAGGGGAGGTCGGCCGTGCAGGTAATGGTGGTGCAGTAGGGTTGCCCACCGCTTCACTAGGTGTGTGGCTACATAAAAGTGGAATATGTAAAACTATTGAAATTATTTTTAAAGATAACACTTACACAACTCTACTCCCTGCCTGCACATTTCTTTGGGGGAGATGCTCCCACCATTTGCGCCGCTGTTGCTGATCTCTAGAATTTTATAAAAAATTTTTAATTGGGGCTTAACAAAATTTTATAAACTGCTGCACTGTTGCCGCGCTATTTCTCACTACACGCAGCCGTCTAGGACGCCGAGGCTCCCTCGGCATCCTCGACGACCGCCGGCGCCTATTTGGCACAAAATCTTTATCTCCAGATGGAGATCTTTGCCGGCGGCGGTTTAATCCTGACGGACCTGGTGTAGGAGATGGTGGGTGCGGGGGTGATGCTTGTTTTAGCCTGTAAACATGTAAGCAAATAGGCAAATGCAAAAAAGAAATCTAATATCGTAACTGAAGCATTGAAACTTAATGAGGCAAAGAAAGTTAAGGTTTTCTAAATTAGCTAAACTACTCACCCTGTGAGGTCTATCATTAAAATATACTCTTCCTGCTGCTGCTGCTGTTGTTGTTATTGTTGTTGCTCCTGCTGCTGCTGCTGCTGCTGCTGCGGTTCTTGTGATTCCTCAGCCCTGCACAGAAACCTTCACTTTTAAAATTCTCTGAAATATATGCAAATTATTTTTGAAAACTTACTGAAAACATGGCCCGCGCACCACCGACCTTTCAGGGGTGTTTTGCACACCCCTCCGTTTCAACAGGTCCACGACGCTTAAAACCGCAGCGCATTGCAACAGCGTGATATATTCCAGGACAGGCACCTTGAAACTAAATGTTTTGCAAGCAATACATCGAACATGTAACCTATTTTTTCCCCTCGATCCCCACACGCCAAATCAGACCTCCCTGTGACCTCAAAATTGGCCCCCCCGCCCCGCACACCCATCCGAACACCCTAATAAAAATTGTTAAAAGAATTAACCAATTTTAGTCAATTTTGGTGGAGGCGCCGGACACTTTTGAGTAACCCACATTTTAGTTTAAAGTAGGTTGACGCCTATTGTTATCGCTTATCGAATGAGACAGTAAAACAAATTAAAAGGGGGGTATTAGAAAAAAATGAGCAGAACTTACCTTACCTAACCTAACCTAACCTAACAAAGTGAGCTGCAATTGGGAATTTGGTTTCGTGGTAGGTGACCCGACAATGGAAATTTGGGATTTGCGGATAGGGGGCGGGGGGAAGGAATGCTGAAGGGGGGAGGGGGGATAATTACCGAAAGCGGCAGGTGTAAAGATCAAGTTAAAGTTATGAGTCCATTAACCTTCTAATTGAATTCAAGCGAGAATGCGGGGAAAGGGGAATAGGAGGAGTGAGGCTGAGTGTTATTGAGAGGGGGTGCCCTACTTTAGTATATATATGTTAACGCAGCTACCAGTGTCAATACGCTCGTTTCTACGTCTCGCATACTAGATATTCGTATTTACGTTTCGCAAGTTTTATATATTTATTATATACAATGAGTAGTGAGCAGTTGTACTCGTCAATCCACTTCAGAGGGTTATATACCCCTATCGCGGCGGGCATAATACAGTTAAGATTAGAATTAGAGGACATGGTACTTAATTATGAAACAGAAACGGTAGGTATTTTGGACATTATGACCGGTATAACTATTATTTTCAATAAAAATGTGCCTATAGAGTGTTTACACTATTTAAAATGCCAGTTTATCATGACTGGTGTGTTTGAAGCCGACGATATAACCGTGGAAATGGTCGATTCATCCCACTTAGTCGATTAAAATTTTTAATGCATCCCGGTTATGAATAAATAAATTTCAGTCCCAATTCATTTTTGTTCAACCTTTGTTCGATTATTTAATTTTTAAAGTTTAAACGGTAACTCTGTTTCATTTTTTTTTTTTTTTTGGTATTAATTTCTCTAATTTGTAATAAATTCTGTGCTAGTGCGTACTTTAAATTTTTCATACATCCCGGTTATAAAGACAAATACAAAAATTTCAGTCTAAATTCATTTTTGCTCAACCTTCGTTGGTAACTGTTTCAATATAATTAATCATGTCTTGGTTCACTTGATGAAAATTAATGGTCACTTGTAAAGGAAAACACGTTTTAATTTTCACTAATTTATTTTAACTTAACAATTGTTTCGCTACACTGTAGCTTCATCAGAAGTAGATAGAGATCTAGATAGTATCTATCTACTTCTGATGAAGCTACAGTGTAGCGAAACAATTGTTAAGTTAAAATAAATTAATGAAAATTAAAACATGTGTTTTCCTTTACAGGTAACTGTTTCATTTTTTGGTATCAATTCCTCTAATTTGAATTAAATTCTGTGCTAGTGCGCCATTTTGAACTCGTTTTAAGTGCACACAATGCAACTTTTACCCATTTACTTAGCAGTAACTGAACTGTTTGTTATCATGGTTTACCAGTGTAATCAGTGTCAGAAGAGTTTCACTAGGATGGAAAAAATAAAAGTAAATGCGCTGCCAACGTATGTGATGGGGTTCAAACTATAAGGTCAGCATTTCGACAAAAAGTATCGACGTTTAGAATATGGCCGAAGCAAAATTACATGGACTATGATGATTTCTTTATGGAGATTAAAGAAAAAGTTTTCAACCTTCTGAATAGTCAAATTCAAACACTTAAAAGTGTTAAAATTTGCATGGAGCTGTTTGCTCTTTTTATTCATGGTCGAACTGAAGAAATTGATTTAAAATCGTTTAATAGTCCAAATGCTGTTCTGTCTTAGTCATCCGATGTTTTGGCCGACTACGAGAATTTCACAGATATTTTGAAAACCAAAGCAGCGGGATTCCAAGAGAGAGATTCCGGTAAGGTTATATTATATTATATTATATAATATACCTCGAATCATATACGCACATTTTTAAGCTAAAATAGCAAAAAATTATTTTTTATTAAATACCTAAATATTGGTTATAATTTATCTTGCAGGATGGGCTCTTGTAAGTATTGAGTTTTTCGAAATAAACTGCGGGAAGTTCAATCTTATGCGGGCAAACTCCTTCATCCCATCATCTAAATTTATCGCATTGAAGAAAGCAATCGTCAATATAAAGACAGCGATGACCACTGCTTTGCGTGGTCCGTAGTTTCGGCTCTCTACCCGCCTTCAGGAAACCCTGCTAGAACATCTTATCCCGATTATTCAACAGTGCTTTAACTACAATGTATCAATTTTCCTGTGAAACTTAAACAAATTTATTTATTTGAAGAACTTAATAACGTTTCTGTGAACGTATACAGCTTGGAAAATTCTTTTTCTAACGGTAAATATTCAACAGAAATTGTTGGACCTTTGTATTATACAAAAAATAGGAAACAGGTACATATTAATTTATTAATCATAAGTGATCTTACTGGTAATCAGCATTACACCTGGATAAAAAAGTTCTCCCGTTTGATTTCATCCCAGATTAATAAAACCGATCATTAAAAATAATTTTGTGACGGATGCCTTCAATATCTTTCGAGCTGTCCAAGACTTTTAGAACATCAAGCTGGAGATCATATTGTAACAGTCACCCTTTCGGTAAATTTAAAAACAGATGCTAATGGTAGTTTAGTTCCTGAAAATATTTTAAAATTCGAAAATTTTTCAAAACAAATCGATTTGCCGTTTGTTATTTATGCAGACTTTGAGTGTATTTTGAAACCAATTGCAACATGTCTTCCCGAGAGGCGAGATAAACCTTTCACTGTTGATACGCGTTATCATATACCCTATTCTTTCGGTTATTACTTGAAATGCAGCTTTGATGATTCCTTATCGAAATTAAATATTTACAGAGGTGAAAACTGTGTACAGAAATTTGTGAACGATTTAGAAATGTTAGCCATGGATATATACCATCATTATTTAAAGTTAACTATCCCCATCGAACAACTAAGTGAAGAGCAAGAAATTCAGTTCCAAAATTGCAGGCAATGTCATATATGTTGTAAGGAAATTTCGGAAAATGAAGAGAAAGTGAGAGATCATTGCCATTTAACAGGTCATTTTAGAGGTGCTGCCAGTTCTATTTGTAATTTAAATTATCAGCTCCCGAATTTTATACCAGTAATTTTTCATAATTTAAGTGGATATGATGCTCATGTTTTCTTTAAGATGCTTTGTACATTAGGAAGTAAAATAGATGTGCTATCATTAAATAAAGAAAAGTACATCACTTTTTCTAAAAGCATACATGTTGAAAACAAAACTGAAAACGGTAAAATAAAATAAAAATTCATAAAATTGCGATTTATTGATTCTTTTAGATTTTTGGAGTGCTCTTTAGAATCATTAGCATCAAAACTGAGTGACACTAATCTGATATCTGTAAGACGATTTTTTCCAAAACAAGATGAATTTCAATTGATGAGAAGAAAAGGGGTATTTCCTTATTCTTACTTGGATTCGTTTTATAAATTATTAGATACGAAACTCCCAAATAAAGAAATGTTTTTTGATGATTTAACAAAAACTGATATCAATTCAACACAATGAAAGCATGCGCAAACGGTATGGGAGAAATTTAAATGTCAAACATTGGGGGAATATTCAGATCTATATTTGAAAACAGATGTACTATTACTAGCAGATATTTTTGAAAATTTGTCATAAAACCTACAAGATTGACCCCTGTCAATATATAACAGCGCCATCTTTATCATGGGATAGTTTTTTACGTTACACAAATGCGCAACTTGAGCTTCTTACCGATATTTCAATGCTTCATTATTTTCAAAAAGGGATGCGGGGTGGTATATGCCAATGTATAGAAAGAAAGCATATTGCTAATAATAAATACTTATCTGATTATAATCCCAATGAAAGATCGTCCTTTATAATGTATTTTGACGCTACAAATTTGTACGGGTATGCTATGAGTAAGAAACTTCCAATTTCTGAATTCGAGTGGCTTACAGAATCCGAAATAGACGTATTTAATTTAGATAATGTAGGAACGGATTCACCTTTTGGCTATGTTTTAGAAGTTGATATTCATTACCCGAATTCATTACACGAGTTTCATTCTGATTTTCCATTCTTTCCTGACAATATTATACCTCGTAACAGCAAAACCAAACAAACCAAACTAATTACAACCTTCAAACAATAAAGAACAGTATGTAAGCCACTATCTTAATTTGAAACAAGGCATGAGGCATGGTTTAAAAATCACTAAAATTCACCGAGTGCTAAAATTTAAACAAGAGGCGTTCATGAAGCCTTATATTCAGCTAAATACCGAAATGAGAAATAAATCATCAGCAAAATCGGATAAAGATTTCTTCAAAAAAATGGTTAATTAAATTTTTGGGAAAACCCTGGAAAATGTTGACAAAAGAAGCGATATACGAATTTCTACGCGGTGGGAAAATGCTGTTAAAAGTTTGGGAGCTGAAATGTTAATCGCGAGACCGAATTTCAAAAGCTGTAGTATTTTCTCAGAAAATTGTGTTGCAATTCAAATGGAAAAAGTTAAAGTTGTTTATAATAAGCCGATTTATCTCGGTTTCTCTATTTTAGAATTATCAAAAACTGTTCTATACGGTTTTTGTTATGATTTTCTCAAAAGAGAATACAAAGATGATGTATCTCTTTTATACATGGACACTGATTCTTTAGTTTTAAAAATTTACCATGATGATTTCTATAGTGAAATAAAAAACACCTGCAAAAAATTGATACTTCCAATTATCCGGAAAATAATATTTACGACATTCCTAAAACTGAATCAGTTGTTGGTAAAATGAAAAATGAATTTGCCGGTGTTCCTATTAAAAGCTTTTATAGTACTGGCGCGAAAGCGTATTGTGTTAAATTATGGTTTATTTGATGTATATTATTTGCAGACGCTGGTGTTGCTAATAAAATTTAAATAAAACACGTTTTCAATTTTTACCGAGCTGTTTAATTTCTTTAATAAATACAACATTACATTAAAGAGTGTAGTAATTTCAAAGTGGTGGTGGATGGCCACTTTGCGGAATCAGGCCCTGCTCGCCATCCTACTCGCTCTCCCCTTCGCGCTTTGGATATATTTCCAAGAATCCACTGATAAACTGCTTTCTGTTTTCCATGTTGAAGCGGGTTGTAGTTATAGACTAAATTGTATACTTTCATTAGATGTATAACATTTGATAATATATGGGGTTGAGCGTAACAAGATGTTTCCAATATAATATCTTCTAAGCAGCATTTCATATTCTTGTAGTTGTTTGCAGCATTTCTGAAAAGAAATTAATCACAACTTGTTATGTTGTTGTTTGTCAGAAGCTCTTGAACAAAGAATACATCGTTCCTGCAGACAACCTCTTTTGTATCACTAATGATACTCATAACATCAAAAACAGTTAAATATTGTTTTTTAGCTGCTTGTTCGAGAAATTTTGATATAAAGTCATCACATAATAGCTGTCTGTGAAAAAGCAAACTGAGCAAAGGCAGAGGTGGGTCCACTCCTTCAGTTATCCAAGTAAATGCTTCGAACGGTACTTGAAATCCCAAACGCATAAATACATTTTTCGCATCCTCTTCGTAACTGTTGTGGAGCACATTCCTCAGATGCTTTTTCAAAATATCAGTCTCACTTTTGTAACACTCGTATGAGATAGGATCCATTTAGTTAAATCAATACTTCTTCGGCTTCAGAATCGCTGCTATCAGAGCAGTCAATATCGGGGTTGAAATAGTAGCCCCAGATTTCAATACGGTCGCACTCAAACACGTTAAACTTTTCATAGATTTTTTTAAACCCTTTAGCTTCAATTGTTTTGTACTTTACAAGAGTATCCTTTTTGTAAATTTTCACCACAATGCAATAAGAGCTTACCATGTTTACAGAGTGCAACAATGTTTGTTACTATAAATTCAAGTAGTAAAAATGTTTCATATATAACTGTAACGAAAGAGCATGCGTTGTGATATTATCCCCCCTCCACAGCTTACAGGAGTGGAGGAGCCTTAACATAAAAGCACGGAGCAAGCATCCTTTGGTAGTAGCAGTATCACCTTTCCGGAATAATAGTGCTATCGTTAATATTGGTATGGATAGTTTTCTAAAAGCATTCAACCAAATCGGTATCGGTTTTGAGGAAAAAAAACGCGTTCAATAAAATCGTTAAACATTGGAGAAAAGTATACGGTTCAGCGTGTGAAAATTGTGCACACTAAGTGGGGGCCGCGACTTTTAACAGATTTAAAAGACTTCGTCGTGTTCCTACCTCGCCGGTATGCTGATGCGCCTACTGATTCGCAAGTAGAGGAAGGTAACAAAGAACTCCGTCAACAATCTCAAGTAGCATTCATTCGCATAAAGGGGTTTGTTGGAAAGGCTGCAGACATAGAATTTATCAAGGATGAGTTATCCGCAGTACCTGAACTCGCTACAAATGTTTCATCAAAAGTTGAATAAACTGGATGAAGATGCTGAGCTCTTATATATTCGGCAGACTTTATCAAATACTGATTTCACTGATGGTGTTGAAATAAATGAAAGTAATTTAAATTATCTTAAACGTATTTTTAGTAGAATTAAGATTTTGAGAGGAATGTTCCCCTCTTTAAACTATGGTAAAATGAGATGTGACTACAGAAATAAATAAAACCCTTTAATGTAAATGCGTATTTTGATTAAAAAAATCATTGATATTTACAAAATTACATCTGTTTTCGAAATCCAACTATTATGGCTTTTATCAAATCCAAGCCATTTAACATAAACCTTGTCACCTTTTCTGTGCAATACCTTTTTTACTAAATAAACATTTGGATGTTTCACTGTTTGTAGCTCCTTATCGTAAAATCCTCCATTTATCTCGTTACCTGCTAAGTCTTGCAGATAATACACTAATGGATTGGAAAATTTAATTTTGGAAACCTTAAAAATTTCAGTGGACCAATTTGGGGTGTAGCCTTTTGCGAACACATCACGATGTTTGCTAATATGTTTTAATATGGGAATAAACTGTATTTAATAAATGTTCCTCACTAGCTCTTTTTACAGCACATGGTTTCATGCCGATGGTTCTATGCTTCGTATTATTATAAACATGAACTAATTTAGGTAGTAATAAGTCTAACCACTTATACGTTCCTTGCAAACTAAATTTTTTCCACATCATACCTTTTAATGTTCTGTTGACTCGTTCTACTATAGAAGCCTTCTTACTGCTAAAGGTTGAATAATGATTAATACTATACTTTTTCATTAAATTTTGAAACCATTTGTTATAAAATTCTTTCCCATATCGGTTTGCAGATTTATCGGTATGCGATTACTTTTCCGAAGTATTTCTTCAAACGCTTTCGAAGCATTCTCTCCATTTTTCCGTAATACAGGCAACGCCCATACAAATTTAGAAAATGCGTCTATTACTACAAGAATACCAAAAAAAGGGGGTTTAGAGTAACAAAAACTGGGTTACTTTCACGAAAATATTTTATTAATCTCTACAAATTTGTTTCAACCCTTGCGGGTCATTGTCAAGAGCTACGAAGTTACTAAAGATGTAAATAGTGTACCAGACTTATATAAACGGATTACAGTAGGCAAGAAGAATTTTATGCAGGTAGGTAACGGTTATCTATTTGGAAAATCCAATAACAGCGGAGAATCCAATGTGAACATTTCAATTTGATTATTTACAATATTTTCATTATTATTAATGGCTTTCTTAATTTCCAGAGATTCAAGTAAACTCAATTTACGACCCTTTTGAGCAGAATGTACAAGTTCAATTGAATTAATATCTAAATTATGTTTGAAATCTAGACAATGTTGAGCTATTCCTGTATTATTCTTTTTATTCTGAATGGCAAGCACATGTTCTTTAAGACGAGTTTTTATGGCCCTACCTGTCTGTCCCAAATAAAAGGCTGTGCAATCTTTACAGTATAATTTGTACACGCCACTTTTATCTATTGAATTTGTTTTATTTTTGTTGTTAACTAACAGAGTTTTTAAATTAATTTTGTTGACTAAAATTGGTATAATATTTAATTTAATTAGATGGTGTTTAATTTTGTATCCGACTTCTTTTACATAGTTAATAAAAGCGTATTTCTTATTTTCAGGAATTAAATCAGGAAGGAGACCGTTGTAAAGTTTGATTTCAATGAGTTTTCGTTGTTTACTTTTTAACATTTTGTCAATTAGGTTGGGATTATACCCGTTATTAATGGAAATCTGTTTTATAATTTTTAATTCTTTTTCAAAATTGGTTTTAGAAAGGGGTAAACTTATTAACCTGTGTAATAAACTATTAAAAGCTGCCATTTTGATGTTAAAAGATTGATTTGAGTCAAAGGGAATTACCGTGTCAGTTGTCGTAGGTTTTCTATAAATTTCAAACATAATTTCTTTGTTATTTTTGTATAAAGTAAGATCCAAAAAGTTTAACTTATTGTCTGTTTCAATTTCCATCGTGAATTGAATGTTCGAATCTATGGAATTTAATAATTTGAGAAAGTTGTCTAATTGTCTTAAGCTTCCCTTCCAAATACAAAAAACGTCATCCACATAACGTCTCCAAAGGGTAACAAGCTTGATAAGTTCAGAGTTAAGTTTAAAAAGTGAATTTTCGAAAGAGGCCATAAAAATTTCTGCAAGGAGAGGTGATAAAGGAGAACCCATAGGTAATCCATCATTTTGTTTAAAATAATTGTCTTCGAATTTGAAATAATTTTGATCTAAGCAAGTTTTTAGAATATTTAATAGTTCAAATTTTTCCATATGGTTTAGTTTAGGATTAACTTCTATTTTATTTTCTAAAATTTTGATTAGTTTGTTAACTGGAATTGAAGTAAAGAGACTTTTGACATCAAAGGATACAAATATAGATTTATCTGGAAGTTTAATAATCTTAAGACAATCAACTAACTGTAAAGAATTTTTAACACTAAAACTAGAAAAACAATCAAAGTTAGCCTGTAAAAGGTTATTGCAAAACTGACATAACTTATAAGAAGGAGCATTCAAATAAGAAACTATAGGTCTAATAGGTGCATTAACTTTATGAATTTTCGGTAGTCCATACAGGATAGGACTAGACGGGTTCATGCATTTAAACTTAAATGTATCTTTATTAGGAATTAAAGTTTTGCTATTATTGATGAGTTCTGTAATTATTTTTTGAGATTTTAATGTGGGATCACGTTTTAATTTAGAAAAAACATTGTTGTCTGACAGTAGCATATTAATTTTATCAATATAATCTCTTTTTTGTAAAATGACGACCGAATTCCCTTTATCAGCTTTACAAATTATAAGGTTACTTTGAATACATTTAGATTTAATGGACTTGATAGTTTTGGAAACATTATTATAGTTATGGCTAATTTGTGTAGACTTAATGATTTTCGCCAAATTGTGTTTATCTATTATTTCTACTTTATCTGATTTGTTTAAGGCAATATCAACGTTAACACCTAACACTTCTAAATCTTTAAATGAAGTTGTTAATTTTGGCGAAAATTTTAAGCCTTTGTTTAAAAGGTTCAATTCAGTGTTATTGAAATTAACATTCGATAAATTTACGGTTCTCTCAGAGAAATTAAAATTAGAATGGTCTAAGTTGTTGTTGTTTATACCTGAAGCAATATTCTTAGTTTTAGTCTTAAGTTGTGTGCTTTTGAGTTTGTCCAACTTCCTGTTTAACTTTAACTGATGTTTTTTGATGTTAATGTTGACTTCTTCGTGGATGTTTGAAGTGATGCAATCAAAGATGACATTGTGGAACCTGGTGTGCATCTGCATGTGTATAAGTTTGAGGTGTTCACCTACATTTTGTCTTCTTGTCTGCCACTTTTTGATTTCCAAATTAAACCAACAATTTTGAGCTGCCTCTACTGCTTTTTGAGCTTCCGGTGATTTATTCTTGCACTTAACCATCATATACACTGGTATGACTTTAAACTTAATACACTGCTTATTAAACCAAATATGGTTGAAGTATGTTTTAATTTTGAAAAGTAATTTCCTGTATAGCGATACTATTTTAAACATTTAAAACATACTTCAACCATATTTGGTTTAATAAGCAGTGTATTAAGTTTAAAGTCATACCAGTGTATATGATGGTTAAGTGCAAGAATAAATCACCGGAAGCTCAAAAAGCAGTAGAGGCAGCTCAAAATTGTTGGTTTAATTTGGAAATCAAAAAGTGGCAGACAAGAAGACAAAATGTAGGTGAACACCTCAAACTTATACACATGCAGATGCACACCAGGTTCCACAATGTCATCTTTGATTGCATCACTTCAAACATCCACGAAGAAGTCAACATTAACATCAAAAAACATCAGTTAAAGTTAAACAGGAAGTTGGACAAACTCAAAAGCACACAACTTAAGACTAAAACTAAGAATATTGCTTCAGGTATAAACAACAACAACTTAGACCATTCTAATTTTAATTTCTCTGAGAGAACCGTAAATTTATCGAATGTTAATTTCAATAACACTGAATTGAACCTTTTAAACAAAGGCTTAAAATTTTCGCCAAAATTAACAACTTCATTTAAAGATTTAGAAGTGTTAGGTGTTAACGTTGATATTGCCTTAAACAAATCAGATAAAGTAGAAATAATAGATAAACACAATTTGGCGAAAATCATTAAGTCTACACAAATTAGCCATAACTATAATAATGTTTCCAAAACTATCAAGTCCATTAAATCTAAATGTATTCAAAGTAACCTTATAATTTGTAAAGCTGATAAAGGGAATTCGGTCGTCATTTTACAAAAAAGAGATTATATTGATAAAATTAATATGCTACTGTCAGACAACAATGTTTTTTCTAAATTAAAACGTGATCCCACATTAAAATCTCAAAAAATAATTACAGAACTCATCAATAATAGCAAAACTTTAATTCCTAATAAAGATACATTTAAGTTTAAATGCATGAACCCGTCTAGTCCTATCCTGTATGGACTACCGAAAATTCATAAAGTTAATGCACCTATTAGACCTATAGTTTCTTATTTGAATGCTCCTTCTTATAAGTTATGTCAGTTTTGCAATAACCTTTTACAGGCTAACTTTGATTGTTTTTCTAGTTTTAGTGTTAAAAATTCTTTACAGTTAGTTGATTGTCTTAAGATTATTAAACTTCCAGATAAATCTATATTTGTATCCTTTGATGTCAAAAGTCTCTTTACTTCAATTCCAGTTAACAAACTAATCAAAATTTTAGAAAATAAAATAGAAGTTAATCCTAAACTAAACCATATGGAAAAATTTGAACTATTAAATATTCTAAAAACTTGCTTAGATCAAAATTATTTCAAATTCGAAGACAATTATTTTAAACAAAATGATGGATTACCTATGGGTTCTCCTTTATCACCTCTCCTTGCAGAAATTTTTATGGCCTCTTTCGAAAATTCACTTTTTAAACTTAACTCTGAACTTATCAAGCTTGTTACCCTTTGGAGACGTTATGTGGATGACGTTTTTTGTATTTGGAAGGGAAGCTTAAGACAATTAGACAACTTTCTCAAATTATTAAATTCCATAGATTCGAACATTCAATTCACGATGGAAATTGAAACAGACAATAAGTTAAACTTTTTGGATCTTACTTTATACAAAAATAACAAAGAAATTATGTTTGAAATTTATAGAAAACCTACGACAACTGACACGGTAATTCCCTTTGACTCAAATCAATCTTTTAACATCAAAATGGCAGCTTTTAATAGTTTATTACACAGGTTAATAAGTTTACCCCTTTCTAAAACCAATTTTGAAAAAGAATTAAAAATTATAAAACAGATTTCCATTAATAACGGGTATAATCCCAACCTAATTGACAAAATGTTAAAAAGTAAACAACGAAAACTCATTGAAATCAAACTTTACAACGGTCTCCTTCCTGATTTAATTCCTGAAAATAAGAAATACGCTTTTATTAACTATGTAAAAGAAGTCGGATACAAAATTAAACACCATCTAATTAAATTAAATATTATACCAATTTTAGTCAACAAAATTAATTTAAAAACTCTGTTAGTTAACAACAAAAATAAAACAAATTCAATAGATAAAAGTGGCGTGTACAAATTATACTGTAAAGATTGCACAGCCTTTTATTTGGGACAGACAGGTAGGGCCATAAAAACTCGTCTTAAAGAACATGTGCTTGCCATTCAGAATAAAAAGAATAATACAGGAATAGCTCAACATTGTCTAGATTTCAAACATAATTTAGATATTAATTCAATTGAACTTGTACATTCTGCTCAAAAGGGTCGTAAATTGAGTTTACTTGAATCTCTGGAAATTAAGAAAGCCATTAATAATAATGAAAATATTGTAAATAATCAAATTGAAATGTTCACATTGGATTCTCCGCTGTTATTGGATTTTCCAAATAGATAACCGTTACCTACCTGCATAAAATTCTTCTTGCCTACTGTAATCCGTTTATATAAGTCTGGTACACTATTTACATCTTTAGTAACTTCGTAGCTCTTGACAATGACCCGCAAGGGTTGAAACAAATTTGTAGAGATTAATAAAATATTTTCGTGAAACGTAACCCAGTTTTTGTTACTCTAAACCCCCTTTTTTTGGTATTCAAAATGTTTCACAAAGAATGCGATACGCAATCTATTAACTATACTACAAGAATATATCGATACCCTTTATTTTCTTTTGCGTAGGGTATCATTTCAACTAAATCACCTTGAAACAAATCATTCAAGCCTTTAATAATTGTTCTTCGTCTAGTAAAATTTTTTCGAGAAGATTTGTGTAATTCAGCTACCACTTCTTCTTTAATAGCGCTCGCAGTTTTCTTATTTTTTCTCATTTTTACCATTACAAATTGTCAGTCGTAGTAGAGCTGGTTGTTGTGGTGATGGTGGTGGCAGGTGATGCGCTCGAAGAGGAAGGTTTGATTATTACAGTACTCTTCTCTAAACCAATATGCTTAAAGATTGCGTCAATGTGTAAATTATTTATACGAATATTTGCGTTAAGCGCATCAGCGTTAGACTTGAGAGAGTTTAGTAACGCTAATACTTCGTTTCGAAGACTATCACGTTTTTTATCCTCTGCAACCATCGTATCCCTTTTAACTGTTTCACATTCTGTTCTAATTTGTTCCTTAGTAACTACGTCTTTATTGTCCACGTATGCTTTTGTTGCTGCATGCCAAGAAGCTGTAGGTGGTGCTAAACGAATTACATGTTTGTCATCAAAATCAAAGAAATAGTTAATCTTTTTAATGTCCTCAGCTGTCGCTAATGTATCCAATATTGCATCTAGGTATTTTTTTGTAACAACCTCATCTTCATCCCCCTCATTAACTCGAACCAATGTCTTTCGTTCAGTGCCATAATCCACTTCGAACCTTCGTTTTACTGCCCCTGGCAATGCTCGACCGAATTTATCAACAACCATATTACAACTAAGTGTAAACATGGATTATTTACTCTATTATACCACACTCTCGAAGTTCTTCAATAATGGATGCGATTTCATTAGCATGATTAGTATTACCTGCAGTTTGTGATGCAATGAGTAATTTTAAACGATCGCATAATTCGTTAACATCATTTAAGTAAACATATTCTATAGGTTTATTATTTAAATCCATTCATACACCTCGACCTGATGGGTTTCTAATCGGAGTCGAGGTAACGGTAGCGGAGGTTACGGCTGTGGATGGAAATAGAGGTCCAGTCATGAGTTTCTTGATTAAACGATTTTTTTTTCCTTTTTTTTCCAGCTATAGGGGCGATGCTCCTGTAGCCAATTTTATGAGCATTAGTTCTGTAAACTATATCTTTATACTTTGTCAAATCCGATTCTTTGTAATTTGCAGGTTCTTTTTTAAACAAAAGCTCTAACAATCCGTGGGTTATCGTATATCGCATAGTTTTAACGGTTAATTTATCAGCCGCAAATTTTATTTCAGAATCTCCGATGAAGTACTTATTTTTATCAGGATTAAATCTAACACCGTACTGCGTATCAAAAACCCCTTTCGTATCATGATTCAGGGCTGTTAAATAAGTTTGAGGGTTATCTAATCGAACGAGCTCCATTATCTCCCTATAGGCATCAAAATCTTTTTTCTTTTCTCCGACAGGTTCCGCTTTAAATAATAATTCATAAAGTCCAGGTGTTCCAGCAAATTTACGCCCCATTATTTCTAAATCTTTACCAACCACCTTCATTTCTTCACTACCAATGTATAATTTGTTCTGAAGCCAGTCGTATCGAACATCATTTCTGTTGTCATATTCTCTTTGAGTGTCACTCAATATCCCTTCAATATAATATCTCGGCAATGGGTCATAATCGTCTAATTTACCTTTGAAAACAGGATCATTTACGATATTCTGTATTTCCTGTTTAGTGTAATCAAATATTTTATCCTCTTCTTCTTCAGTCATTGGAAGCATAGTACTAAAGTCTGCAGCAGATGCTGTTGATGAGGTTAATGATGATGGTGCGATGAATGAGCTGGATTGTGGTGGTAAGAAGTAATGCTCGACATCTTCTTCTTCTTCTACCTCCTCTTTTTTAATTTCTTGTTTAATTGACGGTTTGGAAAACTGGATTTCTTCTTTTAGTTGCATCAAAGGCTCAACCAAAGGTTTATATGATTACCGCAATAAATCTTCCCCTTCTTCAACCGCTCCCTCCTTTAAAGATTACTTTTTTACGGTTGACAGCATTTCTCACTTTGACAAGCTCCCGTTTAATTTTCGGATCCATGTTTACCCGTTTACGTCTTCTATATAACTCGTATGAATTGAAAAACTATAGATATATATATATATCGATCGAATCCTTTACGATAGCGCCCGCTTTCAGGATCGCAGTCCTTAATAATACTTAAAGAAACATATTTCTCATCCCAACAAAGTTTGCAAATGGTTTTAAACTTTTCAAATGACATGTCAGTTTTAACATGGTCTGAATAAACATGCTTGAGATTTAGCTCATCCTGCTTGAATAATATAATTAGGTTTGCATTATCTCGAATTAGATGCTTTGGAATATGTGTGTATGTTTGACAAAAGTAAAAACAATCGATGTTGTTATGACCCCCCCATACTTAAATGATCTCTAATCACACTCTGATTCTCGCAAGCAACATCATCAAATATAAATATTGAATTAGATTTCGCATCTGATGGAGAGATAATGTTCTCAGAATCCCTATACGGATAATAGCCAATACCCTTGATTGGTTTGAAGAGCTTCTCTAAGTACTCCTACTTAGGCTGATTTAAAGATTTGGAATATACGTATACATTTTCAAAACGCAAACCATTAGGATGTTCTAAAAGTGAAATAATAACGTTAGTCTTTCCGCAATTAGAAGGACCTGCTACAATTGATCTTATTGTTGGCGGTAGCAGAGGTCCATGCCGATTTGCCTTCGGCGCGTCGTTGAAATCGCGGTTGGTAATGGGTAGCACCGCTTTTTGCTGAACTATCCGCATGTTAATAACCCAATAAAAATATTTCTGATGATGTGCTCTGTTTTATAAACAGCTAACTCAGCATGAATGGGTTTATTTGGTAAGAAGACTTGAAGAAGAATTCACGTGCTGCTTGAGAAAGAAATGAGAAAAGTGCTGCAAGGCGGTGGTCTACTAAATAGGCTTATTAATTCTATACCGTTTGAGTTACATTTACCAGGTTATCGTTTTTGCGGGCCAGGTACTCGGCTAAAGGAGAGGTTGGCAAAAGGGGATAAAAGAATAAACCCATTAGATGAATCATGCAAAGCTCATGATATTGCATACTCTAATTCTAAAAATGAAGAGCAGCGACATGTGGCAGATAGTATTTAGCAAAAGCAGCATTTGAACGAACTCATTCATTAGACGCGAGCTTTGGAGAACGTTTAGCAGCGCGACCAGTTGCTTCCGCTATGAATGTCAAAACAAAGGTAGGCATGGGAGTTCAAAGAAGAAAACGAGTAAGTAAAAAAAAGAAGAGGTGGAAGAATACCTTTCCGGAAATTTTTAAGACGAGCGGTAAAGGTTCTCAAAAAGAAAAGACCAGAAAATATTATTCGAGCAGCGCGTTTAGCGATGTCGCAATTAAAAAGAAAATTAATTGACCCTCCCAGGATAATACCCGTTCCAAAAACTGGAGGATTTCTACCGTTAATACCGATATTCGCCGGGTTGTCAGCCTTAGGTGCGTTATCGGGAGGAGCGGCAGGAATCGCGAAAGCCGTGAACGACGTCAAGGCTGCTCAAAAAAAATCTCAACGAGTCTAAAAGTCACAATAAAGCCATGGAAGCAATCGCGGTTGGGAAAGGTCTCTTCTTGAAACCATATCAAAAAGGTCTAGGACTTTATTTACCAAACAAAAAAAAAAAAATCCCTCTAAACTTACCTCGCCGACCGCTTACTGATGTTGACTTATACAGATACATTAAAAAACTTTCGTGGAATATTCATGCGGGATAGTTTACCCAAGAAAGTGTACGCCATCGAATGCGGAGTTGTTAATCACGATAAGAAAACAGGGAAAGGTACTCATTGGACGGCATATAAAATAGAAAATGGTAGAGCAGCTTATTTTGATAGTTTCGGAAATTTGCGACCACCTCCGGAAGTGGTGAAATATTTAAATTCCTCTCAACCATGTAAAATTCATTATAATTACGATCGCAAACAAAAGTATAACTCATTCAATTGCGGTCATCTGGTACTAGAATTTTTATTCAATACTGCACCATTCCTCCACTTTTAAAGGCAAGTGTAAGTTAGTAACTCCATTTGACATAGCGTTAACAGACTATCAACATGTATACGTTTACTTTAACCGGTGTTTTCATCAATTTTACAAGCTATTATTAGTCCCCCAATTGTTTTGGATAATGATTTTGAGTATTCACTAGGTCTAGTCAACTTTGAAACGTACAATTCTATTCCCCAAAAATAGATCAAAGCAATAATAAATTTTACGTTGGTGATAAAATAATACCTATACCGATAGGATCATATGAGCTTGACGATATAAATCGCTATCTACGCATGCAATTACGCGACCCGAGAGTGAGAGGTACTAAAGATGTCGTATTTCTAAATATAACAGGCAACAACAATACTTTACTTTCTGATATTAAATGTACAGAGCAAGTTGATTTCACAAAACCGGATTCTATAGGACAACTGCTAGGATTCAAACCGAGAATTATTAAAGCTAATAGTCATGAATTTTCTGATTATCCTGCGAATATTTTTAAAGTAAACGCAATATGCATTCATTGCAACCTTGTTTCTGGTTCATATAGAAACAATGAAGAAGAAGCTCATTTTATTCATCAACTTTTCCCAAACGTTCCGCCAGGCTACAAAATAGTCGAAAATCCAACCAATGTTATTTAATTGCCTATAAATACAAGAATTATTGACTCTATAGTCATTAAAATAGTTGACCAGGACGGTGAACTTAATAATTTTCGTGGAGAGGCGGTAACAGTAAGACTTCATCTGAAACGTCTCCAGTAAAAACATAATGGTCTGCCGTTATAGAAATTTAAGCAAGCGCAGGGTGATTTATAGGAAACCCACATTATCTCGATTCGCCAGTACTAAGGCAGAATTGAAACGGTTAACACCTTCAAACGCTCGCTTTTTGGAAAGTTTAGGATACCGAGTCAAACGAAAGCTTAGCTGAAATCATGCATCCTGAAATTTTGAATGTTACGGAGCGTGCGCTGTTTGATTCATCTATAACTAATGCGGAACGTCACACACATCAACCGTATACGAATACAACCTTTAAAAACAGTGATGAAATTCGCATTCCTATTGAAAATGAAGACGTGTACACTTTGCCGTGGGATAGTATTCTATACGTTGAAGGAAATTTGGTAAAAACCGATGGTACCGCATCAGCAACTGCTAAATTTGTAAAAAATGGGATTGCCCATCTTTTCGATGAAATTCGTTACGAAATCGGTGGAAAAACGGGTTTATCGTGTTCGAAATCCTGGAATAACTAGCACCATAAAAGGTTACGCGTCCTATAACGTAAATGAGAGCCTACGGCTTCAGAATGCTGGTTGGACTCCTAATGATGACTTTGATGATTTTGCTGAAGATTTTCGAAAAATTCTTCTCAACATAAAGCAAGAACTTATATTAATAAGAAGTAGCGTTGATACAAACGCTATAGTGAATACAACTGCTGATGAAACAGTAAAAGTTGTGGTTAATAAAATTTCTTGGAAAATCCCACATATATCTGTTGCAGACATAGAACGGTTGAAACTTCTAAAATATTTGCAAAAAAATCAACAGATGGAAATTAATTTCCGTAGTTGGGAGTTGCATGAATATCCCCTACTACCTCAAATAAATATCCATACAAATTCTCTATATTATATGAGATGTATGCTCAATTCCAACAGTCTTATTACGGAACCGTTAGCGAACCGGTGTTAAAACCGTCAGAATTTAAGAAAGTTGCTCCTTTATTTGTAATCGACTGTTCACACCAGAACGAAGTTGTAAAATCCGGGGTGATAGATATACGCTTGGATTTTGAAATTAGTGAGGCAATTCCAGCCAACACAGCTGCTTACTGCTTAATTCTGCACGATCGAATGGTTCGTTACAATCTTTCCACCAACATTGTTCAAGTATTATAATTCCATGGAGTTCATAGTAGATGTGCAAGGTTTTAAAACAGAGGGAAATATCTTCTTTTTTAAAGAATTCGCTGTCATTAGAATAAATAGCGATGAAAAAATATCATGGTATCTAGTATCTCCACCATTTCCTTGGTCGCAACTTACAGCTCGATATAGAAGTCAAAATGGCTGGCTTACTAGAAACTATCACGGACTAGGATGTAATAGCGGGTACAACGATTATCAAGAAATAGTGGCTGAAATAGGTAAAATTTTAAGTTGTTCGACTGCTGTATACGTTAAAGGAATGGAGAAACATGTGTGGATATCGAAAGAATTTCCACATTAAGAGAACATTATCAATTTGGAGGATTTGGAGTGTCCATCTTTAACAAAACTCCTCGCAAAGTATAAAACCACTTCAGTTTGAACTTACCATTCCCTCTTTAAAGATACGTGCTACAATTGTGCATTAGAAAATGTATTTGTTCTTAAAAATTGGTTACAGACGTATCTACCTTTAAAATGATGAATAAAAAATTTTCTACACTTGTACATTTTTCTGTTTAGTAATAGAAAGTAGTAAGTTCGGGTATGAGAATAAACTGAGACAGTAGCTAATTGACAATAACATAGTAAGCATCAACATATCTTATTATGAACCGCGGCTGTAGAATTTTAATAAACTTCTACAATGGTGATAATGTACTACAAAAAAACGAAAATTTAGAGATTTTAGAATATCAAGACTTCTTTTCTGAATACAATATAGCTAACTACAAACACATTTCGATTGGTGTAGTTGTTTATAGCAATAACAACATCGCTAACGTTGAGAATTATATTGTAAAAGCAAAGTTCTATGGTCGTAATGGTGATCACTTTACGAAAAATATATGCAGAAGGTATTTCGAGAGTCGGCCAAGTGAAGAAGATTTAGAATTCTTCAACGTCGAAAATTATGGCATTTTGCAAATAACAGGTTAGCTGATTGGAGATGACGAAGGAGTCGAGAGCGATTACTACAACAGCAGTCATGAGGATAGCGATGATGATATCGTGGAAGTATAAAGCATAATCAAATGTACAAACGATTGTTGACTAAATTCTTAATAAAGAATCTTAAAAGTTCAATGCTCCAGTTACGGTAATTAACAAAAAGTTTGACCCCGTTAGAGGTTAACAACCTCCTCCTCTCAAGCGTCATAGAACATTAGCACATAGTGTACAAACTAATAAGCGAACAATGTACCTAAAACGCGAAAAGTTCAATACCACAATTACGGTCATTGACATCAAGTTTGACCTCGTTTTAAGCCAACGACCTCCTCCTCTCAAGCGTCATAGATCAATAACACATGGTGTGCAAACTAATAACAGGTCAATGAATCAAAAACGCGAAAAGTTCAATGCCCTAATTACGGTCATTGACAACAAGTTTAACCTCGATAAAGGTCAACAACCTCCTCCTCCTCCTCCGGTCATAGAACCGGCGAATACATACTACTTTCCAGCATACCATTACCCTTCAATTTCTTGAAGGCTGATTTCAATCGCTTTAGGGCAATCGCATAATTGCTAGGTAGAGGCGGATGTCCCTCCAACCGAGACAATTTAACTTGATAACGACCTCCTTCGTCCCTTGCGATTGTTTTTAGAAAGTGCTCCTTAGGTGCCAAAGCCACATCCTCGCGATTCTTTTTTCGGTGGGCTCAGTGATTCCCAACGTGTCGAGTTTCCACAATTCGGTAATGGCCGCATCCTTCGAAAAGAGGGAGAGAACGGTTAGCGTTTTTGGAGGAGCAGATGAAATATCGTTGGGAACCCTGCCCAACAGAGTCCAGCCGAAAATTGTTTCCATCACTACCAAACCATTTTTCAGAATCTGTCTTCTGCCCATGCAACTTCAGGCGCTGCTCGAATAGCATTTTCTGGTCTTTTCTTTTTGAGAACATTTACCGCTCGTCTTATAAATTTCCACCTTTTCTTTTTTTACTTACTCGTTTTCTTCTTTGAACTCCCATGCCTACCTTTGTTTTGACATTCATAGCGGAAGCAACTGCTCGCGCTGCTAAACGTTCTCCAAAGCTCGCGTCTGATGAATGAGTTCGTTTAAGTGCTGCTTTTGCTAAAATACTATCTGCCACATGTCGCTGCTCTAGATTTTTAGAATGAGAGTATGCAATATCATGAGCTTTGCATGATTCATCTAATGGGTTTATTCCTTTATTCCCTCTTGCCAATCTCTCCTTTAGCCGAGTACCTGGCCCGCAGAAACGATAACCTGGTAAATGTAACTCAAACGGTAGAGAATTAATAAGCCTATTTAGTAGACCACCGCCTTGTAGCACTTTTCTCATTTCTTTCTCAAGCAGCACGTGAATTCTTCTTCAAGTCTTCTTACCAAATAAACCCATTCATGCTGAGTTAGCTGTTTATAAAACAGAGCACATCATCAGAAATGTTTTATTGGGTTATTAACATGCGGATAGTTCAGCAAAAAGCGGTGCTACCCATTACCAACCGCGATTTCAACGACGCGCCGAAGGCGAATCGACACGGACCTCTGCTACCACCAACAATGAGATCAATTGTAGCAGGTCCTTCCAATTGCGGGAAGACTAACGTTATTATTTCACTTTTAGAACACCCTAATGGTTTGCGTTTTGAAAATGTATATGTATATTCCAAATCTTTAAATCAGCCTAAGTACGAATACTTAGAGAAGCTCTTCAAACCAATCAAGGGTATTGGCTACTATCCGTATAAGGATTCTGAGAACATCATCTCTCCATCAGATGCGAAATCTAATTCAATATTTATATTTGATGATGTTGCTTGCGAGAATCAGAGTGTGATTAGAGATTATTTTAGTATGGGACGTCATAACAACATTGATTGTTTTTACCTTTGTCAAACATACACACATATTCCAAAGCATCTAATTCGAGATAATGCAAACCTAATTATATTATTCGAGCAGGATGAGCTAAATCTCAAGCATGTTTATTCAGACCATGTTAATACTGACATGTCATTTGAAAAGTTTAAAACCATTTGCAAACTTTGTTGAGATGAGAAATATGTTTCTTTAAGTATTATTAAGGACTGCGATCCTGAAAGCGGGCGCTATCGTAAAGGATTCGATCGATATATATATATATCTATAGTTTTTCAATTCATACGAGTTTTATAGAAGACGTAAACGGGTAAACATGGATCCGAAAATTAAACGGGAGCTTGTCAAAGTGAGAAATGCTGTCAACCGTAAAATGTAATCTTTAAAGGAGGGAGCGGTTGAAGAAGGGGAAGATTTATTGCGGTAATCATATAAACCTTTGGTTGAGCCTTTGATGCAACTAAAAGAAGAAATCCAGTTTTCCAAACCGTCAATTAAACAAGAAATTAAAAAAGAGGAGGTAGAAGAAGAAGAAGATGTCGAGCATTACTTCTTACCACCACAATCCAGCTCATTCATCGCACCATCATCATTAACCTCATCAACAGCATCTGCTGCAGACTTTAGTACTATGCTTCCAATGACTGAAGAAGAAGAGGATAAAATATTTGATTACACTAAACAGGAAATACAGAATATCGTAAATGATCCTGTTTTAAAAGGTAAATTAGACGATTATGACCCATTGCCGAGATATTATATTGAAGGGATATTGAGTGACACTCAAAGAGAATATGACAACAGAAATGATGTTCGATACGACTGGCTTCAGAACAAATTATACATTGGTAGTGAAGAAATGAAGGTGGTTGGTAAAGATTTAGAAATAATGGGGCGTAAATTTGCTGGAACACCTGGACTTTATGAATTATTATTTAAAGCGGAACCTGTCGGAGAAAAGAGAAAAGATTTTGATGCCTATAGGGAGATAATGGAGCTCGTTCGATTAGATAACCCTCAAACTTATTTAACAGCCCTGAATCATGATACGAAAGGGGTTTTTGATACGCAGTACGGTGTTAGATTTAATCCTGATAAAAATAAGTACTTCATCGGAGATTCTGAAATAAAATTTGCGGCTGATAAATTAACCGTTAAAACTATGCGATATACGATAACCCACGGATTGTTAGAGCTTTTGTTTAAAAAAGAACCTGCAAATTAAAAAGAATCGGATTTGACAAAGTATAAAGATATAGTTTACAGAACTAATGCTCATAAAATTGGCTACAGGAGCATCGCCCCTATAGCTGGAAACAAAGGAAAAAAATATCGTTTAATCAAAAAACTCATGACTGGACCTCTATTTCCATCCACAGCCGTAACCTCCGCTACCGTTACCTCGACTCCGATTAGAAACCCATCAGGTCGAGGTGTAGGGATGGATTTAAATAATAAACCTATAGAATATGTTTACTTTAATGATGTTAACGAATTATGCGATCGTTTAAAATTACTCATTGCATCACAAACTGCAGGTAATACTAATCATGCTAATGAAATCGCATCCATTATTGAAGAACTTCGAGAGTGTGGTATAATAGAGTAAATAATCCATGTTTGCACTTGGTTGTAATATGGTTGTTGATAAATTCGGTCGAGCATTGCCAGGGGCAGTAAAACGAAGGTTCGAAGTGGATTATGGTACTGAACGAAAGGCATTAGCTCGAGTTAATGAGAGGGATGAAGATGAAGTTGTTACAAAAAAATACCTAGATGCATTATTGGATACATTAGCGACAGCTGAGGATATTAAAAAGATTAACTATTTCTTTGATTTTGATGACAAACATGTAATTCGTTTAGCACCACCTACAGCTTCTTGGCATGCAGCAACAAAAGCATACGTGGACAATAAAGACGTAGTTACTAAGGAACAACTTAGAACAGAATGTGAAACAGTTAAAAGGGATGCGATGGTTGCAGGGGATAAAAAACGTGATAGTCTTCGAAACGAAGTATTAGCGTTACTAAACTCTCTCAAGTCTAACGCTGATGCGCTTAACGCAAATGTTCGTATAAATAATTTACACATTGACGCAATCTTCAAGCATATTGGTTTAGAGAAGAGTACTGTAATAATCAAACCTTCCTCTTCGAGCGCATCACCTGCCTCCACCATCAGCACAACAACCACCTCTACTACGACTGACAATTTATAATGGTTAAAATGAGAAAAAATAAGAAAACTACGAGCGCTATTAAGGAAGAAGTGGTAGCTGAATTACACAAATCTTCTCGAAAAAATTTTACTAGACGAAGAACAATTATTAAAGGCTTGAATGATTTATTTCAAGCTGATTTAGTTGAAATGATACCCTACGCAAAAGAAAATAATATATATATATAATAATATTCTTTTAGTAATAGACGCATTTTCTAAATTTGTATGGGCGTTGCCTGTATTACGGAAAAATGGAGAGAATGTTTCGAAAGCGTTTGAAGAAATACTTCGGAAAAGTAATCGCATACCGACAAATCTGCAAACCGATATGGGGAAAGAATTTTATAACAAATGGTTTCAAAATTTAATGAAAAAGTATAGTATTAATCATTATTCAACCTTTAGCAGTAAGAAGGCTTCTATAGTAGAACGAGTCAACAGAACATTAAAAGGTATGATGTGGAAAAAATTTAGTTTGCAAGGAACGTATAAGTGGTTAGACTTACTACCTAAATTAGTTCATGTTTATAATAATACGAAGCATAGAACCATCGGCATGAAACCATGTGCTGTAAAAAGAGCTAGTGAGGAGCATTTATTAAATACATTTTATTCCCATATTAAAACGGTTGATTTAAAAAAATAGGAATTTTCTGTTGGAAATTTTGTAAGAATCAGCAAACATTGTGATGTTTTCGCAAAAGGCTACACCCCAAATTGGTCCACTGAAATTTTTAAGGTTTTCAAAATTAAATTTTCCAATCCATTAGTGTATTATCTGCAAGACTTAGCAGGTAACGAGATAAAAGGAGCATTTTACGATAAGGAGCTACAAACAGTGAAACATCCAAATGTTTATTTAGTAGAAAAGGTATTGCGCAGAAAAGATGATAAGGTTTATGTTAAATGGCTTGGATTTGATAAAAGCCATAATAGTTGGATTTCGAAAACAGATGTTATTTTGTAAATATTAATAATTTTTTTAATAAAAATACGCATTTACATTAAAGGATTTTATTTATTTCTATAGCCACATCTCATTTTACCATAGTTTAAAGAGGGGAACATTCCTCTCTAAATCTTAATTCTACTAAAAATACGTTAAAGATAATTTAAATTACTTTCATTTATTTCAACACCATCTGTGAAATCAGTATTTGATAAAGTCTGCCGAATATATAAGAGCTCAGCATCTTCATCCAGTTTATTCAACTTTTGATGAAACATTTGCAGCGAGTTCAGGTACTGCGGATAACTCATCCTTGATAAATTCTATATCTGCAGCCTTTCCAACAAACCCCTTTATGCGAATGAATGCTACTTGAGATTGTTGACGGAATTCTTTGTTAACTTCTTCTACTTGCGAATCAGTAAGCGCATCAGCATACCGGCGAGGAAGGAACACGACGAAGTCTTTTAAATCTTTTAAAAAGTTGCGGCCCCCACTTAGTGTGCACAATTTTCACACGCTGAACCGGATACTTTTTTCCAATGTTTAACGATTTTATTGAACGCGTTTCTTTTTCCTCAAAACCGATACCGATTTGGTTGAATGCTTTTACAAAACTATCCATACTAATATTAACGATAGCACTATTATTCAGGAAAGGTGGTACTGTTACTACCAAATGATGCTTGCTCCGTGCTTTTATGTTAAGGCTCCTCCACTCCTGTAAGCTGTGGGGGGGGGGATAATATGACAACGCATGCTCTTTCGTTACAGTTATATATTAAACATTTTTACTACTTGAATTTATAGTAACAAACATTGTTGCACTCTGTAAACATGGTAAGCTCTTATTGCATTGTGGTAAAAATTTACAAAAAGGATACTCTTGTAAAGTACAAAACAATTGAAGCTAAAGAGTTTAAACAAATCTCTGAAAAGTTTAACGTGTTTGAGTGCGACCGTATTGAAATCTGCGGCTATTATTTCAACCCCGATATTGACTGCTCTGATAGCAGCGATTCTGAAGCCGAAGAAGTATTGATTTAACCAAATGGATCCTATCTCATACGAGTGTTACAAAAGTGAGACTGATATTTTGAAAAAGCATCTGAGGAATGTGCTCCACAACATTTGCGAAGAGGATGCAAAAAAATGTATTTATGCGTTTGGGATTTCAAGAACCGTTCGAAGCATTTACTTGGATAACTGAAGGAGTAGACCCACCTCTGCCTTTGCTCAGTTTGCTTTTTCACAGACAGCTATTATGTGATGACTTTATATCAAAATTTCTCGAACAAGCAGCTAAAAAACAATATTTAACTGTTTTTGATGTTATGAGTATCATTAGTGATACAAAAGAGGTTGTCTGCAGGAACGATGTATTCTTTGTTCAAGAGCTTCTGACAAACAACAACATAACAAGTTGTGATCAATTTCTTTTCAGAAATGCTGCAAACAACTACAAGAATATGAAATGCTGTTTAGAAGATATTATTTTGGAAACATCTTATCACGCTCAACCCCATATATTATCAAATGTTATACATCTAATGAAAGTATACAATTTAGTCTATAACTAAAACCCGCTTCAACCTGGAAAACAGAAAGCAGTTTATCAGTGGATTCTTGGAAATATATCCAAAGCGCGAAGGGGAGAGCGAGTAGGATGGCGAGCAGGGCCTGATTCCGCAAAGTGGCCATCCACCAAAGTTGAAGACTACACGCACACTTTGAAATTACTACACTCTTTAATGTAATGTTGTATTTATTAAAGAAATAAAACAGCTCGGTAAAAATTGAAAACGTGTTTTATTTAAATTTGATTAGCAACACCAGCGTCTGCAAATAATATACATCAAATAAACTATAATTGACATAAATATGCATAGAAATACAGCCAAACTTATGCACGATACAACTTGAAGGAATAGCAATGAATCCCATATGTATCCTGGAGTGATAGTGTTCTTTTCCAAGATTCCAGTTGCTGATATCCATTGGCTGTCAATATATTCCAAATTTCTATCATTTGTTATAGAATATCTTACTTTCACCGAACTCATTTGACGTGTTATGTTTAAAACAAATACGTTGCTGTTGTTGACAGGTATTGAAATTAAACGAACCCACTCTTTCGGCCACTCACATAAACCCTTAAACTCATTTTGAAACTTAACACAGGCATAGGCTATATCACCATTACTATTTTCCAGTCGTGAAATATATAACGTATTATTGAATAAGTAAGATAAAACTATTATAGCTCTTTTGATGTGCATGGTTATATTCTCAAGTACAATCTTCAAGTATACTGATTTCTAAACATATAAGCTCCTTTTTATATTCAATACAGCATTTTCTACATCAACCCCTCTCTGTTCAAAAATAAAACTCGCTTTCAGTTTAGCATCCATTTAATAATTAGTATTCCTTCTTTTAAGCAGATTTAACATTTTTTAATTTTCATTTTATAATTTGTTTACAGTGAAAACAAGTAAATATCAACATACTTGTAGTACTAAATATAAATATTAACAATAATGAAAGAAGTAAAATATATAATGTAAGAAATAAATACAACTTAAAACATTTCATAAGTTAGCATCAGTTAATAAAAAATAAATTTCATCTAAATATTCTTCAGATATATTATTACTTTCAAAAAGATTTTTTAATTGCGAAACCAATAATTTTTCCTCTTCTTCTTTCTTAATTAGTTCATTACCATATTCAATAGTTAAAGTTTTAGCAGTGCCTGGAATTATGAAACGTTTATCGTCGTTAGGACTTAAAGCTACCTTATATTTTAATTGGCTAAACATTTGATGCAATCGAGAAGTAAAAACTGACATTTGCTCCATTATCTGCTTTTCCTCATTTACAACGGAAACATAGTGTTTTTCATCCAGCCGATTTTGAATCACGGAACGTGTCACACCTTTTGTTTTTTTTATAATTGTTGAATCGTCCAATTTAACACAATACGCTTTCGCGCCAGTACCATAAAAGCTTTTAATAGGAACGCCGGCAAATTCATCTTTCATTTTACCAACAACTGATTCAGTTTTAGGAATGTTGTAAATATTATTTTCCGGATAATTGGAATTATCAAATTTTTGCAGGTGTTTTTTAATTTCAGTATAGAAATCATCATGGAAAATTTTTTAAAACTAAAGAATCAGTGTCCATGTAAAAAAAGAGATACATCATCTTTGTATTCTCTTTTGAGAAAATCATAATAAAACCCGTATAGAACAGTTTTTGATAATTCTAAAATAGAGAAACCGAGATAAATCGGCTTATTATAAACAACTTTAACTTTTTCCATTTGAATTGCAACACAATTTTCTGAGAAAATACTACAGCTTTTGAAATTCGGTCTCGCGATTAACATTTCAGCTCCCAAACTTTTAACAGCATTTTCCCACCGCGTAGAAATTCGTATATCGCTTCTTTTGTCAACATTTTTCCCGGGTTTTCCCAAAAATTTAATTAACCATTTTTTTGAAGAAATCTTTATCCGATTTTGCTGATGATTTTTTTCTCATTTCAGTATTTAGCTGAATATAAGGCTTCATGAAAGCCTCTTGTTTAAATTTAAGCACCCGGTGAATTTTAGTGATTTTTAAACCATGCCTCATACCTTGTTTCAAATTAAGATAGTGGCTTACATACTTTTCTTTATGATTTAAGGTTGTAATTAGTTTGGTTTGTTTGGTTTTGCTGTTAGGAGGGATAATATTTTCAGGAATGAATGGATAATCAGAATGAAACTCGTGTAATGAATTCGGGTAATGAATATCAACTTCTAAAACATAGCCAAAAGGTAAATCCGTTCCTACATTATCTAAATTAAATACGTCTATTTCGGATTCTGTAAGCCACTCGAATTCAGAAATTGGAAGTTTCTTACTCATAGCATACCCGTACAAATTTGTAGCGTCAAAATACATTATAAAGGACGATCTTTCATTGGGATTATAATCAGATAAGTATTTATTATTAGCAATATGCTTTCTTTCTATACATTGGCATATACCACCCCGCATCCCTTTTTGAAAATAATGAAGCATTGAAATATCGGTAAGAAGCTTAAGTTGCGCATTTGTGTAACGTGAAAAACTATCCCATGATAAAGATGGCGCTGTTATATATTGACAGGGGGCAATCTTGTAGGTTTTATGATAAATTTTCAAAAATATCTGCTAGTAATAGTACATCTGTTTTCAAATATAGATCTGAATATTCCCCCAATGTTTGACATTTAAATTTCTCCCATACCGTTTGCGCATGCTTTCATTGTGTTGAATTGATATCAGTTTTTGTTAAATCATCAAAAAACATTTCTTTATTTGGGAGTTTTGTATCTAATAATTTATCAAACGAATCCAAGTAAGAATAAGGAAATACCCCTTTTCTTCTCATCAATTGAAATTCATCTTGTTTTTGGGAAAAAAACGTCTTACAGATATCAGATCAGTATCACTCAGTTTTGATGCTAATGATTCTAAAGAGCACTCCAAAAATCTAAAAGAATCAATAAATCGCAATTTTATGAATTTTTTTTTTATTTTACCGTTTTCAGTTTTGTTTTCAACATGTATGCTTTTAGAAAAAGTGATGTACTTTTCTTTATTTAATGCTATCACATCTATTTTACTTCCTAATGTACAAAGCGTCTTAAAGAAAACATGAGCATCATATCCACTTAAATTATGAAAAATTACTGGTATAAAATTCGGGAGCTGATAATTTAAATTACAAATAGAATTGGCAGCACCTCTAAAATGACCTGTTAAATGGCAATGATCTCTCACTTTCTCTTCATTTTCCGAAATTTCCTTACAACATATATGACATTGCCTGCAATTTTGGAACTGAATTTCTTGCTCTTCACTTAGTTGTTCGATGGGGATAGTTAACTTTAAATAATGATGGTATATATCCATGGCTAACACTTCTAAATCGTTTACAAATTTCTGTACACAATTTTCACCTCTGTAAATATTTAATTTCGATAAGGAATCATCAAAGCTGCATTTCAAGTAATAACCGAAAGAATAGGGTGTATGATAACGGGTATCAACAGTGAAAGGCTTATCTCGGCTCTCGGGAAGACATGTTGCAATTGGTTTCAAAATACATTCAAAGTCTGCATAAATAACAAACGGTAAATCGATTTGTTTGAAAAATTTTCGAATTTTAAAATATTTCCAGGAACTAAACTACCATTAACATCTGTTTTTAAATTTACCGAAGGGGTGGCTGTTACAATATGATTACAATCTCTAGCTTGATGTTCTAAAAGTCTTGAACAGTTTGAAAAATATTGAAGACATCCGTCACAAAAATATTTTTTTTGATCGGTTTTATTAATCTGGGATGAAATCAAACGGGAGAAATTTTTTATCCAGGTGTAATGCTGATTACCAGTAAGATCGCTTATGATTAATAAATTAATATGTACCTGTTTCCTATTTTTTGTATAATACAAAGGTCCAACAATTTCTGTTGAATATTTACCGTTAGAAAAAGAATTTTCCAACCCGTATACGTTCACAGAAACGTTATTAAGTTCTTCAAATAAAGAAATTTGTTTAAGTTTCACAGGAAAATCGATACCTTGTAGTTGAAGCACTGTTGAATAATGGGGATAAGATGATGTTCTAGCAGGGTTTCCTGAAGGCGGGTAGAGAGCCGAAACTACGGACCACGCAAAGCAGTGGTTATCGTTGTTCTTTATATTGACGATTGCTTTCTTCAATGCGATAAATTTAGGTGATGGGATGAAGGAGTTTGCCCGCATAGGATTGAACTTCCCGCAGTTTATTTCGAGAAACTCAATACTTACAAGAGCCCATCCTGCAAGATAAATTATATTCAATATTTAGGTATTTAATAAAAAATAATTTTTTGCTATTTTTAGCTTAAAAAATATGCGTATATGATTCGAGGTATTTCATATAATATAATATAATATTATATAACCTTACCGGAATCTCTCTCTTGGAATTCCGCTGATTTGGTTTTCAAAATATCGGTGAAATTCTCGTAGTTGGCCAAAAGATCGGATGACTCAGACAGAACAGCATTTGGACTATTAAACGATTTTAAATCAAATTTTTTCAGTTCGACCATGAATAAAAAGAGCAAACAGCTCCATGCAAATTTTAGCACTTTTAAGTGTTTGAATTTGACTATTTAGAAGGTTGAAAATTTTTTCTTTAATCTCCATAAAGAAATCATCATAGTCGATGTAATTTTGCTTCGGCCATATTCTAAACGTCGATACTTTTTGCGAAATGCTGACCTTATAGTTTGAACCCCCTCACATACGTTGACAGCGCATTTACTTTTATGCTGCAGAGATCGGGAATGTCCCTGCTGGGCATGCTTTGGCACAAAAACATTACACTCCTTACAAAAGCTAGCGTCCGACGTACTTGCTTGCGCATCACTTGTAAAGGTCGCACTGTCTACTTTACGTATTTTTCTACTAGGCTCACTAACCGCGTTAGCACCATTGGAAAGTCTGCAGGATTTCTTTTGATGTCTTCGAAGATTATCCATCCTAGTGAAACTCTTCTGACACTGATTACACTGGTAAACCATGATAACAAACAGTTCAGTTACTGCTAAGTAAATGGGTAAAAGTTGCACTGTGTGCACTTAAAACGAGTTCAAAATGACGCACTAGCACAGAATTTATTACAAATTAGAGGAATTGATACCAAAAAATGAAACAGTTACCGTTTAAACTTTAAATCATCGAACGAAGGTTGAGCAAAAATGAATTTAGACTGAAATTTTTGTATTTGTCTTTATAACCGGGATGCATGAAAAATTTTTAGTACGCACTAGCACAGAATTTATTACAAATTAGAGAAATTAATACAAAAAAATGAAACGAAGTTACAGTTTAAACTTTAAAAATTAAATCATCGAACAAAGGTTGAGCAAAAATGAATTTGGGTTGAAATTTATTTATTCATAACCGGGATGAATTAAAAATTTTAAATTTTCTAAGTGGGATGAATCGACCATTTCCACGGGTTTTATCGTCGGCTTCAAACATACCAGTCATGATAAACTGGGATTTTAAATAGTGTAAACACTCTATAGGCACATTTTTATTGAAAATAATAGTTATACCGGTCATAATGTCCAAAATACCTACCGTTTGTGTTTCATAATTAAGTATCATGTCCTCTAATTCTAATCTTAACTGAATTATGCGCGTCGCGATAGAGAATACAACCCTCTGAAGTAAAAAATTTTATAAAATTCTAGAGATCAGCAACAACGGCGCCAATGGTGGGAACATCTCCCCCAAAGAAATGTGCAGGCAGGGCGTAGAGTTGTGTAAGTGTTATCTTTAAAAATAATTCCAAAAGTTTTACATATTCCACTTTTTTGTAGCCACACACCTAGTGAAGCGGTGGGCAACCCTACTGCACCACCACTACCTGCACGGCCGACCTCCCCTGACCTGTTCGATGATAGTGAAGGCGAGACGTCGGCTGCTTTGGGGGATGCTGAAATACCTCCATTATACGAAATTACTTCGCAGGATATTTTGGAGGTGTTCGGGGAGTAAGTTATCCTTTTGAAAAACATGGCAAGAATTTTTAATTTACTTCTGTTTCAGAGACTTCGAGTTCGATTTGGACTTGTTAGGATAAGTAGGTTAAGTATGTTATAAATATATTAGGTTAAGTTAGGTTAGGTGTAGTAAATAAGTTTTTATAATTTTTTCATTTATTTTTATTTATATTTTAAAAAAAAATTAAATTCAATGAAACTCGTTTTAGTTTATCAACAAGAAATCTAAATAATTTTTATTTAATTTCATTATAAATTAAACTACTACACTTTATATTCACCACAGTGTAAGTGTGTGTGTGTATATATTATATAATTACCTACCGCTGATCGATAAATATCTTTAATATTTTTGCAGAGTTTTGTTTACGCAACTGATTCACTAAGATAAAAATTGTAAAATGATTGGATTATATTTTGGTTAATCGTTTGAACTACAGAAATAATACAGTATTCTCCAACACGCTATGCGTATATTAGTAAAAATATTACAGTACAACTAATGATTCTTTAAAACTATGTTATTAAAAACGCCATCATCGCCATCCAGCATAATTACTTCATTTAGCTGCTGTTGACTTTCTTTTTGCCCTTCCATTGCTTGAAACATCTCTCCCCATTTCCCTTTTCTCCTTGAGCGTATTGCGTGAAAGCTTTTTAGAGCGGTTTCTGTACTGGTTCAAGGAATTCCTCTAATATATATTGAGTTGTTTGCGTTACGCATTCCCCTCTACTTATTTCATTAGCATTATTCTTAGAGTTTGGTAAGGAAGTAGACGGATTTTCTTCTATTAGTGGTGTAGCACATTGTTTCGATGCTTTTTTCGAAGACCTTCGTTTAACGTTATCCTTACCTCGACCAACATCCAATCCCGCCCCATTTTCCGCAGGAGCTGCTCGCTTTTTACCTTTCTTATCGTTTAGCGCCAACAATAAATGTTTATTAACTTCTTCTTTCTGCAACTTTATCGACAAACGACATTCTTCGTAGCTTTGTTTTATAGATGATTCCCTCTTTTGAAGTATTTTCTCTTGTTTCATCCTTTCTTCTTGAATTTTTTTGGCTAACTGATAACATTTCTGTTCTTCTAAGCGATGCGTCAAAAATTCCGTCATGGGGGCAGCAGCCAAACTAATAAGATCCACATCAAACACATCAGTTGTTCGCATCCAATACAACTCCAAAATATGTAGCGACTCTTCCAAAATTTTGTGACTGCTTAAGCAAATCCCCCAACTGAATTTTTTCGTAAATATTCAGTACTTTAAATTTATTGCCCGGTGGAAGGATTACAACAACCAGTTTACTTTCTCTAGCTGACAACACAGGCTCTAGTAAGAAGGTAAAGGCTATCACCTCTAAATACTCTATCCCCTCCAACACACTTTACTGTCTAGAGCTGACCAGTCGTACTTTATCCTCGCCACAACCTCCTCCTCCCAAGCGTCATTGAACATAAGCAGATGGTGTACGACCTAATAACCGGCCAATGAACCTAAAACGCGAAAAGTTCAATACCCCAATTACGGTCATTGACAACGAAATAAAAGTTTATTCTCGGTCATGCACCTGCCAATCGGTCAACAACGTTCACACCCTCTAAAATCAACACCTGGTGTATGACCTAATAACCGAACAATGAACCTAAAACGCGAAAAGTTCAATACCTCAATTACGGTCATTGACATCAAGTTTGACCTCGTTTTAAGCCAATGACCTCCTCCTCTCAAGCGTCATAGAACATAAGCACATGGTGTACAAACTAATAACCGGTCAATGAACTTTAACGCGAAAAGTTCAATACCCCAATTACGGTCATTGATATCAAGTTTGACCTCATTTTAAGCCATTCTTTCTTGGAGCTTCGATCGAGTATCATTTAGCCGAGTGTGACAAGCGATGTGACTCTCCCAAGGTTTCTTACTCTCGATGGACGATCGACAAACTGCTGAATGTTTCTACGTGGATAATTGTGTGACAAGCATGGCCGATGAGAAGGAACTCGATCGGTTCATGCATGAATCACGAGAAGTGATGAAAGAGGCTCATTTCGACCTTCGAGGGTGGGAGTTTTCCCGAAGCTTAAAATCTTCAATGACTTTGTCAGTCCTTGGTTTACAATGGGATCCTCAAAAGGACGTGCTTACTATTGGGGGAGACTACCATGGGGCAATCAAAGATTTGAGGGAGCAGAAAGTGACCAAGAGACTGATTCTTTCATTAACACAGAAAATTTCTGATCCGATTGGTTTCACATCTCCAGCCACCCTTCAGCCAAAGTTGTTATTACAACAGACTTGGGAACAACGATTGGGGTGGGATGTACCAGTCGATGGAGAGATCGAGCAAACGTTTCGCACTTGGGCCAATGATCTTCCATATTTATCCTCAATAGAAATCCCGAGATGGGTTAATTCTGGACCCTGTGAAGCTGATGAAATTGTGACGCCACTATGAGCGCGTATGCAGCTGTGATTTTCCTTCGAATACGGAAAGACAATGAGGTACGAGTACTTGAAATGCAAAAATGTTCGATAGTATACTTTAAGATTTTACAAGAAACAATACCTCAATCAAATAATTAAAGAATGTACTATGAGACGAAGCACAATACGTTGCAAAAAAACTCTGCATTCGACAAACAGATAATGTCATTAGTCAGAAGCAAAATATGTCACACAAAATACAATGAACAATTTCCAATTTATAATGAAATAATAGTCAGCAAAATATAGCTTAGTTTTTTTTAAAAATTAGTTGTCTGCTTCTTAAATTCCAATAATCAAAATGCATCCTACCTTAATGACATTGAAAAAAATAACACTTTCTAAAGTCTGTACGAACTATTTGTGTCTGTATCTGCCGTAGTTGATGACTTGGTACCCGATCTCATTGAGTTCCCTTCATCTGTTCCCTCAAATCTGTCCTTGAATTTGTGTTCCGCTCTGCTTTTTGATCTTCTTCTTCAATCCGTCTTCTATTGTGCCTTCCAAACTGTTTTACTATCTGCTTTTCCAATTCGCTGTGCCACTTTGCTGTTCCAAACGCTCTGCCAGTCTGCTGTTCCAATTAATCCGCTATTCCAATCTTCTATTCTGATCTGCTATTCCAATCTGCTATTCCAATCCTGGTGGAGTCCCCAAAATGTAGGTTTTTTATATATATTTGTCTAGGAGTAGTTCAATGATATCCCGAGTCGTTCAGGAAACGAATATATTTAACACAAAATATAACAAAAAAAACGGTAACAAAAAGAATATAAAACAAGTTGAACACTTTGTAAACTATAAAACTAAATACACTCTTCTTCTTCTTCTATCTCCGTTGAATAATTATTATTTCTTGAGTGCGTACTGAATGTTTAATTTTTGTTTCTAATTCATTTAATCCCTTTACCGGTATATGTGTTGTTACCTTTAGAAGGTTTGTTAAACCTTTAGTATTAAAATGACATTGATAACCTGAATTTAAAACTACGGGTCCTTTCCATTGTTATTTTTAACATCTACAATCGCGGTTGATAATAAAACTTGGGCAATAGTACATGCTTGTAAATTGACAAATAGATTATGTGAATGTGAATTAGTATCATTAGGATGTAGCAGCTTGTGATGTTTTTATTACATCGCTTACATTTCGATATTGTGCAGTCTGACACCCGATCTCCCTTTCTTAAACAATTAAAACACAATGATGCTGATTTTACGAATTTATTCCTCTCATCTACGTATAATTTAATAAAACTTTCACATGTGAATATTTTATGTTCTTACTTGCAAAAATTACAATATACGGCACATGTAACGGTTAGCGTTCGTTTTGTACCAAGACCTTTATTAAATGTTACTGCGCGATCATCACTAATTTTAAGTTTGCTACTTTCTAACGCAGTTGCTTCAAGGACTTAATAACTGTTCCGCAAATAATCTAAAAAGGCATTCATATTAGGCATGGTTGTATCCGTAACTGTTTTTTCCCATTCCCTATGAGTGTATCTGTTTGGTCTGCAGGCTTCTGTGGTTGGCGTCGTTTGCCGAATGGTTTCCGGGCTGGTTCCCAAGTTGTTGATTTATTCGTTTTGACGTTTCGAGAGTCATATCGCTCTCTTTTTCAGAAAGTCTGAAACTGTTTTCAGGGGGAACCATCCCAGAACCCATTCGATAAAATATGAGCGTACCTATCTAATTTTGAAGTGATTATAAATTTCCCAGGAAACAATGATTAATGATGAGATTCCAATGGATCAATCCATTTACATAAAAATGATACACGATTCGGATTGAATAACTGTAAGCCGATGTGTACACCTACTGATGCTAATGTCAAACTAAAGAAGGGTGAAGATCAAGAAGATATTTTAAAGAATATTCTATATCAAGAAATAATTGGGTGTTTGTTGCACTTATCACATGGGACTCGACCAGATATTCCGTATGTAATAAACTCTCTGAGTAGGTACAATAGTCAACCTCCTAATGAACATTGGGTGGCTCTGAAACGAGTCATAAGACACCTGAAAGCTACAATCTATATGAAAGTAGTTTATAAAAGGGATGTTGATGGAAGAATTTCACGATACTGCGATTCAGACTGAGCAAACGATATTGAAGATAGATCTTTCGCAGGCTACGTATTTTTATACATACATAGATGTCCGTTACCACTTTCTACGAGAGAACATTCCTGCCATAGAAATCATGGTTCATTACAGATGCACTGAAGTCATGGTTGCCGATATATTAACAAAAATATTTCATCGACCGAAACATCAATGAGTTCAGTTTTCAATATTGTGCGTTCAGGAGAGGACGTTCAAAGTATGAATAATTGCGATAAGTTTATGGGTAATGTACACTGTCACTATTTATTTAAATATGGGTAAGTATTTAAATAAATAGTATTAATTTCCTTTGATATAATTTCATCAGGAAGGTATAAATTAACCTCTTAAAACAATTTTTCTCTCGAATTAAAAATCCCATTATTGATGTGTGAATAAGATTTTGATATGTAAAGGTTTCCCACAGATTACATACAGTCTGTGTGCTCAGACAGTTGGGGTTTAGTATTATTACACGTATAACAGACTAAATACTACATGTAGTTAAGAGGAATGAACATCTTTTGCAAAGTCATGCGTTCAGAGACAATTGAAAAACCGTTGTACTTTGACACCGCAACTGTGAAAAAAACTTTTAAGAATATATCAGTAAGTATTTATTAAATAGAATTAATTACATATAATTTAATATGGGAACTTTATAAATAATTGTAATAAATAAAAATACCGACTACAACAAATATCACATGGCAGGCGCATTGAATCGCCTTCTAAACAGATTCGTGATTTTCATGAACAGATATTGATTTTCTCGATCGTATTGACGACCTGCTGATAATGTTTGATCGCACTTCACCTCGCACCGATGCTCTTAGTGAACCAGTTCGTATAAATTGATTTTTAGGCTTGTGCTTATCCTTTTCCTCGTCAATCTTCCCTCTGTAATATAGTCACAGATGTTACAATTGTTTAACTTAGACAAACATATGATACATTAAATTACGTTTAATTAATTTCAGGATTTTGTTGATGTATTTACAGAATTATAATAGATTTAGATAATAATGAGGGGAAAATGTCGACTTAAAGGGGCATATTTCTGCAAATCAAAGGCACGTGTTTCTTTGCTGTAAATATATCTTCTTAGCGCTAGTGAAGGTTATACACTCTAAAAGTTCATAATTAACCTATAAATTATTCAATGTAAAATTTTAGTAAAAGCAAAAACGACAGCAATACTCTGTTGTTCCATCAGTATTCAAGAAAAATTAAAGGTATGTACAGTATGTAAAAAAGTGAGAAAGAAGCTCAATGAGACAGGTTGCGTTCCGCCATTACGTATATAATGATTGAATAATGACCTTATCGAATGTACTGTTACTTTGCCAATGAATATGTAGGGCGACGTTATCACACTATCGCGTGTAAAACTTCGCGATGTTAACACTGCCAGGAAATAAATGTACTGCCGGTTATTTCATGCAACGACGGATTTTGACTATATGGTACAAGATGTGGCATTTATTATAACTAAAAAAATGGCTTCCTAACTTTAAGTCTAAAACTTGTTGGAATACGGCCCTGTAAGGTAACCAACCCATCTTGTTGTGGTCCGGTGGAAATCGATATACTGACTAACATTACTCATATTCTTTTTGCCCCAAAGCTACAACTATTTGCAGAGCGCCAGAACCGGCGTCAAAACTACCATAATAAAAAAAAGACATTTTTAGCTTCAAAACTCAATAGTGATATAAACATGTTCCAAATGCTCCCAAGAATCCATGGCTTCAATATTGGTCATTATAAGTGCCATATCTTGTATATATCGAGTCATTTGTATGGCGGCATATGATACAAATTAATATTTGCGAAAATTAGACCACCAAATCACATGTCATAAGAATAATATTTTTATTACATACTTTACATTTCCGAAGTAAATCTAATTGATTTAATCTATCACATTTTTCCGAATCTTAAAAAAGTACAGTTCACCTAAACGTTTACAACGCAGAATAGAAATAGTAAAGAAGATCGGGGTCTTCACATTAATATGCCTTCGTTTAAGAATACAATGAGTTCTATTTTAAATATTTAAATTATCATGTTCCAATTTTGCCTCAAATTGTAGTTAATTATTTACGGGATATCCTAAATACATTATAATTAACTATACAGAAGCAAGTGAAATTTGTGCTTACCTCATGCAGCATGGAAATTCAAAGAATTTTTGATTCACTCCAAACATTTCACCGTCTTGTAATGCTTGTGGTAATTCGTGACCTAATGTTTCCGGCAAGAAGAGGGTGAGAATTCCCCCAAGGATTCCCAACACTCCTAGGATTACTAACGGAAATGATGTCCAGACATTAGCCTGATAATATACAAAAAAATCATTTTAATTAATCGAAATAGTTCTGAAGCTATATTTGAAGTTTTCAGTCCTAAAGTTGAATGAAATAATCAGAAATGCATCAAACTAACATTTGCATTGTTTACTACACTAAAACGCATATACGGCGTTGATAAAGCTTACTACAGCTCAGTGTATTCAGAAGTGATTGTTGTTGTCTTCTAGAAACGCACGCTTTCTGAATATATTGTTTACCGCGTTATAGCCATAGCTACTTCGAATTCGATTACTAGCATGTGATATTTGTAGCGTTAGATCATTAGAAAAATTATTGTACCATGCTAAAATATAAAATTTCTAGTGCATAATTTCGTGAAATTTTGCATTGGGAATATTAATATCGATTTTTTTTCTTCAAGGATCTTTATCATTTAGACCGGTTAGGTATTTTAGCCAAAAAACTTCCCCCGACGCAAGCAAATATCATTCCAATCTGGCTGTAGTGAAAGCTCACAAAAATTTCCAAATTTATTTACTAGGAATTAATTTTAATTGGAGATTGTAATTCTCCCAAACTAACGGCTAACACAAAAGAGTTAAAACCCCGAACAGTCCGATGGTGGTCGTACATGCAGGATTTCAACTTCCAAATAGTTTATCGTAAAGGTTCCGAAATTTCCCACATTGACCTTTTAGGCAGAAACCCCATTGAAACCATTCATAAAATGACATACACTGTCAATTTTAAGAACTGGCTAACTGTTGCTCAGCGTCATAATAAGGAGCGCCATCAAATCACTAAACCCCTTAAAAATTATGATAATGGTACGAAACGAAAGTACATATTTGGAAAAAGCATTTTTTTTCAAACAAATATGTCCCGAAAAGGCGCTAGGCCTGTAAAATTACTTTTTGTCTCCTCGAACAACAGACACAATTTCTTAAAGGTATTCCATGACGGCCAAGCCCATATAAACCGGGAAAATCGATCAAATAATATTTTTGATTCCCTTATATACCTCGATACGTTAAAATGTGTATAGTATATCCCTTACTTTGCTCTCTACGTAAAAACCAGTCTGACAAGGTTTTCTAAGCTCCATACCAAAACCCGATAAACCTTTTCACATGATTCACGCCGACTGTCTGGGATCACTGCCCGAAGGTGAAACTGCTTACAATTATATTTTCGCCATAATAGACGTCTTCTCAAAATTTGGTCTTCACTAGCTACAAACTACCCTCACCACAGAAGAAAAAATGATAAACTTCTCGAACTTGCAATGCATTATATAACACAAAATGGTCTTGTTAACTAACGCTATCTACTAAAAAGGAGTTTTTGTCCTTCTCTTCACTTAAGGAGGTACCCTCGGTACGCAGTGAGTCAAAGAATTTCAGTCTTCTATTTGACTAATGCAGTATATAATTTGGCAACACCGCATTTCTTGCTCTAGTGTACGTGCTCACGTACAAGTATAATGCTTATGTCGTATCATAGAAATGTCAGCACGCGGTGTTCGTACATATCGTCATATTCGCATTCGGTGTTGCCATGTTTATGAATTGCTAAAAAGTCTCGGCTTTGTTTTAGTTATTTCTGTTGACATAAGCAAGCTTTATACGTTTTGGAAAAACAAAAATGTTCATATAATATTCGTTTACATTTTCTTAAAATTTTATCAAAATCTGTTCGTCAACTCCAACGCAATAAATGATAGAGTGCATCAAAATCACAGATTCTCGTAAAACTCCATGTTAAGTGCAGCGAAATAAAATTATCAATATCTTTTTTTAAAGTCAACCGAGTCATTTTAGAAAAGGTTTCGACATATCTGCAAATTTAGGTAATTTTCTGTTTGTTAATTGATTTATCGAGGGTACTTCCTTAATTCTCCTTGTTTGGTCACTCCCGTGACAGTGTTGCCTAGATCAGCGGATTGAAAAATAGCGTCTATCAGCACCATATGTGAAACATCATGGGCTTAAATTGTGGTCATGTTGAAGGAAAAAACACGTTTTACTTTTACGATTTGCTTGCGAAAAACGCACAAAGCACACAGTTTCAGAAAAAAAATGGAACTCTCGGTGTTTACACTACTAAAGAAAGCATTAGGTACTTACCAAATAAACCACAAAAGGTGCTAAAATGCTGGCTACGTAGCCCATAATATGAATAAATGCAACACCCTGTCCCCTGACTACTGTGGGTAGTAGCTCGGCGGCATACTGCAGTCCTATATTGTAGGTAATGTTGATGGCAAAACGTCCAATTATGGCAAATGTTGCTGTTGGTATGCCTTAAAAATTATTGTAACGTTTTTTTTAATCGCATTAATTAAAAGGGGAAAAAACGAGGAAAACGTAAAATTTATATGAGGCAATTAATTTAAAATATTGATATAATTTGCAGTAACGTATTCACTTTATTCAAACAATATAAACGTTCATTATATATATGAAATAGTCAAAACTGAAAAATGAATTTACTACGTATTCGGAAAAAAGGACCACAATAAAGTTTATATGCTGAAACAAAACTAATAAGAAAACTAATTAACTATATAATAGATATATATCATCGAAAACCAATTTAGGCATTTTTCGTAATTCGTTGGTATTTCCTGCGTTCAATTAAATTTATTTTGTGCGAGTTAGTAGTACATAAAAAACAGAAGACATCAAACATCTTATAACATCACAAAAATATTTTATTATTAAGAAACAAACTTGTGATCATTGAAATACTCAAAAGCAGGTTATTGTTGAAGGTTATATATCGAAATTCAAAAGGGACTTCCTAAATTTATCAATATACACATGTTCACTAATTTCTTAAATGATATAGATGCTCTTTTAAACGTATGGCTAAATTCCGCTTGCTTAAACCTATGTACACTTTATCATATTTTAAACAATATATATAGGTGAACTACTCGGGAACTTAATAAAAAACTGAGTTGAATTTTCAAATTTATGGAACGTTTCGTTGGTTTATTTTCCAACATCATCAGGCAATCTATAAGAATACATTAATTTTAATTAACGATTACATCATATAGGATATTAAGTAATTTTTATACAAAGATAAGAATAAAAAGGCATAACACAATGAGATTAACATCCACGTTCAGATATTATGCTCCCTACTACCAAGTCGATAGAAATAATAATATAAAAAGAAATAAGCAAATTTACGTTAAGCTTGTCACAATATTTTCAATAATATTCGCTGTTAAATTAAAAAAAACATGAAAAATTATGATTGCGTTATGCGCGTCCATTCGTTCATGGTATGTGCAAAAGATCGAAATATGAATTGGTAGCGGCAAACGGAACCAAAATTCCAACGTATGGCACAATCAAACTTTCATTGAATTTGGGGTTACGACGAGTATTCGATTGAACGTTTGTCATTGCCGAGATATCCAAACCCATCATAGGAGCAGACTTCCCAGCGTTATAATTTGGACTTCTCGTTGGCCTACAAAATGGGCGTCTTATCAATCCTCTAACAAAACAGTCATCGCATGGACAGGTAAGAAATTGTGACATCGATAGCATCAAAATGGCAAGCGGTACATCAACTTTTCACGAACTACCTCGACAATTTTCCAACCTTACCCGACCAGACAGCCGTACAGGAGCAGCCATGCATAATACAGTGCATCACATCCGAACAAGTCCTGGACCGCCAGTTTTCCACCGACCACTACGTCTGGCCCCACGACGGTTAGCAGCAGGTAAAATGGAATTCGAAACGATTTTACGGCTAGGAATCACGTCCCTCCGAAAGCTGCTGGTCCTCACCTTTACACTTAGTGCCCAAACAGGACGAACAATGGAGACCCTGTGGGGATTATCGTGGATTGAATGCACGGACAAAACCAGACCGTTATCCAGTTAGGTACATCCATGACATCGCACACATTCTCAACGGGAAGAAAATCTTTTCGAAAATTGACCTCGTTCGGGCGTACAACCAAATACCAGTAGCTCCAGAAGACATTCCAAAAACCGCTATCACGACCCCTTTTGGTCTTTTCCAGTTTCCTTTTATGACATTTGGACTTCGTAACGTTGCACAAACGTTTCAGCGGTTCATGGAAAAAGTCCTGCGGGGATTAGACTTTACGTATAGATGACATACTTGTTGTATCCCAATCACCCGAGGAACATGAACAACATCTGCGAGTACTTTTCGAAGGTCTATAACAATTCGGAGTTGTCATAAATATAAATGCAGCAAAATGTACTTTCGGCAAGACAGAAGTGTCTCTAGGATACTTGATCATAAGCAGTGGTACTAAACCATTGCCTGAAAAAGTACAAGTCATCACCGATTATCCAAAACCAGAGACGGTAAAACAAGTAAGGCAATTTCTGGGAATGATAAATTTAAATCGAAGATTCCTACCCAATGCCGCAGATCAGCAAGCCATCCTCACTAGCCTATTGACCAACAACGTTAAAAGAAAAGTGTCTATCATCTGGGCAAAAGAAGCGGAAGCGGAATAAGCCTTTACCACTTGCAAGGAAAGCCTGTCACACGCAGCACTCCTAGACCATCCAATACCTAACGCAAGTTTGGCTTTGATGTGCGATGCTTCAGATACTGCTGTAGGCGCCGCCCTGCAACAAAGAATCAACAACCAGTGGGAACCACTAGCGTTCTTCTCCCAAAAATTGAGTCCTGCCGACCGCACATACAGTTATTTTGATAGAGAGCTTTTGGCTATCTACAAAGAAATTAAATACTTCCGTTACATGCTAAAGGCTACAGTATTTATGATATTCACCGATCATAACCCAATCACCTTCGCATTCAATCAGAAACCTGAAAAGTGGACTCCTAGACAATTTCGTCATCTAGACTTTATCAGCCAGTTCAGTACAGATATACAGCATATATATGGAATGAAAAATGTTGTCGCCGACACGCTCTCTCGCATAGAAGAACTATCTACATCCCTTAACTACGTCGACCTGGCCAAGGATCAAGAAAATTATAAGGAATTATAATAATTCCTTCATTCAAATTTCGGCTTGAAGCTTAAGCAAGTGGAGATTTCTGGCACTTGTGCGACCATTTTCTATGATGTTTCTGCAGCAGCCGCACGTCCATTTTTGACACCAAAGTTTCGTAGAGCAGCGTTCAATTCTATCCATGGTCTTGCACATCCCGGTGCAAAAGCTTCTGTCACGCTTATGACCAAACGATTTGTTTGGCCGTCAATAAGATTACCGCGGGTGGACAAGAACCTGCATTCCATATTAACGTTCAAAAATATCGCGACATGCTTCAGCACCACTTGGTTCGTTCGCAACTCCGTCAGCTAGATTCGATCACGTACATATCGATATCATTGTAATGCCCGTATCCGAAGGAAAGAGATATTGTCTTACATGCGTGGATCGTTTTCAAGGTGGCCAGAAGCATTCCCCCTGGAAGACCAAACAGCAAAAACAGTAGCGAGAGCATTCTACGAAAATAGGATTTGCCGTTTTAGGGTTCCTTTGCGAGTGACGTTCGAACAAGGAAGACAATCTTACCAGTATGGTTGGAATATCTCACCTTCGAGCCACAGCATACCATTCCCAAGCGAACGGGATGGTAGAAATACTTCAAAGACAACTTAAAGCTTCAATTAAGTGCCACAGCAAGGATCGATGGACCGAAGTACTCCCTATCTTTTTACTGGAAAGAAGACATCAATTGTACATCTGCCGAACTAACCTATAGTCAATCTACGACTATCAGACGAACTTTTAAAGCCTAGAAGTCACAACACTCTGAAAGTCACCGATGCCTACACCAAAGAACTTCGACAGCTCTTGCAGGGCTTACAAGCAGTAGCAGGTACACACCATGGTCATAGAAAGGTTTTCGTATTCAAGGATCTGCAAACAGCAAAACAAGTCTTTGTACGCAAGGATGGCTCGAAACATCTGCAGCCACCATACAAAGGACCATTTTCTGTCATTATACGTACAGAAAAAACCCTTACAATACGAATGAGCTATAAATATGTCGTTGTCTCTATAGACCGAGTAAAACCCGCTTATATTCTTCCGGACAATTCTACTGAACCTGAAATAACAATAAACGAGGAAAACACTCCAGGATCGTTTCAACAGTCTAATCAGGGCATCCCAGTAACGACCCGAACAGGCAGAAGAATAAACTTCACTGACCGCTACCAAGCAGGATTTTTGTAACGTTACTCATTAGCGAGGAGGTACTCTAGCGGTTATCTACGTCTAGAAGGGAAACAAATACATCGTAATTTTATTTAAATTAATTTTTCAAAGAATAATGCTATTGTATTGCAGTTGTGTTGAAAAATAATATTTCAAGAAAGTAGCTAATTAGGGTCGAACATTCAACTTAACGGTATACCTACCTTTCTCGGAATGTCAGTAAGGGCAAAAATTCCCTGCAGCAATTAGCAATCAGGGTGACTGACCACCATCGTTGGTTGTTAAATAACCTCACTAACACTCTGGGGATGGTGCAGCAATAATATAAAAAGGGAAGATTTTTCCAAGTAACGGTGAGTCAGTCTTGGTAAGTCTTGTACGCCGTGAGCAGTTTTTTATATCATTTATTCTTTGTGTGCTCAATTTTCGTGTTCTGTTAATTAACTTTGTTGTTCTTGTGTGTGTGTTTGACTTTTTGTTTTGTTACCACTGTTCGTTTTTTTGTGATTCAAAATAAACTGTTGGTATTCTTATTTCTTTTGGACTACTATTTCTTGTTTTACAGCCCCCATATTATTATTAAGCTTTTTATTGTATTTTCTTTCTTTGTTATTTTCCTTTAATAAATAAATTTCAATCTAAATCTTGATATTTGACATGGATGTAATAATTATTTGTACAAGTAAGAAAATGCCCTTGACAGGGTAGCCCTGTATTTTTAGGCAGGCCGACAGATGAAATATAATCCAAGCTATGAGAAGGCAGTAATACATTGACTGTTGAACAGTAAAGGTTAGTCAGTGGATAGTCCAGAGAGACGTATAATATATATAATAAATTATTGAGAAAACATGCATGCCACCCCTGTGCACGCTGTTGCCCGGCAAGGTCCGTAATTCCTTCGAGTGGGGTTACTCGTAGTGAGGGGTGCTACGGGCCACTTGAATGACGTGAATAGGTTCGCAAGGGTAGCCTCAGGTAGGTACCCCCAAACTGGTCACTGGGATGCTAATATCTAAAGATAATTGGCGTCCGGGGAAGCCTCTAGTTATTTTAGGTGACACTAGGTAGTCGTCGAAGCAAAGAAGACGAATGGTAACAAATATAGATATTGAAAATGAATTATGTATACCAGAATTGGGATTACAAGAGGGAGGAAACTCCCCCGGTGAGTACGTTTAATTCGTTATCGTTCCGAAAGGAACAGCAACTGTTGTTTTTATTTATTTTTTTTTTAATTATGGGCGAATTCATCTGTTGAGTGTATAATTTTCCTGCTGCTGTTGCGTGAACGCTTTGTGATAACCCATGTGATGAAAGTTAACCAAAAGGTAATAATTAATATTGAATATTTTTATAGTTCTACTTTTAGACTAGAATTTAAGTTTATAAAAATTATTCAAATCAACAAATAAAAGAGATTATCTTAGAAAGAAAAACTTTGACATTGCCACGATACCTTTATAAAAAATTGATAGACGCTAAGTTTAACTTTTACGTAAAGTGGATTGTTTGATTTTTTTTTTGGTATTTATTTATTTTATATTTTCAAAACTAATTTGGGTTTTTTCAAATATAAAACCCATAGCAAATAGAAAAGCTAAGTATTTAAGAGATTTGACTCAAAAATCAAATCTTCTTAAAATATTAAACTATACATATCATGTAAAAAGTGCTGTGCAGCCACATATACGTTTTATAAAACTTAACAAAATTTTATTACCTATAATTTTTGAAATATTTAAATATTGATGTCTATAAGTAATATTTTTATTGAATAACTTTAATGTGCATTTATGGTAAGTATTAAATACCCGGCAAACAACACGCTTAAGTATTAAATCAATTTTAAAAATCACGAAAGAATTGTAGTTTTAAAATTTATCGGAATCTTCAATATTTTTTTATGTACTGTAAACTACAGGGTCTGTTTCATATTTTTAAATTGACAATAATTTTAAACACGCCTTCACTGGAAACATTAAACAAGTACCCCAATTTAAGGAGCTCGTCGGGTAATTTCAGAAGTATATTAAACAGTTTGCGTCTCGAACGTCCACAAATTAGCCAAAGACAAAGAACCATTTGTTTAGGGCGTCAATTAAACAGTTGTAAGGAACCACACTGGCACTCTTTTAACTGACGTTTTTTAATCCTCAATCCAAAACGGGACTGCACAACAGATGCAAGCTCTGTGGAATACGGAGTTATATTTCCAACGAAAAGTCAAGGATTTACAGGTAAATAAAATAGTAATTGGGTGTACGAACTAAAAACGTTAGCATTGTTCTATTGAGTATTACTATTTTTTCAACTTCACAATACATTTCAGACTGACCATAACCTCATCTTTAACTGATGCGTAACATATAAAAAGAAAAAGAACCTTTTTAAAAGAGATAGAACAAGTTAAAAAATACTAAATAAGGAGAAAAAAGTACCTGCTCTACTTTATATATCAGTCCACTTTATCAAATACAATTATGGTAGTACTATAGGATGTACTACTGTACGCGCATGTGGATGCTTTAGACAGAACATTATTTAAACGTTTGTATCTAGTTCAAACACTTGTATGCAGGGTGCTCCTGAAATAAGTGCGGAGCTTAGGCCATAATAAAAGAAGAAAAGTAATAAATGTTTACAGATCCGGAAATTCACCATTTTTGAGTAAAATGTATATATGGAAGTATAGTCAAGAACCACTCCGGATGTGGAAAAGTACTCATTGTCAAATAAATACCACAACGACAACACTGCATTCAATCAGCTGGTAATGAGCAGCATCAATCTATCAATCACTGGCAGGTCCATGTACCACTGAAGAAGACAAAGTTAGGACAATGTCGGTTACTACAGCAGAAATGCGAGGCATTTATGTGCTTATGTAAGTCAATATACTATCGATTATCGATTAAACTATCGAACTATGCAGTGACGATTTCCAAACCTACGAGTCCTATAAATACAACACAGAAGTTGTGAGAATCCTGCAATATACACCCTTACATTTAAGACCCGTGGGAATTGGAGTTTTGTCAGTTTGTATATCCCTTAACCCTGCTGTTATATCTCGTTCATCCTTCAGTTCCTTATTGCATCTGGTTAACATCCTCCACGTATCCACGCTTATTTCAGAAACACCCCTACATATTGATAATACTGAGATTTTGCCAAAATTTCTTGGGTACCTTCCCCGTTATTTTGTTACTCTCACGAATCTTTAAACGAAATATTAAATCTAATACTACTTATGTCTTCCTAGAATAAAGTGAAAATAACAATTGTATTGAAATAATCAAGGTCGTAAAAGGTAACTAATGTTCATCACACTCTACACTACAATTGGAAATCAATTTCACCCTACATTCAAATTAAGAAAACCTATCTTTTACATTTTAAAATTAGTTAATAATTTCAAACTCACCTGTAGGAACTATACATGCTAGAAGACTGAAAACTCCACTAATGGCCATACTGCCAAATGCAAGCCACCTACGACCCCATACATCCAATACTGCTGTTAAAAATGTATCTGCGGGAAATTCAGTGGCTGATGCTATACAAAATGTTAAGAAGGTATTTAAACCTAAACTTCCAACGTTTCTGACGTGTCCATCAAACACTAATGATATCGCCATCCAAATTACAATCAAGAGAATTGTTATTCTCCGAAGTCTCGGCGTTTTGAAAAGATCCATCACGGAATACGCTTTTGACGATTCTTCCTGCTTCTTTAATTGCAGGCAACTCTCCTATAAAAAAAAAGAAAATCAATTAGAATTTCATATTTAAAAGACTTACATAATCTATATCTCAAGATTTGATGACAATTTTCATCAAAACTGAAATTTATATACTAGCAAAGTAATGAAAGGCCATATAACAAGTTTATACCTTTTCTTTGTCTATTTATTGGCTCATCATCCTCTTTGATGAAAATTTACTAGTGCCTTACCATATTTTAGGATTATATATGCTGTTATTTATGTTTTCAATTTTTTTGTATCAGTGTAAGGGTAACCTTATACATTAATAAGTGATAACACATATATTACTTTAAGAAACAGCCGAAAAATAAAAATAAATCAAAATTGGTAATCTACAAGTTATAATAAAATATTAGGTGGTGTGGTGTTCACTGGGTCATCTTCTAATTATATACCTAATATACTTAGCGTAAGGAAAATAAACCAGGCAACCATTCATTTCGAGAGCATAGGTCTTTGAAAGATAAGATCTTAGGTATCTACTTTTGTACCTATTTGAAAAGTAATAATAAACCTAGAGTAAAGGAACTCCAGATAATACTTACTGAAAACTGTGTATATATTTTATCGTCCACCTTTGTTCCATTGATTCTCTCAAATTTCTTTAATATTTCGATGGCTTTATCAACTTGTCCTTGTGATGCTAGCCATCTTAAAACAAAAATAGAAAAAAATAATATACTTAATCCACGAAGGAGCGAAATATTTACCTTGCAGATTCTGGTACGACCCATGGAGTTAAAACTGCAAGTGCCAATGGAACGGAAGTTATTATGGTAAACATTCTCCAATCTTCTAAAAACCAAGCAATCCATGGCAAAACGGCTGCGGCGAAAGTGAAAAATATGGCAATTGACATATTTGCCACGAATGTTCGCCACTTTGGTCCGACATATTCCAAAACTGTAATTGTTGTTTTTAGTTTATGTAGGTTCTACCTTTTACAAATAGAACAGAATTTTTAAATACCCCCGTTAGGTTTTTTACCGCACAGCTATTCTACATTGGAATTTGGAATAATTATTGGTAGAAAAATAGCGTTATTGACTTTTTAATGTGACGGATAAATCAGTTATTTTTTTTAAAAATAGATTGAACATTATGTGGTTAAAAAGAACACGATACATTTAATGAATATCTGCTGTTGTGATCACAACAAATGGCGGTGTCTTACTTCACATATTTGATATTACTGTAATTTCTTCCAATTTTTAGAAAACAAAAGCAACCAGGAAAATGCAGTGATATACTGGAATAAACTTCAAAGAAGGAATGAAAACTAATATCATTTACTTTCACTGTTTTCGTTTTTGTAGGCATTCCTTAAAACATTCCATTCCTTAAGTTGTACCACCAAATTATGTATACAAAAAATATTTAATTAAAGTGCATTTATATTTTAATTTGAAGATGGGCAGAAACTGTGTGGGACACTCTTTTATTGTGACTAATAAATAAATGTATGAGTTATATATGGCTATACAATTATGTTCGACTTGAATATTTCAATAATCGAGCTGTCACACAAACTTTCATTATTTGACTACAGGTAACAGTTATATGATTACTTGTAGCTTGCATGCCCACTTCACCGATGTGTGATAGGTTATCTAAACTAATTGTTGCAAAGGGCCCTAAATACATGCTAGATATGGTAGAGCAGAAAAGGCAAATACTGTTCAACATATTATTAGTGAAAACCATACGATTAGTACCTATTGACAATCAATTATATAAGGAAATCAGAAATAGTCTCTAGATGTATAGTTTTGAGAAAATGTATATTTATAAAAATTGTGTAGGTTGTCTCAACAGTGACCCGGGTCCTATCTCTACCTCTTAACTATTAATTTTAATTTAATTTGTATTTAAGGTTCATTTATCGTTGCTGTTTAAAAGCGAAGCGTAACTGCTAGTGAGAGTACTTATAGCCACACTTTATCATTTGTCCTTAGTTCTCTACAGTAAATTACATGGCAATTCTGTTACCGAAAAGCACTCTAGACTGTCAGTGTTTTGTTTTTGCGTTAGAGTTTAGTATATTTAGTGTTTTACGACACCGTCAAAGTTCCCCAATCTTTTTTTCTTTAATTGCTAAACTGGTGTCTAAGCTTCTCTCCGCTTTGACTAATTTTGACATTGAAAATGTTATTATTATGGCACAGCAGTATGGGTAAGAAATTCAAGAAAACCTCATAATGCATTTGTCTCTAACGTCATATGTAAAAGCAAACGACGCCGAATTCAAACGATCCACAAGTGAACGTTGAACCGATGATAAACTCGACCGCACACATACACATTAGCCTAAGCGAACATGTATATGACGGTTTGTCAGATGAAGACTGGAAGGAAGATATTTCGTTGCCTCAAAGTACAATATTCAGGACCTAGTTCATTACTAGGTATTAGTAGGTGGTTTTAAAATAAACAGATTTCGAATTTAATTTTTTTTATTTATTCTTCATCGATTAGGTTAGTTTTTAGTATGTACGTTTCTTTATTTTTCTTATGCTGTCATACTTTAAATGTTCTTTGACATTAAACTTTATTAATTTACCAATACCAATTGATAAGCAACAATTCTTGAACCTTATTTATGTAAAATGTATAGGCTAAATCACTTATCTCACAGACTACACGCGTTCGTCTGTGCTAGTAAAATTCACGTGACCGGTTAAAGGTTAAGATCGTTTAAGAACAAGTTATCTCACGCGAGAAATGGCCAATCTACATCCAGTATTGGAGATGGAAGGATCTCTTAAGAAGCTCGCCACCCGTGTTAGCAAATCGTTAAGAAGCAATTCCCACCAACGGCGGTCTTTTAACCCGAGTCAGGGTATAACCAGTCCAGCCAATCTACATCCAGAAGCTCGCCAACCGTGCTGACGAAACGTTAGGAAGCAATTCCCACCGACGGCGGTGTGTAGCAAATATGATTGAAAATGTTTGATAAGCAGTCATTTTGAATTTTATTCACCATTCGCACTCTGGAGATAAAATTCGCTAGGTGGCATTATAATATTACCTTCAGGATTCGGGGCACGGTAAACTCTTGAATATTGATGATTGATACCGAAAAGGTTCAAGGATTGGTATGGATAAAATACATGTTATTGTTTCTCTTGTTGAAATTACAAGAAATTTGGAAAATTTTAATATTTTGAAAGAATGAATCTTATTTAACTCGAAAAGGAGGGGTATCAATAAGGTAGGGAAAGTTATCCCTTTAGAAAATTCTTAAAAATATGTTTTTTGAAGAGCATGAACCTTATACGTAATAAAAATACAATTTATTCTCCAAAAATATTGTTTTTGTTCCTAATAGAAAGTGGACTGTATCTTTTTATTTTAAATCGTTTATTCTAGCACAACTGTACACTACGGTGGTTGCCGTAAGACTGACTAAATATTGACTAAATGTTACAGAAATCATACATTCCCGCTCCCCTTGAAGCGTCTCTTCAACATAAATTAGTATCTACAGTAATTCTAATGGTAAGTAAAATGAGTTAGCAAGGTAAGTAGTTATTTTCATAATGGGTTTAACAATAGGTAAGTTTAATATGATACATTTAATTGTCACTCAAAAAATTAAATTCGTTTGAATTCTTTCGTTTTTGAGGTTTCACTGAGTTCATCATCAACATTTACTGGCAGAGGGCACAATTTCACAACACTGCGCTTAAATTCACCAACGGAAGTGCGAACTGTGGCCACCCTGGAAACACCATCGTCACCGGGATGAAGTTGGACAACCCGACCAAGCAGCCATCTTGTTGGAGGTAAGTTGTCATCCATTATTAATACCAATTCGTTTTCTCGTATACCAATCGAACTTCTTTTCCATTTTTGTCGAACCTGGAGAGTTTGGAGGTATTCCAGTGACCAACGCTTCCAAAAATCCTGCTTTCGTTTTTGCACGTGTTCCCATTTGGATAAATAGTTTTCTTTTACATGCGTAAGGTTTTTGGTAGGTGGACAAATTAACAAACTAATGCTAACTAATGGACAGAAATCATTAGGATTTGAGGATAAAGGTGTAATCGGCCTTGAATTTAATATAGATTCGATTTCTGCTAATAAGGTGCCAGTTCTTCATATGTCAATCGTACGTTCTGTGTCACTTTCATAAATTGTCGTTTAGTGCTTTTCACAAGAGACTCCCATAGTCCGCCAAAATGGGGCGCTCGTGGCGGTATAAAATGCCATTTTATCTGTCGTTTACACAATTCGTGAGTAATTTCTTGGTTTGATTGTTGTAGGAATTCATAAAATTCTCTTAATTGACGATTAGCACCCACAAATGTGGTAGCGTTATCAGAATAGATGTTAGAACATATTCCCCGTCGGGCAATAAATCGATTTAGGGTTGCAATGAATGCTTCCGTAGTCAAATTGCTGACCAGCTCTGTATGCACCGCTTTTGTAGCGAAGCACACGAAGATCGCAATATCAGCCTTTGTAACTCGACTTTTTCCAGGTCGTCTTCTTCCTTCTAACAATTGCAGGGGTCCTGCATAGTCTACTCCGCAATTTTCGAATGGACGACAAAGTTTTACTCTGTCACCAGGTAATACTTCCATCAGATCTTCTAATGGTTTTGGCCTTGTCTTGTAACATCCTAGACAATTTCTGACTATTTTTGTGACCGTTCGTCTTCCTGCCAGTGGCCAATACTTTTTTCTTAAGTGGGCCAGAAGCTGTTCTTGTCCACAATGTTTTAATTGCAAATGATTTTGTTCGATAATCAGTCTTGTAATATGATGGTTAGAAGGTAGCAATACTGGATGTTTTTGTTCAAAATCTAGATTGGAATTCTTCAATCGTCCTCCCACTGTCAACAATCCTTGCTTGTCAATGAATGGTGTTAATCTAAGTAATTTACTGCGGTTGTTCGCTTCCGAGTTCCGTTTCAAATCTTGCAATTCTTGACCATACACTTCTTGTTGTATTAAGCACAGGATTGTCATTTCCGCCTTAGTTACTTCTTTTATCGATAATTGTCTTGATTTGTTTATTTTTATCTTCGTGAGACCGTCGTAAGCCATCACTCGCAATAGTTTTTGGTATGAGGAATATCTATGTAGAATCTCGTGTTCTTGTTTTGTGGTTAACATCGTCGTTTTTCTCAATTCTAACTCGTCTAATTCTTCTAAACGGGTTGCCTGATTTGGCCATGGCTCTTCTTGCCTTAGGAAGTCTGGACCAAACCACCACAGCTTATTTTGTCGTAAAGTCGCTGCCGTTGCTCCTCTAGAAAGCAGATCCGCTGGGTTCCATGGAACATGATGCCAAGCGGTTTTCTGTGTCAATAATTAAATTCTAGCTACCCGATGTGATACATAGCATTTTAATTTATTGGGTTCCATTTTTAACCACGCAAGAACAATCGTTGAGTCCGACTATAAGTGAATGTTATCGATTCTCTCGCTTAACGCTTCTTTTACCTTCTCTAGTAGCATTGCTAATAGGTAAGCTCCGTTCAATTCTAACCGTGGTAAACTTTGCGTTTTCAAAGGCGCTACCCTTGACTTGGAGCAAATCAATCTAACTTTAAGCCTCCCATTCGTGTCTGTACTCTGAGCATTGAGGCATGCCCCATACGCATGCTCAGAAGCGTCACAGAAACCATGCACGTCAATCCTTGTGCTGGCATTTGCTGGATTTATATTTCTTTCAATTGTAATCTGATTTATTTCGTTTAATCCGTCATAGAAATTGACCCATTTTCCATTAATCGTTGGTGGTAGTTGATCATCCCAATCCAATTGTAATTGCCATAACTGTTGCATTATTATTTTTGCTTCAGCCACTACTGGTCCCAACAATCCTAGTAGATCGAATATCTTGGCAATTTGAGATAAAACTGTTCTTTTTGTAATAGATTCTTGTCTTGTTAATTCAATCTTTTATTGTAAATGGTCACTAGTTGAATTCCATAATAATCCAAGAGTTTTAACAACTTCCTGCTTATTTAAAACTAATAATTCATCGTTCCCCACGGTATTGCCAACGTTTTTAAGAACTTCTGAATTATTCGTCCTCCATTTTCGTAAAGGAAATTTACCTTTATCTAACAGTTGCGATAACTTAGATATATACTCGTTTTCGAATTTTTCCTTTTCTTTATCTCTGTTTTCATCTTCTGTTAAATTGTCCATATCTCCAACAATTGCATCATACCTACTCATCTAACATCTTACTATATCGTTCTAATTTCAATTCTACTTCACTACATTTTGTAGCCGTACGTTCCGTTGATTCTGCTCCATCCATAAAATTATGAAAATGCTTTAATTGTGATTTTAATTTGCCCCGTTTTTTATTCAATTCCTTCGTGGCCTTGGCAATATCTGCTTCCGTAATTGACATTTTGACGGAAAAGGCAATACGATACAAAGGAAAGTATAATAGCTAGGAGACGTGTTTGATTAGAATAGAAATAATAGGAAGTATTTAATAGAAAATTAAAAATTGTAAATTTTTATCATGTTTTCTTTTCCAGGTGCATCCATAAACACCTCGCCGTTAATTATTTTTAAAATACTATTTAAATAAATGTGCATTCTTCTAAAATATTTTGAACTAAACTTACATTTTTTAGTTTGGCATGCAATTAATTATAAATAATAGAAGTGACTACGTTTTCTTTTCGTCAAAACGGCTTTCTTTTTTGGATAATTATACTTTTTTTTTGCTGTATCAATTTTTTTAGAAATGAGCGCATTTTTTTAGGTTTAGGTTCGAACGCGATCTTCTCAGTCTCAGCAGAAGAAGCAGCCGGAGCAGCAGAAATCTACTGAGGATGCCAGCAGTCGAGACTCACTAAACGTTTAGTGAAGGAGGAAGACAGGACCATGGCATAACAACCTGGAAAGTACCCGGTTACCATACGAACGCCTGCCGTAAAAACCTACGATCATTTAGTATGGGAGCATTTACAAGAAGTTCTTTACATTGAATGAAAGCCTGATAGTCGAAATCGTTTACATCTGTTTTGGCACCTTTTTCAAACATTTAGTCAACGGTTGAACAACTTTTGCAATATTTTGAATAAATCGCCTGTAATATCCTATCAAGCCAAGAAAGCATTTAATTTCCTTGGTTTTCTTAGGGATCGGATATTTTTGTATTGCAATAATTTTTGATTGATTAGGTTTTATGCCATCCGGTGTTACAATATAGCCTAGGAAGCCTATCTCCTTTCTCAGAAATGCTGATTTATTTAATTGCATTTTCGAATTATATTGCCGAAATTTGTCAAAGATTTGTCTAATATGTAATATATTTTCGTGCAACGATTTTGAAAATATGATGATATCGTCAATGTACACAAAACAAAATTTATACAACTGTTCACTAAGGATATTTTCCATAATCCTCTGAAAACTAGAAGGAGCGTTTTTTAAACCATAAGGTTATGGTTGACATGCGCCGACTGCGAAAGTTAAGTGAATGTTACCCAATATTACCTATGACGCGTTCCAGAAGGTTCGAGAGGTGCTGGAAGTTTCGGGAATCACCTAGAAACGTCCATAATACTATATAAGGAACAGCGTTGGACAGTTTGACAGTTTTTGATAGAAGAAAGTCACAGAGATAAGTTCGAAGGGAAGAAAAGCGTATAGAAAGCGAAATAGCCATTGAGTTGTTGTTATCGAAATAGTTATCGAATCGTTGTTGTTATAGAGTTAGTTTAATAAAAACTGTTGAGAAAAATACGTGAAATTGTAAATTACGAAACAATTGGTGTCAGGAGTAAGGATTTATGCCAGTAAAAAGAAGTCAAGCGGTAAAAATGGAGGAGCAGATGAAAATGTTGATGGAAATGCTGAAAGAAATGAAGACAAGCCAGGAAGAAATGAAGGCAAGCCAGGAAGAAATTATGGCAAGCCAGTAAGAAATGAAGGCAGGCCAGGATGAAATGAAGACAGGCTAGGAAGAAATGAAGGTAGGCCAAGAAGAAATGAAGGAAGAAATTAATGCAAGCAAGGAGGAAATGAAGGCAAGCCAGGAAGAAATGATGGCAGAAATGAAAACAGATATAAAGAAAGGACAAGAAGAAATGAAACAAAAATTGGAGAAAGTACAAGAAGGATTTAAAGAACAATTAAAGGAAGTAAGAGTAGAAGTTCATGAAGAATTAAAGGAAGTAAGAGTAGCAGTCCAAGAAAAGTTTAAGGAAGTAAGAGCAGAAGTTCAAGAAGAATTAAAGGAAGTAAGGGCCGTACACAAAAAGTTTCAAATGGAATTAGACGAACTGAAGGCTAATCTAAACGTTCAAGAATACCCGAAACTAAACAAAAGCGAAGAAGGAAGTGTAAGAATGTCAAGAGTAAAACCACCAACATTCGATGGGAAGGTCTCTTGGTCAGTCTATCTTAAACAATTCGACGCTGCTGCCAAGGCAAATAAGTGGAATGAAATGGAGAAAGCCACTGCCCTGATCATAGCGCTACGTGGGGAAGTTCTAGACGTTTTGCAAGGTATACCAGAAATGCAACAAAATGATTTTAAAATTCTGGTGGACCGATTGGAGATGCGCTATGTTGATAAACACCTACAATAAATGTGCCAGCCGCAGTTAAAAAGTCGCTATCAACGTAGCAGCGAAAGCCTCCAACAATTCGAAGCGGACGTCGAAAGGCTTGTGCGGTTGGCTTATCCTAGTGCTCCTCAAGACTTTACAGACCAACTGTCCACCCAAATGTTTGTCGATGGAGTGCGAGATGTCGAACTACAGCAAGCCCTGCGCATGTCTCGACATAAAACTGCAGGCGAAGCTTTGTCGCACGCACTGGAATATGAAGCACCCAAACAGGCATCCATAGGACATGCTAGAATCCGGCAGGCTGGGTTTAATGTTGATGACGACAGCGAGATATTTTGACAAGAAGTTGTGAAAATAGTCAAAGAAGTTATGTCTTCGAAACCGAAGGAAGGGTTGAGTGAGCGCCCACGCTGTTGGACTTGCGACAAATATGGGCATCTTTCACGCGATTGCGTCAAGAGGAAGCGAGAAATGACATGTTGGAATTGTGGACGTACGGGACACTTAAGCAGCGGCTGTCCATCTGGAAGAAGACAGACGTCAGCCGCCGAAAGAAGCAAACAGGAATACAATGTCAAAATTGATCATCGGCCAAGAAAACACTATGGTAATGCTGAAACCCTGTCAAGACGATCATGCCCACGGAATAGCAAGCATTGTTCTTCGGTGGAACGAAAAGAAGAGTAAGAACAAGTTCTATGCCTACATACTACCGTAGACAGACAAGAGAATTGGGAAGACACAAGGGTGATTGAGGAACAGCGAACTGATGATGACTTAGGACCCATTATGAAATGGAAGGAGACGGGAGAATCTCGACCAACATGGGCGGACGTAAGCCCCCTGAGTTATTGGGCCCAATGGGATTCCCTAAAGCTCGAGAATGGAGTCCTTAAGAGAATCTGCAAAAGTCCGGACGGGACTAAGAAACGACTACAGGTTGTATTGCCCATGAAGAAGACGAAAGAAGTAATAAAAGAACTGCATGCTGGGACTGGAGGTGGACATTTTGGGGTGAAGAAGACATTAGAGAAAATACGTGAACGGTATTACTGGGTGAACGCTAGATTGGATGTGGAAGACTGGTTTAGAAAATGCGTAGTATGTGCTTCTAACAAAGATTTGAGAACCAGGACACGAGGAAAGATGCACCAGTATAACGTCGGAGCACAATTCGAAAGAGTATAACGCAGGTCCCTTTCCACGAACTGAAGATGGCAACCACTACAACCAGCGAGCGAATTCCACTGGATTCAGGGAGGGCGATCTAGTATGGCTCTATAACCCAGTTCGCAAGAAAGGAATCTGTCCTAAATTACAACGGAATTGGGAGGGCCCGTACAAAGTGATTATCCAGATAAACGATGTCGTCTACAGGATACAACGAGGCCCCAAATTGAAGATGAAAGTTGTCCACCTCGACGGGTTGGCTCCATATACAGTGGAAGAAACTGATCGGGACGATCAGCGCTAGACGGACGTGTCATTTTGAATGACGTTGACATTATGGTTGACATGCGCCGACTGCGAAAGTTAAGTGAATGTTACCCAATGTTACCTATGACGCGTTCCAGAAGGTTCGAGAGGTGCTGGACCGTGCTGGACGTTTCGAGAATCACCTAGAAACGTCCATAATACTATATAAGGAACAGCGTTGGACAGTTTGACAACCGAGCGGCATGGTCTAGTGGTCTAGATCATTGCTTAGCATTCGGGAGGTCATCGGTTCGATTCCGGGGCCGGCTACTCTGGTCCAAGTTTTTCTGTGGTTTCCTTGGATCATTTAGGCAAATGCTGGGGTAGTAATATTCCACAGATAGTGTTTCACTTCTCTTCTGTCTTCATTTCGTCCGTCTCATCTTTCTCCCCCACACCACCACCCATTCCCACGATTCCTGAAGGAGGCTGAAGAGGGCTTTCCGCCCTACCCCTTCGACTTTGCACAAGAGTGTAGGTCGGGGGGGACGGCCCGCCCACCAATATGGCGGGAATGAAACACCCAAAAGTTTTTTTTTACAGTTTGACAGTTTTTGATAGAAGAGAGTCACAGAGATAAGTTTGAAGTGAAGAAAAGCGATTAAAAAGCGAAATAGCCATTGAGTTGTTGTTGTTATCGAAATAGTTATCGAATCGTTGTTGTTAGCGAGTTAATTTAATAAAAAGTGTTGAGAAATATACCTGAAATTGTAAATTACGTAACAATATGAAACATTCTTGTTCCACGATTATCATTCTTAATAAACACCTGCTGGAAAGCCTTAATAAAACAGAAATGCCTATAATACGAAGTGTCTATTTTTCTTATTGCGATGTATTGCACAACAATTGTAACCATTATGATCGTTCATTATTCGAAACGAATATACCAAGCAATTAAGTACTAATGTTAATTTGTCATTAGTTTTTTTTTTTAAGAAGCGATAATTATAGCCATTCAATGATAACGTATCTACAGAAGGTAAAAGTGAAATGTATAAGAATCCGCCTTAAATCAAGGTTCAGGTAGGTACATGACACCTGCTCAATTGTTCAATAAAGCTAATGTGCAACTGCAATTATGTAAAACCGATGTATTTTTGCCGTCACAACGTTGCAAACTGTTTACTGTAGTGGACAATAAATATTTTGTAAACACATAGAAAGTGTACAAACAGTTATAAAATGGAAAACTTAAACATATGAAAGGAGTGTAGGTGTAGGTGATTTTGTTAATTTCAGTTCGTTATGTAGAAATTACAGTAAGATGTCTTTTGCATATTTGAATGCGTGTTGCAAAATAACTATTTTATACTTCCTTACATACATGGTTTTAATTTCGAACAAGATATTCTGCGATTAAAGTTTACATCAAAATATTAAATATCCTACTAAGCTATATTATACTCGTACTACCCTAATTAAAACAGCACATATACAATACTTAGCGGCACTAATTTAAAACTTATATATTCAAAAAACTTATTGATTTCTTTTAACGAATTAATGGAGTAAAAATTGGAAAAGAGTTAAAATTAAATGGATTTTAAAATACCTGAAAGTCATATTAACAGGAAATTAATCAATATTGAAAATGTTTTAATTTTTAGTAGATTAATGCACTTTGAGAAAATAATGTAAATTTCTCATGCAATATAAATAATAGCAGTATTTCACTGTAATACTTAAAAAAAAAGTATCCACTTTAAGTGGCTTCTTTAACACTTCCTTTAAAGGCTTTAATGAAAAAGCGAAATATAGCGTATTAGGTATATTTATTTTGTTTTACAATGAGTATACTACTAGAATTATATTCTCTCCTTTAGACAATCAGGACATGCCATACCCAATGCAACATAATAGTCATTATATATCGGTTTTAATATTGTATTAATGTAACTTTCCGATTGTAAACCACACGTACACAGAGTGTTCCAGGGAACCTGGCCTAACATAGCTAATTTTACTGGCCTTGCATTGGAAACGTTTTAGCGTTCCAATTTATTCTTTCATTTCTTTGAATTCACGTCTTCACTGTAGTCTACTTCCCTTTCTTTATCATCCCACCATTATTGCATTTATTTGTTCTTTCATTTTTACTGAAATATCCCTAATCATAAAAAGTATAACATTGCTCTTTTTATGTTCTGTGATTTTTTTTTTAATAATGGCAAAATTATTGTAAGGTTTGTTCTCTCTTCAAAAGTTTTTTGATAATGTATTGTTCATTGGAGTTTCTCGCGTCCGATGAAGTGTACCGTGATATCAATGGAGTACTCCGAAAGCTCCTTCTATTACGTATTATTGGTCAATGAAGTGTTAACTATGCCTGTGTTGTACTTACAACGACCAATAGCAGACGTTACTGTATAAAAGCTTTTATTTCGCTTGAATAAGTATTTTCAAATTTAATTTAATAATTTTGTACTTCTTTCGGTACTTCCCGCTTCTCCTTATTAGATCACTATTTTGATCCCTGTAATAGTAAATCTATGAAAAAAGAATAGAAAAATTAAATGATGGTTTCCTAACGAAAACGGGGAACACTATAAACCTGAGTGTTTTAACTTAAAATATGTTTTATTTGAAATGTTTTGTTTTAAAATATACAAAAAGTTTTAATAGAAAATATTAGCGCATACGTCTTATGTTCGGAGATGGCTAGGCATAAGTTTAGTCAAAGAGTATCTAAAAACATGATGGCTTACTCTCCGCGTCTGTGGTTAGCACGGTAATAAATATTTATGAATCGTTTCTACATCAAAGAATTGTGTGTGCTCGTGTTCTGTATAAATATGGAGTGGGTAAAACAAATGTCGACATAATTCATACAATTGTGTTACATATTATTTTTGGAATGTATTTCATAGCTATATATTTAGTGTAGATATTATGAAGGAAAATATGTAGATATTGTGAAATAAATAATTGATACATTTAAAATGATTACTTATCAAGCCCCAACGCCAAAACAAAACACTAAACGTCCATGAATGAAGAGAAGTGAACTACTTAAGGCCAGGCGCCCACTCGGCCACCGGTGGTCGCCACTAGACGCGACCACACGCTGCGGACGCCGGCCACTGATTCTCTGGCGCACACTTGGCCACTTTTCCGGGCCACGATTTTAACTGGAACGGACTGGGAGAATTCGGACATGACATTTTTATTAAAATTATGTTTTTTTTTGACAATTGTAAATTTAAAACATACATTTCTTTTTTATTTATATTTTAAATCTATGTAGGTACTTAGAAGGAAAGTGAAATGTTGAAATTTTTGTCATTGTCTTTGAATTTATTTATTAGACAGTCAATATTGTGAATCACTTGATTGCATGAATTGTGGATAGATACCAAAATATTGGTTAATTAATTAAAAAATTCACGTCTCCTGCGTCGTCTTCGTATTAGAAGGAGCGTAGTAAGTGCTTCCATGTTGAACTTTTATAATGCAACTAAATTTTTTTAACGCCGGACCTGAATAATAAATTAGGAGAAAAGTAGCGACCACTGGCGTTTTACAATAGCGTCTGGTGGCGACCACCGGTGGCGACGGCTAGTGGTCGATGTCAGCCACCGGTGGTCGCGTCCAGTGGCGACCACCGGTGACCGAGTGTGCGCCTGGCCTTAGGCCGCCCGCACACTCGGCCACCGGTGGTCGTCCATGAATGAAGAGAAGTGAACTACTTAACGCCAGGCGCACACTCGGCCACCGGTGGTCGCCACTAGACACGACTACACGCTGCGGACGGTGTTTTGCATGCAATTCCAATGACGTCGTCGCACACTCGGCGACAGCAGTCGCCCGTTCGAGCCACGCGCTGCGAGAGAAGCTCGTTCTCGCTACTTGTCGCTGACGCCGGCCACTGATTCTCCGGCGCACACTTGGCCACTTTTCCGGGCCACAATTTTAACTGGGACGGACTGGGAGAATTCGGACATGACATTTTTATTAAAATTATGTTTTTTTTTGACATTTGTAAATTTAAAACATACATTTCTTTTTTATTTATATTTTAAATCTATGTAAGTACTTAGAAGGAAAGTGAAATGTTGAAATTTTTGTCATTGTCTTTGAATTTCTTTATTAGACAGTCAATATTGTGAATCAATTGATTGCATGAATTGTGGATAGATACCAAAATATTGGTAAATTAATATAAATTCACGTCTCCTGGGTCGTCTTCGTATTACAAGGAGCGTAGCAAGTGCTTCCATGTTGAACTTTTATAATGCAACTAAATTTTTTTAACGCCGGACCTGATTAATAAATTAGGAGAAAGTAGCGACCACTGGCGTTTTACAATAGCGTCTAGTGGCGACCACCGGTGGCGACGGCTAGTGCTCGATGTCAGCCACCGGTGGTCGCGTCCAGTGGCGACCACCGGTGGCCGAGTGTGCGGGCGGCCTAAACGTCCATGAATGAAGAGAAGTGAACTACTTAAGGCCAGGCGCACACTCGGCCACCGGTGGTCGCCACTATATGCGACCACACGCTGCGGACGGTGTTTTGCATGCAATTCAAATGGCGTCGTCGCACACTCTGCGACAGCAGTCGCCCGTTCGAGCCACGCGCTGCGAGAGAAGCTCGTTCTCGCTACTTGTCGCTGACGCCGGCCACTGATTCTCCGGCGCACACTTGGCCACTTTTCCGGGCCACAATATTAACTGGGACGGACTGGGATAATTCGGACATGACATTTTTATTAAAATTATTTTCCTGCGTCGTCTTCGTATTACAAGGAGCGTAGCAAGTGCTGACATGTTGAACTTTTATAATGCAACTTAATTTTTTTAACACCGGACCTGATTAATAAATTAGGAGAAAAGTAGCGACCACTGGCGTTTTACAATAGCATCTAGTGGCGACCACCGGTGGCGACGGCTAGTGGTCGATGTCAGCCACCGGTGGTCGCATCTAGTGGCGACCACCGGTGGCCCAGTGTGCGGGCGGCCTAAGAAATCACCGGATTATTGATTATTTTGTTTTTTGTATCTCATGTTTTTTAGAAGTGAGACTATTAAATACTTCTGAAATTTAATTTTCCGTGTGATATAATTGTAAATAATCAAGAAAGTTTGTGTTGAAAATTCCCCGATAAATATTTCTATGAACAAATGACAAACTATACCTAGTATTGAACAGCACAGATATCACAGCAATAGAATTTAGCCTCGATTGTCTTTTAAGGTTATGTACTAAAACGGGCTGATTATAAATCATTCGATCTTTAATTATTTAAGAATAACATAAAGTATTCTAATTAAACAGCTAGTCACCTTTTTTAAAATTTAGAAGAGAGAATCATTAGAGTGAACAGTAGATATATATTTATTCTCTTTTGATTGATTTTTAAACAGAAATATACATCAAAATTTAGTTGAGGTATAAAACTTATCGTTAGACAGAACCAAGTTGGTCAAAATCATATAAAAGTAACAGCATAATTTTGTCACAATGGAAGAAAAGTTACTTACCTAAAATATACATCATGGTGAAACAATTGTCGAATGCCATTCCTACTAGAAATCGACACAGGCAGAATGTCCAAAAGGTGTTACAAAATGCAGTTCCAACTCCTGCTACGAAACCTATCAAGTTTGTACCAACGAGGGCTGAAATACGTCCTTGAGTATCTGATAACCAACCAAACACCAAACCACCAACTATTGCTCCACAGAAGAATATGGCTTGGGCTATGGTTGGGAGGGCAGAATTATCACAAACCCAATTTTGCTAAAATAATAAATATCAAATGTAAATAGAATAATTTCTTTAAGCTCGTTACAAATATAGCTTTATAAATGTTCTACTCGAAGTGTGATTATTCGAAATATCTTCTTAAATTAACCGAATTCGGTTAAAAAATAATTATTGAGCACATGGATATGGACAGCGTAGCCTTTCCAGAATTATCCATCTATTTTTGTAGAAATAAATCACAGTTGAATTAAAAAAAATATATTTTTCGCGACTTCAAATGAAGAAGTAAACTAAATTGACAGTCAAACACTAATTAAGGGGTTTTGTAATTTATTTTTATTCTATAATGAGTTACCCAACATCAACACTAGTACCTACAATGTATTAATCAAAGAGCTTATTAACGATGAAACAACCTATAAAAAATTAAAAAGTGGTCCAACTTATAACATCAATAAGAATTTTAAAAAATTGCTAAAGAAAATAGTATTAGAGGGTGGATTAAATAATAATACTGACAAGGAGCTAACAGTTCCCTTCCCATAAATTATGGTGTTCTTTAGACTAATGAATCACCACTTGCAGTTATACCAATAACTCTACATTGTTATCTCCTACAAGTAAACTTGGAAAACTTTTAAATAGAATCCTGAAACCTCTTAGGGATCCCGAAATCAGTGTAAATATTTCGTTTGATCTTGTACTTCAGGTAACACACCTCTTAGTTCTAAACAGTTTATTCAACTTCTACAATTTTATATTGAATCTCGTTTCATACAGCTTTGTGACAATAATTGTTATAATCAAGTATTTGGGGTGGCAATGAGAGGTCTTTATAACCCAATTTTAACTGAAATTGTTAAGAACAGAGTTACTAGAAAGTGTCCCGATAAACTATCATTCAAATTGCTTTTTTTTTCTTAAATATGTTGATGATTACCTTGCTCTAATTCCTACAGGGTTGCAAAATGTTGTTTATAATTGTCTTTGATTCACTATTCCATTAAATTTACTACAATCAATTAACAAGTAATGATGTTTTTAAAAAGTCTGGTGTTTACATGTGACAATTGTAACAGTATTTATATTGGAAATACAGGACGAAGTTTCGACATTAGATTCCAAGAACATAAAATATCAGTAATAAATAGAAAAAACTGCACGGGTTTATCCGAACACTGTATGGATCTCATACCAGTAAAAATTATATTTATATCTTATATGTCCAAAATAATGACATAAATGAATTAGTTAGAAAAATTAAAAATTCAAAAATAATTTACTTCAAATTTGAACGTTACCCTAAACGACCAAATTGAAGGGTATAACCCATTATTTCATGTTCTTGGTAATAATGTCGGGAATTTCACTAGTTAAAACTTTCCCTACGTATAAATTGGTTATTCCATCACTGTATAAACTAGTATTCTTGTAACCCTCTCTGACAACGACCGAGAGTTTGAAACGTAAATGTTAGAATATCTAATAGAATATTTAGTAGGTATGATATATGCTGATTCTATTCCAATTTTTATATGATTACAATGTTTCACAACAAATCCACCGCAGATTCTATCCAAGTTAATAATAAAAGACAAACTGCTTTTGGTACAATTTTTGTGAAACTGCATGATAAATTTAAAAACAAATAAAACAACAGAAACGTTTCACTTTTATTTAAATCGAATCTTGACAAATTTGTTTCGGCCCCAGCGGTCATTGACAACAGAATACAGATAATTACTAAAATTTAAAACCTGAACAAAACATATTTATACTATTATAACTTATAGAGTAAGAGAGGGGAGTTGTAAGTAGTGAGCTCTAATTGATTATTGACTAAATTAGTGTCATGGAAAAGGGCTTTTTTAATTTCAAAATTTTCCAAAAGTGATGATTTTCTCGATTTTGGAATATTGGTATGTAGAAGTTTGAATTTACTTAAATCTAAAGAATGGTTCATTTGTAAGCAATGATCAACCATGCCACTGGAATTGTTTTTCTTGTTTTTAATAGCCAAAGCGTGCTCAGAAATACGTTTAGAAATATGAAAATGACCAATGTAAGTGGCATCACATGTATTACAAAAGATTTGATATACACCACATTTTTCACTTATGGGAATACTTCCCCTGTGATTAATTAACAACGATCTAAGACTAACCGAACCATTTTCAATAATTTTACAACCAAACTTATAATAAAATAATAAAATTAATTTTCTGGATATATCTCTTTCGAAAGAAGCGAATAAATTCAAGTTTAGTATCATTCAACTCCTCACACCCTAAACAAACTAAATTTGCTGTCTTTCATTGTCTCCTAAATAGATTAATCAAGGTTCCGCTAGCTGCTCCTGATTTCAACGTCGAATTACAAATTATCAAACATATTGCAACATCCAACGGTTACCATACATCTACCATTGATAAATTGTTAAAGAACAAACTTAAAAAACAAGTTTCTGTCTTATTATACAACAGTAGTCCCCTTTATCAAGATAAACCCTTTTATGGGTCTATTAAATTTGTAAATAATTTTAGTTTCATTTTTAAGTCGCTCTTACAAAATAAGTTTGGTTGTAAAATTATTGAAAATGGTTCGGTTAGTCTTAGATCGTTGTTAATTAATCACAGGGGAAGTATTCCCATAAGTGAAAAATGTGGTATATATCAAATCTTTTGTAATACATGTGATGCCACTTACATTGATCAATCAGGTAGGGCTATTTCTAAACGTATTTCTGAGCACGCTTTGGCTGTTAAAAAAAAGAAAAACAATTCCAGTGGCATGGTTGATCATTGCTTACAAATGAACCATTCTTTAGATTTAAGTAAATTCAAACTTCTACATGCCAATATTCCAAAATCGAGAAAATCATCACTTTTGGAAAATTTTGAAATTAAAAAAGCCCTTTTCCATGACACTAATTTAGTCAATAATCAATTAGAGCTCACTACTTACAACTCCCCTCTCTTACTCTATAAGTTATAATAGTATAAATATATTTTGTTCAGGTTTTAAAATTTTAGTAATCATTTGTATTCTCTTGTCAATGGCCGCTGGGACCGAAACAAATTTGTCAAGATTCGATTTAAATAAAAGTGAAACGTTTCCGTTGTGTTTTATTTTATTTGTTTTTTAAATCTATTGAAGTTATTAAAAACGCCAGTATTACTATCCAAAATGTCACCTTTTTCTTTTAATTCTACAATCTGATAGACTTGGTACGTATAGGTATTTTAAGACCCTTAACCGTGTGCTGGTTTTTTATCAAGTACCCACTAACGAATATATCGACTTCGCAACCCTTACTATATAACGCTCCCGCAGTATTTCAAATACTAATAGTCACTGTCCATGGTATAATAAGAAGATACTGCCTCTATTTACATTTTTGACATTGTAATATCGTCCCGTACATTTCAAGAAGCAATTGTAACAATTTAGATAATCTTGATAATAACATGAAAGGGTTGAAACAACAATATTGTTGAGTACAATAAATATTTTAGTGAAACAATCCCATTGTTTTTGTTATTCAAATCTTTAATAAATAAATTTTCACTTTCATTCACAGTAACTGCGGATTACGCCCAGTCTATATAATAGGCACGTCTCTAAAACCGTATATAAGTTGAAAAAGGCATACACAGATATTTTAAAGTCACTGTTGGTTTAACATGTTGATCAGTTCCAGGACAAACCGAAACAGCAGGATGGCCGAATGTGGGGAATTGATTTTATATTCGATCCTAAATTATACACCTGGATGAAAGGCACAATTCCGTTCTCATCGAAACGGAGGCACCAACGTGAAGGAAACATAAACAATGGGATCTTACATCCAAAGGCAAGATCACGCGCCAAAACTACACGTATGATTAACGACAAAAAAAAGTTGGAGTATGTGTGGCCTATATTTATTGTCCATTATAACTTATATGGTGTATGGTACACGCGCAAAATAATAATAATATGACTTTTCTCACAGAGTAATTTTAATACTGAAGTCGAGATATAATTTAGTTTTTTTAAATTACTAGAATTTGCTGCAATGCAAAAATGTATTAAAAGCTGTTATGTAATTTTTTGGGAGCAAATTTTAATTTAATGACTATTTTTAATACTGTCGTGTGACTCTACCCTTCAAAGTATTTAGGGGTAAACTTATGCTAGAAATTGGAACGTTGTTAAACTCAGTACTACGAAGGGGTACTTTGTGAGACTGCCCTTAATACCTATTTGATAGAAAACAAATAAAGTATAACAATTTTGGGACTCTGTGTTAGATGAGAATCAAATAAAAGAATGTAAACGATAAAAACAAATTTAATTGAACTGTATTAAAACTTGGAGAATAAGAACGTAGATAAAATAAGAACTAGCATGAGGAAGACTTGATCAGAACTGGTGATTGTTTTTAGATAAGAAGAGCAGCAAGATTGATAAGGAGTTAGAAATATTTAAATGAAAGTAGGGAACCAATAGGATAGTAGTAGAATTTGGAAATGCCGATAGTGAGAAATGCTGAGAAATCAAGATTGAACCCAAATGCACCGAAGAAACGCATCACAAAATATCAATTAGACTGAAGAAAGAATGCAGACGTCATGCTGTTAGTACAAAGAGTTGAATTGTTAAAGGGCTATTAGGAAAGTACGTCGGCAATTAAATTATCATTAATAAGAGGAGAATAGGTAAAGAGACAGCATAGAAGAAATAGAATAAGAAGAAAAGAAAATTTACACACATAAAGTTACATACAGAAATATTTACAAAAATGCCAAAAACAAATAAAACATAAGATCGCCACACAATAAATTAATAAATAACCATATTCAAAGAGAAACTCCTGTAGGTAGGTAATATTTTCTAGTATTAGTCGAAACAATAATTAAATCCAGCAGTAATTTTGTGTTTTGGGCATTCTGATTGCTCAGGTTAGTTTATCTTCAATTTTTGTCATCACAATGCGGGGGTATCCTCGACATAAATAAATAATAGTATATTACACCTTAAGGGCAGAAAGTTGAATTTCTTGCACTGCCCGACATGCCATCGTGTCGGGCAGTGCAGGGTTTTCAACGTTCTGTCCGTGTAGTGTATTGTATTTTTCTTCATACCTTAGGCGCAGGCGCGTATTTTCCGCATAGATTTCAAAGCAGAAAGCGTACGTACACCAATGCAAGAAACGTAGGCTTTCTGCTTTGAAATATATGCGGGAAATATGCGCTTTCGACCGAGGTATAAAGAAAAATAAATTTCATGTATATCAACCCGTCTTACACATATTTGTCACAATGACATTTTTCAATAACGTCGCAAAATACCAATTTTTAGACAAAAGCGCCTTTTTACCTTCTAATTTTGTTGACAGAATAGTTCTTTATTTTTTCGTTTATCGTTACTTAAAATAATTTTGAATCGTCGACATCGTGTATATTGAGCGTGAGATATTCAAATTCAGAACATTACAATACAGACTTCAGTTTATTTCCTAGAAAATGTTAACACAAACTGCTGTTATAGCTTATAGGGATAATTTCTAGCCTACCTCCACTGCGAACTTTAATTACATATTAAAAATTGGATTGATGACAAAAACAATAGTAGTAGTCCGGTCAATTTAGACATTCGAAGCTATATAAATTCCCATCAAGCTGAAAATCAGTAAGATCGTTTAAATTATGATTAAAATTAAAATTTGAAAGTTCCCCATCTTTCCCCTGTATGGAAAAAAATTTATTGAAGGTCAAAGGTAAAAAAAAAATAGTTTTTCGGGATTTTCAGCAAAATGGTAAGTTTTATCATAAAAATACTTCAGACAAAAATTGTGGATCATAAAATTATCTATAAAATATGTATGAATCTTTTTTTTCCTAAGAGCCACCGTTTCTGAGATAACAGGTAAAATGAAACCCAGTCCCTTATTTTATACGCCAGTGTAACCTTGAGAAATCTGTCTCCTGTTCAATTGTATGCGTGGCTAGGGTCTTATACCTACTTTATGTCAGTGTGCCCAATAAATGACATACTGTTAGTCTCAGGGTTGCCAGATTAGGGGATTTTCCCCAAAAAATAGGGTTTTTTTTCCTTTGGGGTATTTTTTGGGGATATATTTTACAGGGGAATTCTTCTGGGGAAAAATTTTCCTCTACAATCTTTTTTCTATTTGTACCTACTAAATATTTTCTAGTTCTTGGGGATTTATTTGTCACACAGCTTATTTTGGGATATTTTAGAGATACATATTTTATAGATAATTTTATGATCTACAATTTTTGTCTGGGGTAATTTTATGATAAAACTTACCGTTTTGCTGAAAATCGCGACTCATTTTTTTGACCTTTAACCTTGAATAAAATTTTTTCCATACAGGGGAAAGATGGGGAACTTTCAAATTTTATTTTTAATCATATTTTAAACAATTCCACTGATTTTCAGCTTGGTGAGAATTTATGTAGCTTTACTCTTATTTTTTGGTCTAATTTGACCGGACTATAGTTACAATGAGACAAATATTACCGTATGATAAGAACATAAAAGAATTGAGACTTACCTATTCTGAAATTGTGATTCATTGAAACTAAAAGGCAAATGAATAAATTTTATTGATTCCCGCAAGAAAAATAGTATAGAAGAATAGTTTAAAACAACTTATTTATCATAAAAACTTCTAAAACTGTTTGGGGACACTATTCTAGAAATAGTTCTTGAAAAACTTAAATATTATAAAATCAAGGTATTTTATTTTCCAGGAAAACCTCTTTCTAATAGTTTTGTAATCCTGTTGACCTATTGACTTAATTTTTGAGAAAATACTTCCGAAAAATAAAATTGTAATAACTTTGAATCACCCTTCAGTTTCATAAGATTTCTAAGAAATTTATAAAACTGAAGTTCCGCATTTTAATATTCTGATATTGGACATCTTACAACACAAAATGCATGATATGCACAGTACATGTTTATTTTGAATAATGATACATAATTATATTAAAAACTGTTTTTTCATAAGAATTGGGATGTAAACAAACACTTTTGCAATCCCAAATTTTAATTTTATGACCGATATGCGTTGCTATCAACGTTACTTACCTAGCCTCCTCTAACAGTTGTCGAATATTTTGAGACAAATGAGTTGTTTAAGGCCTATATGGTATTCCTCTGCATTGCCTTTTCTTGCAAAAATTGTTAAATTTTATTCTTTCGGCTTCTAAAATTTCATTGGATGACAATTATAGAATATTCCAAAAACTAAAATTAATTAAATGGGAAAATAGGTAGGTACATTGACAGTTAGTGAGATACCTATTTAATTAATAAGGCACTGATCTTTATTTCATAAAATACTATACCATCCTGATTGTTCGAATTATTTCTGCAGAAATGCATGATAAGTTGGGGGAAGATATGGATGTAGCGTTAATGAATAAACTTTTTAAATTGTATTTTAATAATCGTTTCTATGATTGATAAGAGCAACTTCGCTTTGGATGTATTAATATTTGTCTAATTGTAATTAGTACGATTCTTGTGCTCTCTGACATAATTGAGCAATCCCATTTTTTTTTAAATGAAGTCCTCGATGGACGCTTGCGTTTCTCGAGCGAGTTACTTCTCTTCGACAAATTGGTAAAAGCTTTTGCGGCCAGTTGGTGGACTGATTCGAGTCTTAAAGCTGTTATTGTTTGGAATCGCTTCTTAACGTTTCGCTAGCACAACTGGTGAGCGTCTTCAGACACCTGGATGTAGACTCTGACTCTGAAGAAACTCGCCACTCGTGCTAGCGAAACGTTAGGGAACAATTCCAACCTACGACGACCTTTAGACCCGAATAAGGACATCACCCGTCTACGTGGCCTTTGTAAATATTCTAACTAATATTTTATAAGTATACTTATGTGTTAAAAAATAAAGTCAAAGAATAAAGTAAACTGAAAAATCACCTCGGTTGCTATGGAAGGATAAGGAACATCAGCATAAGAGAAATTATACTCCCATCCATGACTGCAATACTTTGTAGGCCATGAGGGATCGGCTTCCTGCACTCCGCTTGTGATCATTTCTGTGAAATTTACTGCAAACATTCGACATCTTTCAAAGCCTCCATTGATTCGAGGGATCGACAATACAACTCTGCAAACAATGTTTATTATAAATTTCACTATTCTGTTTACATACGTCAAAACTACTTTTTCTTCTTCTAGATGTCGTACTTTTTAGTTGGAATATACATACATGTACTTATATATATTATATAATATAATAACTTCCGTTAATTTTTAATATTGCTTATAATAATTATATATTAATTGAAAGTAAATGTTTTGTGGAATTCCTTTTATATCAAGGTAGTCGCGATTTCGGCATTAGCAACCTGTTACATATAACATCCTAATTTCGCCGATTTCGAATATGACCTAGAGTACATAGGCATAAGTCCGCCAATCAGCACAGCGTAGCGAATTTGGACGGGAAATGGTTCCGCCCACCCCAAATGGTACAAATAGTAAATACTTCATTAGATGCCTACCGATTTACTGTTTTGTATACATTGAAATATGTGTGATTTTAAGAAAATTTCATGTTTTGTTGTTAATACTTCTAGTAAGTGATTGAAAGATAACAGGAACGAAAAATATTATATATTTTGGTTCAACCGTTGACAGCAAAAGCCTACAATCAAATTAAAATGTTCGGACTAATCATAATTAATAAATAACATTAAAGGCAGTTAAATATCAAGAAATTGGACGTAAATTGTATAAAAACGCAGACAATCAATTCCGCAACGTTTCGACCATTTTATTTGGCCTTCTTTAGGCGTCTTGATTTATACGTGTAACAATATAAAGATTTTTAACATACTCCATTCTTCACACACACAATTACATAAGTAATAAAATTAACAGATTTTATTAGTTGTTTAACGTCAGCTTTTACTTACTTGTGCAATTTTCTGTTCAGCTGACTCTGGTCTATATGTAGGGTATGAAGAGGGACCGTTATTTTACTAATGGGAAAGAGTTCGCCTGGTTTACGCCCTGAAGGGGTTTTATAATTTAAGCAATTAGGCAGGAATTAATATATTTCTTTAAAAATTTCCGCATTCCCGAAAACCAATAGTGAGCTTGGACTTTTGCTTTTTCTTTCATATTTATGATTACCAACGTTGCCTGTATTGATTTTTTGTTGTGGTTCCTTGAAAACCTTCCTATATACTAAATTTCCCTTAAGTTCGTAGTTATCAAAATAGACTTTGATGCTAGGATAATTGTTCTTGTCAGTCAATATGTTTTTTATTTTTACGATTTCGTCATCTTGCATTTGTGCCGCTTCGAGCTATTCTGGTTCAGTAATATTAATCACAAATATATTGGGTGGATTTCGACTAAGGCAGTCTACGTGCGTCAGTTTGACACCCGGCCTGTATTCAATTTCAAAATCATAATCTTGAAGTATTAACCACCACCTTCCGATCCGTGGTAAAATATCTTTTTTTACAGCAGCACACTTTATGGCATTACAGTCTGTTACTAATTTGAATTTTACTCCTATTAAATATGCTCGGTAGTATCGACACGATTCTAGGACCGCGAGAGTTTCTAACTCATAGGAATAAAATTTTTTTTCTAATGCTGTAGTTTGACAACTAAAATAAGCCACTACATGTTTTATCTTTTCGTCTTTACTTATTTGTATTAGGATGCCAGCAACGCCATCCTGACTGGCATCCGTATGTAGTTCGGTTGCGGGTCAAAAATTTTTAGGATCGGTCTGGTTGTGAGAATGTCTTTGATTGTTTTTACTGCACTGTCTTGTTCAGAAGTACATTTCCACTGATAATTCTTTTATAACAGAATTGTAAATGGTCGAGTTATTTTGGCGAAATCTTTAACAAATTTTCGAAAATATCCTACCAATCCTAAAAATTGTCGAACCTGTTTGATGTTTTGGGGGGTGGCATATCTCGTACTGCTTTGATTTTTGTTTTTCCCGGGCGTATGCCACGTTCAGGAATTTCTCTGCCGAGATATTAAATTTTTGTTTTAAAAAATTCGTACTGACAATTTTAATGTTAATTTGAATTTTTCTAAGCGTTCCAAAATAAGTTTCAACCGTTGCAATCCTTGTCTAAACGTTTTGGCGGGTAAAATAATATCTTCAATATATACCATTGCAATATCGCTTAAATTCCGTAAGACTAGATTCATTAATTGTTGAAAATAAGCTGGACAGTTTGCAAGCCCAAAGGGCATACGCACAAATTCGAATTGGTTGTCTGGGGTTACGAAAGCGGTTTTTTCGATTGAGTCTTTATGTACCGGGACTTGATAAAATCCGGAAGCTAGGTCGAGGGTGATGAAATATTTGTAGCCTCCCAACTTGTCTAAATAGTCATCAATTAAAGGCAGAGGATACTTAACTTTTTTGTTATTCTATTTAACGCCCGAAAATCTACGCATAAACGTTCTCCGCCGTCTTTCCATTTTACTAATAAAATTGGGCTGGCGTAGGGTGAACGTGATTCACGTATTATCCGTGCCTCTAATAATTCATCTGTCATTTGTTTTACCTTATTACGCTCTGCAATTTAAAGGCGATATGGTTTATAAACCATTGGTTTATCGGTTAAAAGTTCTATTTTAATTTCGACGGCATCTGTGCAGCCTAACTCGCTTAGTTTGAAACAAAAACAATGCCTATAATTTTGTAATAGTTCATATAGTTCCTGTTTTTGTTTGTCATTAATGTCACTACACTTAATGTCTGAATTATTTAATTGTTGATTTAAAAATTCCTGAAGGAGATTGACATTGAGAATTGATCTTCAGCCCCTGGCTGGCCCGGTAATTTTGAGAATGTTAGTTGTTTATTTGTTTTGACTACCAAAATAGACGGGTGTTCGGTGAATGTATGCCCTACTAATAAGTCTGTAAACATGTGATGATCTTTCATGACATAAATTAGAGTTTCTAAGGAAATACCGTTAATGGCGATAATAGTGCTACACTGAAATATTGGTATTATTACGCTTCCACTAAATCCTCTCCATTCTATATTTTCTGATATTTTCTTGAGTCTCAAATTCAGTTTGAGTGCTACTGACAATTTTATAAGCGTACATTCGCTACCAAAATCTATAAAACAATCTACTATCTGATTATTAATTTTGGCTTGTGTATTATAAATATTCTTCTTTATTCCGCCAATAAAGTTTACTGACTTATGCTGTTTTAATTCAGAAATCTCTTTTTTTCTACAAATATTTTCAGTATGACCGACATTATTGCAAAAACTACATTTTAACGGTTTTGTGACATTTGGACAGGTATTTCGACCAAATTTGTTGCAAGCGAAGCAAGGAGTATTTTCAGGGTTTGTTTGTGTTTGATACCTTTGGTTGTGAGAGGACTCGAGCTTTCGTTTTCTAGAAAAATTTTGAGTAGTGCTGTTGCTAGGAAAATTTTTTATATATGAAACGAAAGAAACAAACGTTTTGCAGTTTGCCTCTCGCAAAGTCAGTTGTATTCATTTGTCTAGTATACCCTCAATTATGCAATCTTTTAATTGTTCATCTGACAGGTTAAGGCCCAATCTATTTAATTTAGATAATTTTTGAAAACAATATTCATGCAAGTCTTGGCCGAAATGGGCTTTATATTGTAACGTTTTTTTTCTATGAAAAATCCCGTTACTGAAGTTTTATTTATTTCGATTCAGTTTGTCTTTGTCTTGGTTCAGTTTTGTTGATTATTTCTTAATGTTGATCGACCTTCCGTCTTATCATCAAGGCTAACAACCTTCGCGCAGGACTAGGCGATCTATGGAGGGATCGATGAAATTTTCCGGTCGGTGCTCGAGGTCTTTTTCCTCGATCCTTGACACTGACGTGACGTGTGTGTGTGTGTTCTTCTGTTAGGGTTTTGTGATCAATGTTCTGGTGAAAATTTTTGTTTCTAATCCAGTCTCCTTTTCATCTTAATAGTTTATGTAGATTCCTTTAAATTAATTATTTCTTTTAAACTCATTTTTGGTATGCACTCATTTTTATTCTAATTAACTTTTTTTGTCAAATTGTTTTTATTTGCCACGAGGCAATTTCCTTTTATTACCTTATACCTCTTGGTAATTTTTTTAGGCACTTGAGGCCATTTTGTAATTGCAAATATTTAATTAACCATTCCTCCTTTTATATTATATTATATTTTTTTTTATATGGTATCGGTGTCGAATAATTGTTGAATGTTTGAAGTCTGTTTTGACAGCCATTTTGACTACGGACATTCCCTGACTTTTCCTTTCTTGCACCTTATTTGAAGACATCATCAATGTATTCTTTCTCTTTCTTTTTTTAATTGATATCATCTAATTTTTAGGTAAAATTGTGATAAATACTTGTTCTCGTTCATTAGTCAGCCCATCCAGATTTTTAGAGTAGGTTCCGGTTGGACTAGGAGACTGGGATTACGGGTAGGGGTGAAGACACCCTTAGGCAACTCAGCAAGGCTACGAGACAACCAACCTGACTCATTAACAAGTTAGGATCCGATAAATACCTGCAGGTGGATCTGATAAATATCTATAAAGTTGGTCCCTTTGGTCTCTGGTGTTCCTCCCCGGGATCATTTTGCCTCAAAACTATCAGTTCGAAAAATCCCCTAAAATACCCGGAAACCAGTGGCAGTCCCTACTGTGGCCTAGGGAAGCGTTTTTGGGTGGGCATGACTTAATTTGTAAGTTTTTTGTTGTGTGTAATTTTTTTATTAATATACTCTTCAAGTTTTTTTTTGTTTTTTATAAGAGAGCTTCGAGCTCTCTAAAGCTACAGGATTCTGCAGGAACCACCGATGCACTACCCGGTGCTCAATAAAGTTGTCGTTTCATTCATTCTTTTCTTTGTTTGACAAAGTGGCGCCCGAGCACGTTTTCTTTTTAATATTTCATGATAATTAATTTTTTTAAAAAACAAACTATTAATAATTTCAAAACCAAGTAATAGTTTTGTTAAATTGGCGCGGCACGAGCAGGGACCTGAAGAATCCTGATTGCAATTTTTTCTTGTATTTATTGTAACTAGTAAACAAAATTTTTTTTGTGATTATATTTATATTTTGTACATTATTTTTGCATTTACTGCATTTAACCTTCTGTAATTTATCTCTGAGATCTGTTTTGTTAAAGTTTGAAAAACATTGTCTGTTTACTTGTTTAATATCTTACAAATTTGTTTGTACAGTTTCAAACTTGTGTAAAATTTTAGGTAGTTGTTTTGCATTATGGATGTATTCTCTATTAATCCTCTGGTGATTGACTAATCCTTCCTTATGATGACGTATTAGACGAAATTACAGTGAGTCAAAACCAGTGTTTGACTTGGAAAACTTGGATGTTTATCGTGAGTTTGACGAATTCCTGCAGTATGTAAGTGATTACAGATACCATACGAAATCATACTTTAATTTAGTTAACTTCTGATGAATTTATTTGTCTTTGAAATTGAGTACAATTGCTTGGAAAAGAGAGCTAAGAGATTGTCTGTTTTATGTAAATTGAAGCCAACTAGTATTGGCAAGTTGTTTCTTAATTTGAGTATTTCTCGTGTAGAGTTGCATTTCAAAAAGATCATGTTAACTATTGATTGTAATTTAAATGCTCACTACCTTTTTTTTTTTTGTCTATTAGTATATTAAATAGTCGACTAACTGATACGTCATCACTTATACTTCCTGTTAATTCTTCTTTATTGGTTAAGGTCGTGTCTACTCCACGCTTAATTTCTGCTTCAGGTTCCAGGAATGATGTTCCTGTATTATGGAAAAATGTTGGTTTAGGAAAATTAGGATTTTCAAATTTTCTGGACAATTTTTGGTACATTCATTTTCGTTTAGATAACGAGACTTGTTCGGTTAAATCTGCTGATCCAGATGTCGCTGTAGCTCACGATCCAATAAATCTCTTTTCTTTTGGAGTAGCTCCTCTTCGTGTTTGTTTTCATACATTAGTTATGTCAGTGCCAAGGACTGTTGTTCTATCCCTTTCTTCTTCGATTCTCACACCTTGAGTGAGGGGTGCTATCAGCTCATGTACCTATTCTCGTGCTTTCCTTTGGTAGTGCATCTGTGAGTGCATGGGACAACCCCATCGCGAGTTTTTTTTAGGGGCATGAATCGGCCAAAGGTTTTGGGTTCGTAGCGTATGCGTGCCTTAGGGGTAATCGGGCTCACAACCAGAGTGAATGAGGTTCTGTCTCCCCTTCGAAGAGAGTTTCCCTTGTGATTGCGTATCTCACTTCCTTTCGTACTCATTATCATATTTTTCGATTCATAATTTGCCTATAACAATTCATGGCTTCATTTCCCAAGTTCACCTCTGGAATTTACTACGTTTCACTTTCACTTTTCGTCTCCTCAATCCTAGTACTTTCAGGTCATTTTACTTCGGGCTGGAACCCCAACTGTACACTTTTTTACTGTTATTTGGCATTTCGTAGGAAATGGATATCAGTTTTTCAGGTCTTACTTTCTTTCCTGCTTAGGTTCCCGTGGGGTCTTACCGTCCCTTTTCAGTCATGTAGTACCTGACTACATACTGGAACAAAAGAAAAATTTTTCTGAATTTATTTTTGGCCATTCCCTTTTGTTGTTGTTTTCTTTTTACTGTTCCCTATGTAGCTCTACAAATGTCGTCTTTTGGCTCATGAAAGCCACTCCTATTTTACGTATGGCTTTTAGCCAATTAATTTTTATTTTTTCGTTTTTAAAGAATTCTATGAATTCCATTTTGGATTAAGTTTCGTTTTATTCCCGAGTAGGAAAGTTTTTAGTTTACGTTTTCGACTTAAGTCGGGATAGTTCCACCGTTAAGTTTCATTCTAGCTTAGAATGCATTTTTTACAGCTAGGAATGTAGATTTATGTTTTTGAATTTTATTTTCACTTTCAAGTGATTTTTTCGTTTTTTGTTGGTGCTCGATGCACATGCCTTTTGAGTTTGGTTAACTGGTTTCGATTTGTTTATAGTTGATGCCTTTTATTTGTGCTAGGTGCTCTTTGAGTGCGACTTTTGTTCGATATGAGGCGATATTGCCTTTTAGTTTGCAGATAGCTGCAGTTTTCGATTATTGAGTAATCGCTTGTGCTTTTGGTTAGGTGCAGTTTATATTGATGCACTTGTTTTGGTGCAGTTTAGGTTTTTGCATTTGGTTTTCGTGCAGGTGAATTGTTGTTGCACACTTTTGGTGTAGCTTGGATGCATTCTCCCTATGCAGGGTGATTTCTTAAGCAGTTTTGATGCAGTTGTGCATTTTCGATGCATTTTTCTGTGCGTGTTGGTTTTGCAAATGATGGTGTGCAGCATTTGGTTGCAATTTGGTTTTTTGCTCAATAGTGAGTGCTATGGCTTCCGGATGCCGAATGTATCTGCGTTTTCAGGTTTGAGTCCTGATATAGTGATTTGGGCTTTAGGCCTCTTCTTGGCGTCTTTGAGTGTTGCATGTTAGATGCAGTTTTGGGCTTTAGGCCTTTAGTTGGTGCGTTTGCGTTTTGCATTTTAGATGCAGTTTTGGGCTTTAGGCCTATTGTTAGTGTTTGAGTTTTGCATTTGAGATGCAGTTTTGGGCTTTAGGCCATTTGTTGGTGCGTCTGCGTGTTACATTTTAGATGCAGTTTTGGGCTTTAGGCCTATTGTTAGTGTTTGAGTTTTGCATTTGAGATGCAGTTTTGGGCTTTAGGCCATTTGTTGGTGCGTCTGCGTGTTACATTTTAGATGCAGTTTTGGGCTTTAGGCCTTTTGTTGGTAGCTTTGCGTTTTGCATTTTAGATGCAGTTTTGGGCTTTGGGCCTGTCTTTGGCGATTATGAGTTTTGCATTTTAGATGCAGTTTAGGACATTAGGCCAATTCTTAGTGTGAGTTTTGCATTTTAGATGCAGTGTTAGGCTGTGGGCCTATTTCTGATGTTTCAGAATTTTGCATTTTAGATACAGCGTTGGGCTGTAGGCCTATTTCTGGTGTTTCTGAGTTTTGCATTTTAGATGCGGTGTAGATTGCGATTTTTTTATGACGAGAGTACGTAGTTTTGAGAGTGCTGTTTGCACATGAGATTTGCCTATGTGATTTTCGTAGCGTGATTTAAAGGTGATTAATCTCTTGAGTTTGTTTGCCAGGGTATGGTACCCAATTTGCCGAGTGCAAAAATTATTTCGTGCGTTGGCTACGATTATCCTTTACGTCTGCTATAGGCGCTTACATAGTAAGTGCAGAATATTGCATGCCGTTCTTTTTAATTTATTTTCGTTTGCCTTGGGCGCTTGATTATAAGTGCTATGCATATTAAGTGAAGTTTTAGTTTTCGTTTTCCAATGCAGTAGCATTGTCTGGTCGAATTGACCAATAATTTTCGTTTAGTTAGGCAATTAGCCTCCATTTTTTATTTTTAGTAATTGTCTGTTTGAGTTTAAGTTCCTCGATTTTTTTTGGATTAGATTCATATTAGATTTTTGGTTCCCTTGCTTAGCTCTCGTACCGTTATTATGTTTTTCGTTTTCGATTTCTGGTAGGCTGGCTGTCAGTCCTCTTTTTCTTGGTAATAGGGGTTTGTAACGTTTTTTTTCTATGAAAAATCCCGTTACTGAAGTTTTATTTATTTCGATTCAGTTTGTCTTTGTCTTGGTTCAGTTTTGTTGATTATTTCTTAATGTTGATCAACCTTCCGTCTTATCATCAAGGCTAACAACCTTCGCGCAGGACTAGGCGATCGATGGAGGGATCGATGAAACTTTCCGGTCGGTGCTCGAGGTCTTTTTCCTCGATCCTTGACACTGACGTGACGTGTGTGTGTGTGTTCTTCTGTTAGGGTTTTGTGATCAATGTTCTGGTGAAAATTTTTGTTTCTAATCCAGTCTCCTTTTCATCTTAATAGTTTATGTAGATTCCTTTAAATTAATTATTTCTTTTACTCATTTTTGGTATGCACTCATTTTTATTCTAATTAACTTTTTTTGTCAAATTGTTTTTATTTGCCACGAGGCAATTTCCTTTTATTACCTTATACCTCTTGGTAATTTTTTTAGGCACTTGAGGCCATTTTGTAATTGCAAATATTTAATTAACCATTCCTCCTTTTATATTATATTATATATTTTTTTTATATGGTATCGGTGTCGAATAATTGTTGAATGTTTGAAGTCTGTTTTGACAGCCATTTTGACTACGGACATTTCCTGACTTTTCCTTTCTTGCACCTTATTTGAAGACATCATCAATGTATTCTTTCTCTTTCTTTTTTTAATTGATATCATCTAATTTTTAGGTAAAATTGTGATAAATACTTGTTCTCGTTCATTAGTCAGCCCATCCAGATTTTTAGAGTAGGTTCCGGTTGGACTAGGAGACTGGGATTACGGGTAGGGGTGAAGACACCCTTAGGCAACTCAGCAAGGCTACGAGACAACCAACCTGACTCATTAACAAGTTAGGATCCGATAAATACCTGCAGGTGGATCTGATAAATATCTATAAAGTTGGTCCCTTTGGTCTCTGGTGTTCCTCCCCGGGATCATTTTGCCTCAAAACTATCAGTTCGAAAAATCCCCTAAAATACCCGGAAACCAGTGGCAGTCCCTACTGTGGCCTAGGGAAGCGTTTTTGGGTGGGCATGACTTAATTTGTAAGTTTTTTGTTGTGTGTAATTTTTTTATTAATATACTCTTCAAGTTTTTTTTTGTTTTTTTTAAGAGAGCTTCGAGCTCTCTAAAGCTACAGGATTCTGCAGGAACCACCGATGCACTACCCGGTGCTCAATAAAGTTGTCGTTTCATTCATTCTTTTCTTTGTTTGACAAAGTGGCGCCCGAGCACGTTTTCTTTTTAATATTTCATGATAATTAATTTTTTTAAAAAACAAACTATTAATAATTTCAAAACCAAGTAATAGTTTTGTTAAAATATGAAGCAGCATCATGAAATGCACGACCGAAATTGGTTTTCTGTGGAAAAGTGTTTTTTAATAATTCCTGCCATTATAACCACGAAAATTGCGTGTTTTTCAAGCTCGTTTACCACAGACTGGCAAGACCTTTTAACTTTCCCTATGCTAAATAGATGGTAGTGACTTCATCCCAATGATATGTTTTGGAACACTGGTTTACTCTGTTTAACTAGTCATTTATTCCAATACTTTCATCTGATGGATTAAAGTCTGTTAACAATCGATCATCTTTGAAAAGAATCCAATTTGATCTATTAGCATTCAAATTAATCGGAACTGAGCCTGTACTCACGGTTTCGAGGTTTTCACTTTGCCTTACTACCATTTCTGCTGTTAACGGGGGAGTACTGGATCGGGGTTCTAGGAGGTCGTCTTGTACATCATGCACTTCCTCAACTATGTTTGCACTGTATCGTTTTGCCATTGTCACTACATTTTGTTTATTTGTTTTTGTTGAAAAAAAAAAACAGTTTGCTGGTTTTTGTTCTTCATCCCACCGCTGCTATGTTATAAACGCACATAAATAAATAACTCTTTTTTTATTATCTCTATAATCATACAAATTTTAAGAAAGTTTTTGATTTAATCACGATTGTACACGTCTGCACCGATCGCTCTCTTTTTAAGGAGTCCCCTTTTGATCACTTATAATTCTCTCCTAAGACTATGTATTACATTATTCATATATACTAGTATTGTATAAATGTGTATATAAATATATGTATTAAATATGGTTCCACTAGTGATAAACCCACATCGATAAGTCGTCCATACCATGTATTGCTTTGTTTTTGATTTTGTCACGTACTGGTAACCGAAAGGACTTTACCAACATTGGCGCCTCCTCAGGGAAAATTCTCGGTAGCTTACAATAGATTGTACATAATTTCTTAATTTTTAACAAGAAATTAAAAGATTTACAATTTTAACTTGACAATCCAAACCGGCAAAATTAAACTGAACCGAGTATACCTAATTACAATTGTCGTAGCCTGGATTAACTACAGTATTACTTAATTCATGACATTGGCCTGACTCCATGAGTAACCGCTAATATATTTATTACGTTCAACAGATCGTTTCACGCGCCATTTAACATTTTACGGATACCGAAAAAAAGGCAATGAAAAATTATAACGTAGAGAATTAACCCTTATCTGTTCAAGGAATTTGTGTGGTTGCAAAATTTTGCTTCAGTGTACACCTTTCGTATTTCGAAATTTTATGCTGTTGACTTAACAAGGTATGCATTTGTAAGAACCCATTTTGCCTTGGGGTCCTCTGAGTGCTCCATGTATGTGTTTCACGTCATGATTTACATTCTGCGGGACTTTTATTGCTTACACGCGTTTTGTCAGAGACAGGGTGTTTATATTAATAGTAATACAAGGAATTATACGAATATATGTACATGTATATATGTACGTGTTGTGGAAATCGAATGGATATGATTATTCTTTGTTCAGACTTTGTCGAATATTGCTGTATCTTAAAGTTAATATATTGTCTAAGATTTTGAATCCTGTTTCAAGTTGTTTCTTACATCAGGAGTGGGATAGTATATGTATAGAGTAAAGTCGCTAAATGTAAAATAGTCTTTTAAAGAGGAATGCCCGTGTTTTTAAAAAACTGCTAGCTGTATCTACAATTTAAAGGTAAAAGTATCTATGTTTCTAGACTTAAGAATTGATGCCATATATAACAGAATTCTAATTTCGATCATAACCCCAAAAACGTGTTGAAAGCATTTGGGTTTTGTGTCCATGAGACATTTACAGGCGAGTACAAAAGTTTTAGTTTAGTATTTGCTTAACACCATTTAGGTGTGCCAAATATCAGGTAAGGTAGCATAAGGCCTTTTTTATTGTATTCTGAAATCAGTTCGTTAGCTGGAATCTTTCTTGTTAGTTTTGTGACTAGATTTTGTTATATCTCTGAGGTGACCTATTGTAGAATAGGACTGCGTGTGCAAATATTCCACTTTAGGTGAATCCGTAGAGTATATTACATTCTTTTACTAAGGGGGGGGACAAGGCTGGTCAAAATAAGGTTCGGAGTAATCGTGATGCTAAAAAATTACAAGAAGACCAAAGAGGCCGTTCTTCAAGCTCTAAAGCATCTTCTTTTAGCGTCCATGATTCTACAGACGAAGAAATATTCTCCCTACCGAATCCCGCTACTTGCATTTTTTGTGACGAAAAGTTTTCGAACGACAGGCAAAGGTAAATTTGGGTTATGTGAGTCATGTGCCAATGCTGGGCTCATGAAGAATGCGCGGGAGCCGAGGCTGAGGTTTATGTCTGTTTTCTTCCTTGAAACATAACTGTATTTGCTATACCAATTAAAGGTACCAAGGTATTCCACAGTAGGATACCAAAAATTCGACTTTCAAAAACGTAGTTGTTTTATAAAAATCGCTGTACATTCTTTTTACAGAGCTGAACTACTTATATACACTTATGTCTGCTTTAGAAATAGCCTAAGTATATCATATGTAGAAAACTATGTATTTGAAATCATTTTTTATAACTTCTTTTTTAATAAACAGAAATGGTATTCCACATTTAGCGACTTTACTCTATATGTCTCAATTGGTGTAATTGCAACCCTGTGCGACGCATTATTTTTGTTTTGTATGGTGAATATGTCGTCGACTAGAACACACAGTACAATTAACCGAAGACGCAGGTCAAATTCTATCTCAGAAAGAGATGACCCTGGATTCAGGGAGAAATCGCGAAAAACTATTAATCGAAGAAAACGCCACCGTTCTTCAACAGAAAGTCGTTTGAGTCAAGCCCTCTTAGATGGTTTCGAAAATATTGTGCAAAGATACGAAGGTCGCAGTAGACGAGAGGAACCCCAGGTATGTCTTTATTCTAATACAATTTCTGAATTTAATCCATTGCATAACAATGTTGAAGACTGGTTACATGCGATAGACGAATATGTTAATATTTATGGTTTGTCCGTTATTGTCACAAGTCATTTAGCATTGTCCAAATTAAAAGGTCCGGCTGAAATCTGGTATCGGGGGTTACCCACTCGAACATTCACGTGGCCAGAATGGAAAGATCTCCTACGTCAAAATTTTAAACGAAAACGCGATTTGCATGGGGAAATGAGAAACATGATTGATTACGTAGCAGTTCTGCACAACAAAATCTGTATGAGTATGTTTTCGCGAAACTTGCCTTAATTTACAAATTGCAATTACCTCTAAAGATCAAGTTAATTTAATTATGGGGGGCATAAATGACTTAAATATCAAATTTTCTGTCGAAGCAGCAAATATAAAGGATCCTGCAGCACTAGCCCAATATTTAAAAACTTTAGATTTACAAGCAAAAGGTAAACAAACTGAGAGTAGTGTTGCTGCTGTTGCGGGACCCTCTTTTGCGGCCTCGAAATCACGTAATCAACCCCTTGCTTTCATTGTAAGCGGAAAGGCCATTTACGGAGAGATTGTCCTAACTTAAACATTATAACACGCATTCCATTCAACTAAATCGAAATACAAATCAAAAATTTCTAAGGAACGTAAAATTGAATGGTAACAATTTGTCGGGGTTTATTGACTTGGAAGCGAAATATCATTAATAACATGTGACGCTATGTCGCTCTTGAAATTAGGTGTTTACGAATCTGAACCTCCAATCGAGATATCAACACTAGCCGGGAATATTTAACTAAATAGGTATCTGGAAGCGAATGTCAACATCGACCCCCTCTTTGTTATAGCAAACTTAATGACTAGTATCGATGTACTTATTGGACAGAATTTTACTGAACACAAAGATGTACAGTATGTCGAACATGGCGATTCACTTACTTTTTCTTGCAATCAAATACAAACACACTCACAAAAAAATGGAAATAAAATTCAAATTGAAAGTTCAGACATAAACGCAATAAAAACAATTCAGGATTTACTTCAAAAATATTCTAACTGCATTGCAAAATCTACCTTTGAAGTAGGTAAAACCGACGTAACAGAAATACTATCATACTATCCATGTTGACCACCTTGGACCCTTTGTAATAACATCAAAAGACGCAAATTTTTGCTATTATAGATGCTTTTACAAAATTTATACTAGTTTTTCTGGTACGAAACACAAAAACTAAATACGTATTAAAACATCTAAATGAGGTAATTAAGATTTTTGGGGTTCCCCGTCGAATTATTAGCGACCGAGGGACCGCATTTACTTCGAAAGCTTTTCAAAAATTCTGCGAAAAACGTGGAATACGACATTTCCTCAATGCTGTCTCTTTACCACGTGGCAACGGCCAGATCGAAAGTTAGTATCGCACTTTACTTAATTCATTGGCAACCATGGGTGCCGATGTGGACGATGATATGTGGGATGAAAGCGTTACCAATATACAATTAGGATTGAATGGTACCATAAATAAGACAACGGGTGTTTCCCCAAGCGAAGCTCTTTAAGGGTATCGTGTTGCAAATAACGTTATCATGGAAATGGATGAAGAACAGGCAATTGATGTAACCACATTGCGGAAGCAAATAATTGTTAACGCAGAAAATAATCAAGAATTACAAAAACAATACTTTGATACCAAGCGTGGTTGACCGTCTCATCGTTCACTAGGAGATTTAGTTCTTATTAAACTTTCATCAGCCCCAAGTACCGGCACTAGTCAAAAGTTAGTACCCAAATGGCGGGGTTCCTTTCCGAGTAACCAAAATTTTAGGGAATGATCGCTATGAAGTACGCGATATTCCTGAAATGGCTCGATCAAAGATTCCATACCACGGGGTGGCAGGGAATCGAGAATATGAGGGCATGGATTAATTTCGCAAACGACGAAAGCAGGTAACATAGCAATTAGTCGAGCCGAAAGCCTCGAGCGAGGTCTTGGTAGTTTTGACACAGGATGAGGAGACTGGGTAACTTTCAGTTACCGACTTTCTCCGTCCCTGTTGGTCATTTACGAAAACACACTCCCAACGAAGCGTTGCAGGGTGAGGTGATTTCATCCCATTGTCCCCGATGCACTCTTCGTAGGTGGCTCATACGGGTACCCACAGCGTAAGGTATATAATAAGACATTTGTACTATGTAACTTTTAACTTTGTTAGTAATTTCAGTTAAAATTTCATTGAGTTAATCAAGCTGGAACGGGGACGCCCGTTTTCGTGTGGTGAATTTTGTGGCATATTTTCTTTTTTTAATTCTCTCTCTTGAAACTAATCTAATCTCTTCCACAGCCATCCAAGCAAACTTTGTGGAAATTCCGAATGTAAGAACCCATTTTGCCTTGAGGTCCTCTGAGTGCTCCATATATGTGTTTCCACGTCATGGTCATGGGCGTAGCCAGGGATTATTTCTAGGGGGGGCAGCTTTCAAATAGCCGTCAAAATTTATATTTTATTTAAATGTATTTTGTTTATTTTTGTAATATTTTAATATGAAAAAGTTATAATGTAACATGTAATAACCCTTTAACAAAAAGAAAATTTTTGTTTTCTTTAAGAATATGGGTTAAAACATGTCAAATTATAACTTCAGTAACAAAATGCGAGGGAGTAACAACAAAAATAAAAATAAAAAACTAAATTAAGATTATTTATTATATGGGACAAATAAAGTTATACAATTTACAATTATAAATAAGAAAATTAATAGAAATTACAAATTTACATACAAATGTAACAACTACAGAAATAATTAATTGGTGTTTCACGTTTTACGTTATCCTTTACTTCAGGTTAAAGTTGTTTTGGTGATATGCAATGTTTTATAAATTAAAGGTCAATACGTCTGAAAATATAAAACAACCCATTTTTGAGACCTGCCTATTCTATTGATAAATAAATATACTGTAATTATTTTCTATGTGATATTTGTATAAAACCAATCGTATATTAAGGAAACACTTACCGAAAGTATTGGACAAGGAACTGTTTCTTTGTATTAATTTGTGTCTGCATACGTTTTCCATTTGTGTATTCTTTCCTTTTTGTTTTCGAATGATAATGAGTATCAGGTTTTCACATGTTTTCACGTTTTTCAATCGAAATAATATTTGCCGGTTCCCGGCACACTTGCACTTATATTTACGTTCGTACGGATTTCCCCATTAGCCTTCAACATCTAGCTCATCTAGCTTTAACAGCATTCTTTATTAGGCAACTCTACGACCTTTAAATCGCCATCTATTACGTGGGCACTCAACTATTTCACAAAATGACATACCGAACACCCGATGACTCGCTCTCAGGCATATACTATATTCTCTGTCCGTCCCTCTCATTGCGCATCAGCATGATTCATATATGCTTTCTTATACGATAATAATAGATACCCCATCAAAAATTAATCTACGGCATATGTACGGCCCGTACACGGTGCCGTGAGATCGGTGTACGCTCAAAGTGGTTGGGTCGGGTCGTCTATTTTCCGTCTACCGCGTGTGATTAGGTGAGTGTACGGACTGAGCATTGCTATCTATTTCCATGCAATTTTGAATTTCGCGGTTTTCGAAAGTGATAATGACAGGATTAAACTAGATTTTGGTCGAAAACTCAAATTCCTTTTCCAGGGGGGGCAACAAGCTTTCTAGGGGGGGCAGTGCCCCCCCTGCCCCTCCCCTAGCTACGCCCATGGTCATGGTATGTATTGTATGAACAGGGAAAAAGGCACAGAGCTAAATACGCTATTTAATCGATTTTAAGGCAAACGTTTGTTTTTAACAAATTTTAGCAAATAGAGGCAAGGAAAGGGAGAGAGGCTAAATACAAGAAAAAGAAGAAGAAAAAAAGGAAGTACTTAGTAGCTATATAAAATGCTAAAATTATGTAAGATTTAGAATAAAAGTTTTTTTTTGTATAAATTTCTTCGTTTCAATAATGTTCTTACTACTAGTAATATTACATAATTCGCTTTATCGGCTTATTTTCAATCTTATAGAAATAACAATATGTCTACGTTATACCGACAATATTTTCTGCAAATAAGTAACCATATAAGACAAGTTAAAATGTCGTGTATGTAGTTGTTTAAACTTTTGTATCTAACATTGATATAAAAGTGAAATATCAAAACTAATTTCTCACATAGTTTTTAACATAACCATATCAACCTTGTATGCACCTAGTTCTTTCATAACACATATCTTCTCGTTTTTTTTTTTTTTTTATTAGTTCATTCAACCCACCGGAATCATTGAAAATACTTAATGCGCTATTTGGTTGTAAGATTTACTGTTACTAAAGTCGCAATTGCAACGTACTGTTTTAAATTAAATTTGTTTTCTAATGACGTTTTAAAATAATCAAATAGCTTTAAATATCAGTAATACCACCTTAGTAAACTTAATTAAGACCTTAACAATGTAACTTCTCATCATAAAAAGTCCATTTTTTGTTATATATAACTGAAGAAAAGAGTTCATAATACTCATTATATATAATGTAAATAGCAACATGAAACCTCTATGTTAACGCGACTCACGCTTGTATAAAACAAAAGGTAATACTGATGTAGTTATTTGTGCAAGGTCTTTCTGTTACATAGATCACTGCTAAGATACAACTACCCAACCTACTTTCTACAAAATTCGAGGTAAAATTCTCTATACAGTATGTCAAACTTTAAAATAATATGTGTCTCAGAGCTCCATGTGTTATAAATGATACAACCGCAAGTTCCGGGGTCGAAATAACTTTATTTAAATCCGGGACATTTGCGACCCAAGACATTTGCAAGATAGTCATTAAATGAGATTACTGGTATCCTTAGCCTTATTAATGCATTCACGGGCAGGCGGAGTTGATATTTTCATTCGTAATTCTTTTATGACCTAATTAAAACATACACTTTCGTTCGAAGACCAAATAAATAGGTGACAATGTAGTAGTGCTTAGCGAAAACCCACATTTCATAAATAAATACGATAGATAAACTGTTATCTATCCACTACTCACCTTTGTTCTACTTATCACGTTAAACTTTGACCAAGCGAGGCAAAATGATGTTAATATTTTAGAGAAAATAACGTGTTTTTTTTATGATTTTGTTATAAATTAAACTGTAAGCACAGTATACTTCTAATTAGAAGTATACTGTGCTGTAAGCATTCTTTGTCAATTCACGATGGGTTCTCATAAACTATATTATTGAAATGTGTATAGAACTTTTATTGAGTAAAGACGAAGAAGTCGTAAATCATTTTTGCATTGGGTTAGGTACAAAAATTGAAAAGGGCTCTTTCTCGGCTAATACGATACGATTCGATTTAGAAAAAGTATAACATGATATTTGCAGTGCCGTACACAAAAATTACGTTGCGTTAAGAAATGTTTGTTAAGAATTTTTTTTTTCTCTGAAATCATTCAGATTGTAATATTTAAGACATCTTAGTTGAAGATGAGAGCATTTGCTTAAGTTGCTTATATGCAATATTATTTAGATACCATATACCCCGGTGCAAATCGACGGAGCTTTGCCTATACCTTCAAACAACCTTTTTAATTATCGTTCTTAAAGCGGTTAAATCGGCGGAGTTTTTCCTCGTCCGTTTATACATATAGGTACGTATTGGTTTCAATTTCTTTTCACTGCACCTATTATCCGTTCTTTAGTGCCAATTAGAATACCCATATGTAGTTTTAAGTTATTCTTCAAATTTTAGAAGCAATTTAGGAAAATTGACTGACGTGTTTATAGTTAAATTATTAATATAATCAAAAGGGATAAAACCCTTCAGTTCTCTGGTTATACATTGATATACTGTGAAATGTTTCCACACTAATGATTTCCATACCGACACCATAGCAATGTTTACCATGGTGTCCATGTGCAAACATTTACCATTTGCGAAAGTCAATTAAGCATTCAAAATAACAAGTTTAGAACACCAAGTGAATTGACCCAAAGCTGACAAATAGCCTTAAGGCTTCCTAATAAACTGAAATAAAAACTGAATTATTTCAAATGAAAACAGAAGGTTCCATAGTTATTATAAATAAGTAATAATGACATGTAATATTCACATTTACTATTCCATTGACAATTATGTAACTCAATGTAACTACTAGATATGTGTTTTGAAGGTAAATGATTTAATATTTACCGGAAGATATATACGTTATTAAAATTAATTCTACTGCTAATGTGTTTTAAACAGCCCTCATTATTATTCAGATTAAAATTTATAGCGACCTCTAAAGCAATTAGCTTGACCGAGCAACATCTAAAGCAGACCTTGGTCGTCCACGATTGCTTTCTACACAGCAAAATAGTTATTGCATTTTTTAAAAGATATAAAGATTTGTCAATTTAAAGATGTCGTACACTCATTTCAGCTCATAATCTGAAAATTTTTGAAAAGCCAAGGAGGTAAACCTATATTGTATCCAAAATAATTAATACAATCACTCCGCTATAGTAATCTGTGGGTGTTTCCCTGGTTCCCACATTTTCACGAACAGTTTTCTAAAAATCAACCGTAAGTTTGGGTAAAGATATTACATAAGATACTATAGGTACGTAATATGTAAACGGGAAGAATTGATTTGAATGTAACTAAATAAAAAATCTGTTATTAACGCTCAAAAACTATGACAAATAAATGTACTATAGTCAGAACAGGCACCCCTGATGTCTTCTCTCCGGTTTTCTTCAGTTTAGGCCGCCTTAGTATCGCCCCAAAATTCATTTTTAAAAAGAATATATTTATCACAATTATTACAGTTTTTTGCAAACTTGACAAATAGCAGTTGCATCTGCGATTCGATGAATTTAGTCAGCTAGATAAATAAGTAGTAATTAACCTACCAATTTTATAAGCAATCATTCAGATACAAGCTGTAACAGTAATGACCGTTCAACACATATAAAAAAGACTGCAGGTATTTTATATAACTAACATTCATTTTAAAATAATATAATTTACTAAAGAATGAACTGTGCATATTCCGGAGAATAACCTCATTATAAGTGACCTTCATTTCACGATTGTTCACTGCAAAAATATTGTAATCAAATGCAATTAACCTGTACTATTTAATTGAATAGAAAAATGACCAATAAATGAAAGTGCAATGAAAATCCAATTCATTTCCTATGATAAATAATCGTGTTTAAAAGCAACTCAGGTGCAAGATGCATTCATACGGTAGAGACTCTTTCGTAATTGAGCAAATTTAGTTGTTTTGTATTTTTTGAAGAAAGGTTTAGACCATTTCCACTTTTTAGAAGTGCTTGAAGTTCCAACTTTGTGCTTAAAAGCTTAAAATCCTTTCAGTTTAAATTTGAATAACAAAATGGACTAAGTAAATCCCGAATGCAAAAGCACAATCCTTCTCACAAATGGTTGACTTCTTTTATTTAATTTATTACTTTTAACAGTTAACAATATTAGATTATTTCATTTATTATGTAAAATACGTACTTATTTTATATTAATTTCCCTAAAATATATACGATATAAAATTAGAACAGTTTAAGATCTCGTTGACATGGCAAAAGGTACAGCCCAATTAGGTCAATGCTAAATAATAAGACCAAATCAGAACTGCTTGAAATAATTTCATCAGGGGCTAATACGAAAGCCCAATCAAAGACGAAAATTTTTAAGTTTTCTGATGACAATTCCCTAACACAGTAAATCAAAGTATTAATTTGAAGTTAATCAACTAGTAAGCATTGCGATTATTATTTTTTTTGCCAGAGTTTACACAACACCATAATTAAAAATAAATATAGATAGATAGATAGATAGATAGATAGATAGTTTATTGTTTTTCAGAACATTGTCTATAACAATTTGCTGAACTAATTTGGGCATATTTCTAATTTTCAGTTACATGTGGTAGGTACATCATAACTTAAAACTGATTCTAATTAAACTAGACTAGATATTATAATGAATTTTTGTTTAATGAGGTAATCATTCGTTTATCATAAAGGCGCGTAGTTTTAAGTAGTTTCCTACAAAGTAGTATACTTTTCTTATGTGGTCCTCAGTTTGGTGCGATAGCACTTGCTCTACATTTTTGTTGAGAATATAAGCTGCCCTTAGCTGCTCGTAAATAGGACAAGATTGGAAGATATGTTGGAGGTTTTCACTAGCTTGTAAGTTACAGACCGTACAAAGGTCATTCATGTTCCAGACATATGATATGTTTTTGTATCGTAGTCTTAGAATCTTGATTCCTGCCATTCTTAGCTGTGCCAATATGCTGATTAGTGGTAGTGGCAACTTGTACTTCAGGTAAGATTCACATTCGTATTTGTCTCCATCTTTTATGATTTTGTAATAATTGCTGTATGACGATTCAGTCATCCTCTCTTTGTCACTATTATATGAGTAAACCACAGCCGCATCGATAATTTCCTTCTCTCTAGCCAGTATGTAATCTATTGGTTCCATTTCGTGTGTTAGACTGAAACCTAACCTTTCCAACACTCTCTTTAGTATTGTTATCCAATTGCGCCTATTGTCCGTGTCCTTATCTTTGGTTAGATCCGAGGCTTTCAGAGCATCTAGGCATTGCTTTGGGTATCTTTGGTTTTCCATTTGTTGAATTTTCTTAAGGTATGCCAGGGTTCTTTTGAGTGCTAATATACTAAGTTTATGAGATCCCGTTTCCAGTCTTAACATGTACCCTGGGGTGCACCGTGGCAGTTGCAGAAGCTTTTTAAAAAACGTTCCTTGTAGTTTATCTATTTTGTTTTCTTGGCTAATACCCCATATGCCTGCCCCGTAGAGCAATGTAGACGAGACTACAGAATCGAATAATTTGATCCTTGCTTCCCAGTTTTCTAGTTTTGTGGCTATCAATGGTTTCCAGATAGTGTTTATTGCTGCGGTTGCTTAGCTATATTGGTATTCTGCAGCCGCCCCAAAAAGTCCCGATGAGCTAAAAGGAATTCCCAAATAGGTATATTTATTGACTATCTCCAACTCTTCTTTCTTGATTCTAAACGGTCTATGCTTGGTTATCCTGCCACTCCTAACCACCATGATCTTAGATTTAAATGTATTAACTTCCAACTGGTTAATTTCACAATATCTTTCCAAAGTGTGTAACTTATCTTGTAAGTCCATACTATTTTCTGCCATGATAATTAGATCGTCCGCAAATAAGAGCAATTCCATATTTTTTTCCATTTTGTGATGTCCCCGATCAAGAAAAAATTGCAGTATATCAGATAAAAACAAAGAAAAGAGCGTTGGGCTCAGTGAGTCTCCCTGTAGCACCCCTTGAGTTATTTTTACTTCACGAGTGTAGTTGTGGTTGTCTACCTTAACCTTCACCGTTGCTTTTTTGTAGAAGTCCTGTAAAACTCTGATGAGCTGTGCACTTAGTCCTTTTTCATACAATTTTTGCCATAGAATGTTGTGACAGATCGAATCAAATGCCCTGCGAAAGTCAATAAATGCTATAAATAATTTGCGCCTCGGTTGAGCTAACGCAAGGGCTATCTTTGCGTTTAGAATGAAGATGTTATCTTCCGTGGATCTTCCTCTACGAAAACCATTTTGGTTTTCCAAGTGGGCCCCGATGATTTCTGCCCATGCATTTATTCTGTCTGAAAGGATAGACGTGAATATTTTAGTTATAGAGTTTATAAGCGCTATCCCTCTATAGTTGGAAGGGTCAGAAGGGCTCCCCTTTTTGAATAGCATGGTTACGATGATTTTGCTCCAGTCCTCAGGCATTACCCCTTTCCCTAAAATTTTGTTAAATAAAGTATTTAAGCAGTTTAACATTGTAGAGGGCAAGTTTTTGTAAAAACTGTTTGGGACTCCGTCCATACCCGGAGCTTTGTTGGGCTTTGTGCGTTTTATTGCTGAAATTATTTCCTCTGTTGTTATTTCTTCATCTAAGTCGGGGTTTTTGCAGTCGTAAAAGAGCACTTCGTCACTCAGATTCTGGTTATATGTTTTTCTGAGGAATTCCTCCCATTCTTGGTTTTTGATCAGGGATTGTCTAAGGGGCTGCCCCGTTAAGCTTTTGTAAGTCTTCCAGAACTCTGTTGCGTTCTTTACCTGTGATAGTTTCCTTCTTTTTTCCGATATATGATCTTTCTTTTTGTTTTTGCATGTGATAATGTAACGCTTTCTTAGTTCTATTGATTTCAATCTTAGATTCGGATCATTAGATTTTTGAAGCTGTCGTCTTGCGGTGTGTAAATTATTTTTTAATTGTCTGCATTCCCCATCAAACCACGGTTTGTCACCCCAGTTGTTCTGATGGGGCATATTAATTTCTTTGGTCAGGTGAAGTTCTTCTGATGCTTCTTTAATTTAATTGATTATTTCATTGTTCATTTCATTGATTGAAAATTCTTTAAAGTTGAGCGGAACTTTTAATTTTAAGGCGTATTGTAAACCTGAAGTGTTTTCATTCCAATGAAGTTTTTTGATTCTTTTTCGTTCTTGTCTCGCTATGTTCAGTTCCACTGTCTGCATCTTAGTTGACTTCAACTCAATCTTTACTGGCAGATGGTCAGACATACCAAGATCTAGTAGGCTAAAATCAAAGATATGTGGCAGTGTAGCAGCACTTACCCAGACCAGATCTATTACGCTCGTTCCTATTAGACCCACAAATGTTAATTCTCCGAATTTGTCGGATGTTGATCTGCCATTCAATACACAAAGTCCTAACTCCTCTAAGCTTCTGACCAGCGCTCTGCCATTGTTATTTATGGTTTTGTCCAGTGATGTTCTTGCTTCACAAAAGCTTGTACCATCTGTAAAAATCGGACTTACTTCATTCAGTGTACCAATTCTCGAATTGAAGTCGCCCCCCCACGATTAATGGACAGTTATGACTACCCATTAGGTCATTCAGGAATTCGACTAGTAGGTTTACTCTGTCTGTGAAGAAATCGTTTTTCATATATACACTAACAATAATATATTCATTATTATCTATATGACATTTTATAGCTACCCACATTTCATTGTTTTCAACCACAAATACATTCTTAACTAAATTTTTTTGATACATTAATAACAATCCCCCACTTGCTCTCCCAGTTGATTTAGTTTTTATCGCTTTGCTAGTGATCATATCATATTCATTGAGCTGTGGTGGGAGGTACCGTGGGTCACCCGTGCACCATGTTTCACTTAAACCTATTATTGCATTTTTCTTAATTAGTTCTAATTCTATTGCTGTGAGTTGGTGCAGGTTTCCCAACCCATTAATGTTCCAGAATATCACTCCCGCGCCCCTACACTCTTGAGTTTGTGTTAAATTGTTGCAGGTAGTTAAGCCACTGACATTGGCCTTGTTTCTTAATATTACATCACTAAAATCATCTCTTTGTTGTGTATTGTTGGTTTCACTGTACGTATTGGTTGATTCCATGTTAGACCTCTCCGTCCTGGTGGGTTCCCTGTCTCCTTTGGTTTCTTCCTTCTCCTGTGTTGTCGAGGTCACGAAAGGACTCCATCAATCCAACTCCATCCTTCCAAATGTAGTGTTTTCCATCAATTACTGCTTTGCAATGTCCCACAGTTACCCTTGATCCTGCCTTACGGTATTCTTTAGCTGCCTCCATAATGTTCTTGTGTATGGCCTGTTCTCTGGTGGTCCTATCTGCATTTATGTACACTGTGGAGCCCTTCAACTTGCTTTTTTGCTTAAGTATGTTGAACCTGTCTTGTGTGTTGGCCAGCTTTACACGAATAATTGGTTTCTTTTCATTTGTTGTTAATTTTTTGGCCTCCAAGACTACTACTGATTTGATGAAATTGTTGTTTATAAATGTCTGTACCTCTGTGATTGTGTTTTCCTTCGTATTTAATCCACTTATAATTAAGTTATTTTTCTTTTCGTTTTTTTCTATAAGGTCAATTGTATTTTCGAGATTACCAACTTTTTCTTTTAGGTAAACCATTTCTTGTGTTAGCTTTTCTTCCGTGTGTGTAAGTTCTTCTCTCAGTGCAATAACGTCATTCATTTTGTTTTTCATGTCCGCAATTTCCTCCATGATTGTTTCAATTCTGTTGAAAAGTTTGACAGCCCAAGCTGGGGCATCCTCCTCTTCCTCTTGTAGTTGTTTTTTGGACTTACTTTTTTGCGAGGCAAATGAGGTGATTTTGCTGTTTTGCACATTTGGTACCGCAGCCCTTCTTCCCGAATTTGGTCCGCCCATGATTAAAATTTCCCGTAAAACAGGAAGTGGGGTTAGGTCAACTGTCTCGTTTAATAACAAGAAATAGGTATCTTTTACCTTTTATTATTTATATACTAAGGTATAATTGTAACGCGGAGGTTAATTAAGTCCTGATTGCACTATTATTTTGGACAATAACAACTTTTTACATTAATTACAGCGAAATTTTTATGCGCGCGAAGTGAAGCCGACAACGTCTTCCCACCATTTTTCATTAAAAATAAATATATGTTACATGAAATTGAATGTCTCGTACAAATAGAAATAAAACGAGGAAACGACCGATTTAGTTACTATTATAAAAATGAAAAAAAAAAAAAAAACATTGACCTTTGGTGTAACCTTGCCATCAAAAGAAATATCTGTGTATACGTCAGAACAATGAGACAGATTCTTGTCTTATGTCATTAATTTATTGTATTACATGTTCTGCATGTAATCGTTCTCGTCGTTGGTGTATTTAAAACAACAGTACCGTTTGTTTATTTTTTTTCACGTCAATCAATTTCGTTTGCAATTTATTATAATTGCATGCCAGGTGTACAACAACCAAGAGCAAACCAATTAATAAGTGTGCTAATACTACATATGTAACACTTTCTCTAATAAATGAAATACAAATGGGTGCTTTAATAAATTATTACAATATGACTTGCACTTTTTTCCGTACGCTGTTTACCAATATGAATTACAGTAGATAGACATCTAAGCGCCATGTGGAAAGAAACAAACCAGTACTTAGCCAAAAAAAGAAACGTTTAGCGGTTTAGCCAGTTTTATTTCTTCCATCATGCTTCAAATAGGGTGCATCCGAAGTGAGCAGAAAAACAATTATTAAACATCAATTGAAAACAAACGGAGACACGATTTGCGCACAAAGCTTTTGCTGTTCTCGTTCGTGTTGATAACTACATGAATTACGCACAAGCGGTGTTGCCAACTATCTAATTAGTTATACGTATATATGTAACAGTATATTTGTGAACATCGTTAGTTAATAATTTGACGAAAAATTGTGTACTGCAAAAAATCACTTTCCAGAGAAACATGCGATATGTGGATTTTGGTTACGGTAAGAAGTCTATTAGACTGCCAATTGCAAATGTCTCACCACGGATGGTTCTACCTGAACCATACCTGTCAATAAATGTTATAATAAGGGCGAGGGTAGTAAATGTAAATGTCTCACTTAGTAACTCTCTCCCGAATGTCATGGGTCGGAAATATCGACTAGGATCGGCGAGTACCTTCGCGTTTTCCTAATCTTTTCTTAAGTGATGACCAGGTCCCAATTTGGCTCGGTGTATTCCCATTTGGTACCACGTAAATATTCTACCTAATGAGTTATATTACCTTGAAACAAATCTGTTCAATTATAAATAGTTCAATCTTCTTATAAACCGGCAGGGATTTTAAGCAAATGCATTTAATCATCTTGACTTATTAATCAAAAAATTATTTTGTTTGATTCCTCAGGCTCACGAAGTTACGGTATGTAAGGCCAGGCGCCCACTCGGCCACCGGTGGTCGCCACTAGACGCGACCACACGCTGCGGACGGCGTTTTGCATGCAATTCAAATGGGGTCGTCGCACACTTGGCGACAGCAGTCGCCCGTTCGAGCCACGCGCTGCGAGAGAAGCTCGTTCTCGCTACTTGCGCTGACGCCGGCCACTGATTCTCCGGCGCACACTTGGCCACTTTTCCGGGCCACTATTTTAACTGGGAGAATTCGGACATGACGTTTTCATTAAAATTATGTTTTTTTTGTCAATTGTAAATTTAAAACATACATTCCTTTTTTATTTATATTTTAAATGTATGTAGGTACTTAGAAGGAATAAATTAAAAGAAGAGATAAAAAACACTTGGTAGTTTCACTAATATTTATTGAAAAATTCTTGACGACAGTCGTTTCGGTTGTTACACCATTATCAAAAGAGTAGATATACTGATGACATATTCAGTATATCTACTCTTTTGATAATGGTGTAACAACCGAAACGACTGTCGTCAAGAATTTTTCAATAAATATTAGTGAAACTACCAAGTGTTTTTTATCTCTTCTTTTAATTTATTTTTTAAAAATGTTTCACCAAGTGGCAAATAACCGCAGTATTTCAATTACTTAGAAGGAAAGTGAAATGTTGAAATTTTTGTCATTGTCTTAGAATTTCTTTATTAGACAGTCAATATTGTGAATCACTTGATTGCATGAATTGTGGATATGTACCAAAATATTGGTTAAATAATATAAATTCACGTCTCCTGCGTCGTCTTCGTATTACAAGGAGCGTAGCAAGTGCTTCCATGTTGAACTTTTATAATGCAACTAAATTTTTTTAACGCCGGACCTGATTAATAAATTAGGAGAAAAGTAGCGACCACTGGCGTTTTACAATAGCGTCTGGTGGCGACCACCGGTGGCGACGGCTAGTGGTCGATGTCAGCCACCGGTGGTCGCGTCTAGTGGCGACCACCGGTGGCCGAGTGTGCGGGCGGCCTAAAGATAACACGATCGCGCGTGGTGTGGTCTTATCATTTCTTTGTACATAAAGTTGTATTGCGTTTAACTTTCTTTTTTTTTTTTACGTTGGTACAAGTTTTCGACAATATAAGTCAGAAAACAATAATAACGTGATAATTAAATGCAGCAAAGATGGTAATTTAATTTATTTATTTTGTCCAACCTTAACAAAATTAAATGGAAATTGTTCTATTTGGCAGCATTACAACGGTAATCTGGTTTCTTATGATTGTTATTTTAATTTGCTACCTGGGGTCCATGTGCACAATTCGGTTATTGATAAACAAACCATTAATAATTATCTGTTTAAGCTTTGTGCACAATTCAAGTGATACCTAATTAAGTTGCCAATATCACACAACGTAACTATTTAAAGGTCCTACCACTGCAACGATCTTTACTTCATTACCATCATATTCAGTATTTTCGCTTTAAATAAATAAATAGATTCTTTTAATTTTATTTTGTGCGTGTTTTTAGCTTTAACAACCAATTTTGAGTAAAGTTACCGGCTCCGTTCGGTGCGTTTTTTCTTGTACATGGTGGTACTCCCACGGTGTACACTATTGTATATAAAAACGTTACACCATTATACTATAAACAAAAATGTCATTTGCTAGTAAATTATTTATTAAAAGTTTGTGAAAATGATAAAGGTTGTTTTCATAAAAGTAAACTGAAATCGGTTTGTATCTTAATCACTCCTATTTAGATAATAACCGTCAGTTTTGGAATATAAACCGGATCAACGTTACCACCCAATTAAGTGCATTCCTACACTAATCGCCATCGCTAACACTTTAATGAAATAACTTAATTTCTGTTTCTGTCAATAAAAATTTAAAATCGCTACCTATCAATATCAAACAAAAAATCAACATGTTGGATAAGAGTTAAACGTCTGTACTTCGGGAAGTTATTTTTAAAAACAATTTAATTTCAAATTATTTATATTTAATAACTTTAATCCCAAAAATACAAACTTGAGAGTTACACTTAGTCAAATCAAAGGCAATATACTACGTACGTTAGCGATTGGATTTAACTAGCTCTTAATAAAGATTCCGTGATAACTCTAATTAAAACAATGGTTTTTTACTTATACTTATAGACTTTCTTAATGCTAACTCATGATATTTAAATATAACTATTCAAAGAATACAATGCTACATGTTTCTCTTAAACTGCTACATTAGCGTTATGCATTTACTTGCGATACATAACTTAAGTTGAACATAATTTACTGGCATAATAGCAATTAAAAAGAAACACAAACAAAACAAGTTTCAAGGATACACCTATTGTTTACAAACATTAATTGCTTCGCCGTAGTAAAGTTTCTTCAGGTTTATATGTTAAATAACAATTTATAAAATTTTTATAAACTGTTAAAAATTTCCTCAGCATTTTAGATAACCTGAAAATGTCACAATTTTATCAGTTCAAAATAACAAACTTGAAAGGCTTTTAATACTAAGTATAATTTATTTTTATATCTTCTTCATTTAGCCTTATATTTTTATGACTAAAACTGCAGAATTCCCAATTAATAAATTAATAAAAATGTAATAGACATTATGATATTAGTATGAACATACATAAGATGTGAATAAACGGTCTATACCAACATTATAGGCAGACAAATTGTGCAATTTCACGAAGAGCATAATATGCTCATTATTCACCTTATTTAGTTTTTCAACTGTGGTGTTGGTTTTTATAACGAATATTGCAAAACTTGTTTGCATTTTCATATATAGGACCGATTTATATTAGAGACCTTCGTCTAAATAAAAAGAAAGCGGTCACTTCAATAATGAGTTGGTTTTCTCCAATGCTATAAGAATATGCACTCTGATACGTATTTACGAAAGAGATAACCTAATACCTGAAAGTCGTTTCTTGTTTTGTATTTACTGATATTGTGGGGATTTCAAAGAAGATGTGTTTGCTCGTTGCAGTAGTTAATCTAACCTTATGTAACCTTCATTCTCTGCTCATTCTTCATAACAAGACTAGGGAACCATTATAAAAATGTTTGTTATAATTTGTATGTATATCAATAACAACAAAGTAATAACCTCTTGCGTAAACAAGCTATTATTCATCCATTTGTTTACCTCATTCTATTATTTTAATTCTCTATAGTAATGATCGTTATCAACCATTCTTCACGCTTCACAATTTATTTCAAGCTGAACAAAACTCCCATTCGTTTTTAATTGGTGTTAATATCTTAAATAAGAACTAACGAAATAATGTTGCACCATTTTTCTTACGATTTGTGCTGTGATCTGAAGGATAAGTTGCTTTTATTGTTTATTTACTTTATATAAAAAATCAAATTAAACTGCTACGTCATCCGTAAGATGGCAAAGTATACCACTGATATGAGATTGTGGTAAAAATACAAAACATGATGCAAGTACAAAATTTACTAGTGAACATCTGCATTTTCGTCCCAACCCTCAATAAACTGCAAATTATAAAATTAAGGAAACATGTGTCTATACTAATAGTAGGGGAGGTAGCGTTGCATTTTTTCGAGGCATTTTATACCGAATGAATTTTATTTTAAGTAGTTGATTGATATTCAATAATCAACAAAATAAGCGTCAGTCGCCGCACCCGCGGTGGAGCAGGAGGTATGTAATAGTATATATAATAGATAGTATGTAAAAGTGGTTTAAAAAAATGATGCTACAAGTAAATTTATACCATACCAAAATTTATAGGGTGACTGTTGAGATTATTTTTAACCAAAAAATAACCGTCAGCTGTATTGAAGAGAGGGGATTATACGTCAGTCACGTATATGAACCATATTAAAAATCTTAAATTATAAAGTCATTTTATACCTTATGAATTTTATACAGCTGAATTTTCATACTATATAAATAATAAAAAAAAACAGTCAGCTGTATTTATAACAGTGGCAAGACCGTCAGCCAGCGGCATAAACATGCCTCGCCCTCAGTGCATCTCAATGGCTCATAGTTACGTTGACGGATAAACTGTCGATCTTTACACTCACAAGCATTCAGCTGACGACAATTTTTCTTATTATTAACAATAAAATTGCTCTGTATACTAATTTCATGAGGTATTCTATTAATTTAACATAGGTTATGCCACTTAATGCTATCAACAACGATTTTTCATATATATTTTTTTATATTAATGTTTCGTATTAATTTTAAATTCATATGATTGTTGTATACCTTCATAAAATTTAAATGACGGTAGAGTATTAGCATTTTTCTAAATATTTTCAAGTATTGTTTCCCTCAACATTTTTATGTATTTTTAATATTCAGACACTCATTTAGTTACATTTTTCTATTGAAATCGATATTTTACTTACAAATTATTTGCCTTTTAACATCTGAAGATTTATTTCCATTTTAACGTCAAATTAAAGACAACCAAGGTTGTCCTAAAATTTATTACAACCTACCCTTATGAAGATGCATTTGTTTACTACCTGGGGCACGGTATACAGGGTTTTTCAAGTTGATGGGCTATTAGAAGTACATGAATTAGTAGAAGGAATTTAACTCTGAAACTTGGGCTCATTTGGTTATTGTTTATGCCGCTTCTTTTAAAAATATTTTCAAGTTCGATTTACATCCGGTTATACCGGAAGTCGATACCAACTTTGTTATTTTATATGGAATGGTATATTTTTCACGCTGGATTCGAATAAAACGTGTAATTCTAACGTAAGTTCGATAACCAACTTGTACACCTATGACGATCGGTTTCTGAGTTAATTTTATTTATAGAAAAAAAATCGCTACCGCAACCCAAATTATAAAAAATCATAGGGTAAAGCGAGGAGAGATGGTACAGTAGGACAGACGGACCACTCGCCATATTTTCTACATCGTGGCAACAATGCCCGGTTCAGTGAAGTACACGCAACCACATTCATTAGTAGCACTTGCCGAATCCACATATTTCGTAATTTGTCGTTGTTTTAAATAGTTACAAGTGATAGTTGTTTTCAAGTATATGAAAAATTTTGCGAAGATTATTTGGTTCGTCGATTAAAATACCTTAAGGTAAGTTTTACCCGATTTTTGTAGTACTACATTGATCAAACGTGCTTTGCGATAGATATCTAACCTAAAAACAATAACTACATAACGTCTCATTCTGTAGAAATTGCCTGGTCCATCTCTCCTAAGCTTTTAGGAGAGACGGACCAGCATTTGCGAGGAGAGATGGACCGATGTTGTATTGTTGCAGAAAGATGCCTAACAAGTACACACGAAAGACAAACGTAGCTCCACGGGCTAGTTGGAGCGCGAATGATTTACTATTGGCAATTACTGCTGTAATATGTAATGAAAAGAACTTAAATGAAGCGGCTCGTTCCTATAACATACCGAAAACGACATTGAAACGCAGGATTGCTATGAATAACTTGGAGAAAATGAATCGGCTGGGCCCTGATAGCTCTTTGGGTAAAACTACTGAGAAAAAGCTGTCCAGATATAAAAACACAAAGGAGACGACTGGAGATCACACCTGGAAAAGCTCTTGACCAGATTTATCCTGTGCCCAAAGTAACACAGCTATGAAAAAAGTTCGAGCCAATTTGGGAGGAGTTTCATCTTCACCGGAGTACATCGGGAAAAGGAAACAGATCGAAACTAAAAAAAGAAAAACATCAGCGCTAACCACAAAACCAAAGAAAGCAAAGAAATTTAAACATCTGCGAAATTCAAAAACAATCACTCATGACTCTTCTACTGCAGAGTCCGATGACATTATTTTAGACGATTCGTCTAGTGACGAGGAGCGTTTGAGTGACTTCGAAAACAATTGCGTTGGATGCAACGAAGATTACCGCCAAACGAAGAAGAAAGATGCCTGGATTAGGTGTATTTTGTGTTTAAGATGGCTGTACGAGGGCTGCACAACATTTGTCAAAGATGTGGTGCCAGTGCAACAAAGTAAAAGTGTTAGAACTTTAAGGTCCGTCTATCCTACCACTAACGGTCCTACTCTCCTACCCTATGTAGGATAGACGGACTGATTTCGAGTTTTAGTCGTTTATTTTTTTATATCATTAGGATAAGTCTTTCTGTTTTTTAACTGGATAAGAAGAATGCCAAAGTACGTGTTCATTTCTTGTATTTTTTATATTTTTTTATACTTATAAATAAAGAAGATATTTTTTGTTTTTCAAAACATGTGCCATCTCTCCTCGCTTTACCCTAACTTCCACAAAATACGACTAAGACTGTCGAAATTTTTACTAGTAATAGCTGAATATTAGTGCTAACGCCTTGACAAAATTGAATTAAATAATTTATACAGGGCGTTAAAAATAAAATTCTAAAATTGAAAAACTTCAAACACGGATTACTTCGTTTTTTCAAATGGCACCTACTATTTTTTATTTTTTCCATCGATTCCTTTTTTATCTTCTTTCGATCCATATGGATACTTCCTATTTTATTTGAAAATTTTGGAATAATTTTGAATTATTACTTAAAATAGGAAGTATCCATATAGATCGAAAGAGGATAAAAAAAGGAATCGATTGAAAAAATAAAAAATAGTAGGTGCCATTTGAAAAAACGAAGTAATCCGTGTTTGAAGTTTTTCAATTTTAGAATTTTATTTTTAACGCCCTGTATAAATTATTTAATTTAGTTTTGTCAAGGCGTTAGCACTAATATTCAGCTATTACTAGTAAAAATTTCAACACTCTAAGTCGTATTTTGTGGAAGTTATGATTTTTTATAATTTGGGTTGCGGTAGCGATTTTTTTTCTATAAATAAAATTAACTCAGAAACCGATCGTCATAGGTGTACAAGTTGGTTATCGAACTTACGTTAGAATTACACGTTTTATTCGAATCCAGCGTGAAAAATATACCATTCCATATAAAATAACAAAGTTGGTATCGACTTCCGGTATAACCGGATGTAAATCGAACTTGAAAATATTTTTAAAAGAAGCGGCATAAACAATAACCAAATGAGCCCAAGTTTCAGAATTGAATTCCTTCTACTAATTCATATACTTCTAATAGCCCATCAACTTGAAAAACCCTGTAGATATAAAAATCCATGAATTCGGCCAAAATAATAAATAAATAAATAATAATCGTTATGGTATTATTGATAGCTCAGATGATAGTTGCGACGACATTAATGAAGATATAGAAGAATTTATCGATTTTTTATTTTTTAATACAATGAATAAATAAATTTAAAAAATATGATTAAAAAATTAACTAATTTTGGAAAACAATTATATTTTTCTTTAAATAAAGGAACGTTTAATAAAATTTAATATTTGTAGTTAATTATTTTTTTTACATTTTAAGCTAAAGTTTAAAGGTTTTGTATAAGTTGTATTATAATTTTTATAACTTAAAAAATAATAAAAAACTGAGCAGGCAGAAAAATACACATATCTATAATAATAATATAAACATTTTATAATTGTAAAATATAATTAAAATTATGAATTGTAATAAACAAATAAATGAAATAATACGTGAAAATTATCATTAACCCCTTCACAATGTTTGATACATTTATGCGTCATGACGAATATTTTTTATCAAATTATAATTGTAAATATTCAATAATTAATAATTATTTTATTTTTATTAAAATAATTATTAATATTATAAATAATTACTTATATGTTTTATTAACCCACGAGGGAAACTCCTTTATAAAAATTGATGAACTATTTGGTCTACACACCTGTGGAATGTAAACAATTTTTTCTCTACACCGTTAAGGGATTTATATTAAAAATCGTTGTTGATAGCATTAAGTGGCATAACCTATGTTAAATTAATAGAATACCTCATGAAATTAGTATACAGAGCAATTTTATTGTTAATAATAAGAAAAATTGTCGTCAGCTGAATGTTTGTGAGTGTAAAGATCGACAGTTTATCTGTCAACGTAACTATGAGCCATTGAGATGCACTGAGGGCGAGGCATGTTTATGCCGCTGGCTGACGGTCTTGCCACTGTTATAAATACAGCTGACTGTTTTTTTTTATTATTTATATAGTATGAAAATTCAGCTGTATAAAATTCATAAGGTATAAAATGACTTTATAATTTAAGATTTTTAATATGGTTCATATACGTGACTGACGTATAATCCCCTCTCTTCAATACAGCTGACGGTTATTTTTTGGTTAAAAATAATCTCAACAGTCACCCTATAAATTTTGGTATGGTATAAATTTACTTGTAGCATCATTTTTCTTTTAAATTTCAACTTGCTCTAACTTCCGGTTCCACCGCTACTGGAGTAGCTGACGGTGAAATCCGTAATGTATTGGTGATAAACTATTATGGTTACGATTTTCGTCCGGTATGAAATGACTTTTAAAAATTAACGCTACCTCCCCTACTATAAAGGAAACTTTAGCATTATCTGTACTCCTGAGGCAATAAGTAAAAATTTACATAAAGTACATGGCAATAAGTGGCAATAGGTAAATAGGGTTTTTATTTTCTTTTGTGAAATAAAGGCCTAAAATTGTTGACAAAAATACTCAACCTCAACCTAACAACGTAAATTTTATTAAAACAATTACTTTTTCTTGTTTTAATAATCTATTTTTTAACGTTGAATAACAACTTCCCACGGACACAGAGCAATGAATAGGGTTCCAATCTCATTATCAGTTGAAGGAACTGGTAGTGGAAACAACATTTGAATTTTCCTACCTTTGTTCCTGTGTCAAGTTTTCCAGCTCAGGTACCCAGCACCAGTATTGTTCAGGAGTTATTGTTATGAATATTTGATTGAAATAAACCCAAGCAACGAAAGTTGCAAACGGTATCATAAGCAAGAATAGAATTTTCTGGTATCGACCAAATTCTCCAATGTAGGGCAGAAGGTCGTCGAATTCTATAAGTTCTTGTTCTTCACCATCTACTTTATCAGTAACCTTTTTGCTACGTATTTCTGACTTTTTGTCGTTGTCGGATAAAAAACCATTATTAACGTATGCGTTATTTGTTGCAGTCATTTCTAAAGGACGTTGGGTTTTTTGCTCGGGTTCCTTCTCACTATTCTCAAATTTTTCCTGAGGTGGCATGATGTTTTTACCTGAAATAAAATATAACAATACTCTGTCAATGGTTATTAAATACTGTGAATATTGTAAATAAACTGTGCATTAGGTAAGTGATACAGTCGAATTTTTTTAAAAGAAACTATATTTATTTACTTGGCTTTTTACCATACCAGCGCTAAGGTTTTGTATTACATTTGTCTGCATTTAAAATTTGGAACTATCGCAAATGTCTCACCACGGATGTTTCTACCTGAACCGTACCTGCCAATAAATAATACAAAGGTGAGGATTGTGAATGTTCTACTTAATGACTGTGTTGCAAATGTTCCGACACAGTGGACTGCGGTCGCGGATAGAACATGATACGTTACCTATATACGGGTTGTGCAAAGAGAGTGCATTGGCGGCATCACACAAATAGGCACGACTACGCTAACCTGATGGGTTCACGCAGGACAAAACGTCAGTTACGGGCTATATACCGCCGTTGATTTTGTAAGTTGTGACGTTATCGTCGTTGTATGAAATAGTCGGTATTGAATAACGTGAGCAATGGCAACGCCACAGTACAGAATAATTAACAGAGCAATGGAACATTCGGTAAGGTCATTAGGCTACTTCTTACGTACGTGATTGCGGGGTGCGACCTGCCCCATTCAACTTATTCTTCGTTTCCTTCTTCACCTTTAATTATTTTGGAATACTGATAGTGTATATTGATCATAAGTAATTAGGAATTAAGATATCTATATATACAGGTGCAAAAGATGAAAACATCGATAGCATTAATCATAAAATCGTCCGAGTGACTAAAAATACAGGGGTAGGTATTAATGTTCACAATTTCGATAGGTACATGTCTATTTTTTATTTTTATATATGATTTAAGTAAAGTTCTTTGTATAAGAGTTATATCCCTATTTGCTTATTCAGCTTAACTATAGAATCAATTGAATGTTTCGCTCTAATTTCTACAAAAATTTTTATTTAAATTCGTTATTTGTACACATACTCGACCTTTCAGTCTAGAATGCACTAGAATAAAATGTGCGATATTCGTATATGATAAAAAGAACAACAGCTGCAGCTACACACGTCCTTCGCTTTTCTTATGGTAGTTTTCTTTACAACAATGTCAACTTTTTCGCTGCTATAAATAAAATGCAATTAACGGTTATAAATCCAAATAAATATTGGTGTGAAGGAAGTATTGGTTTTGATTAATGTTTGGCATCAAGTGAAGCAATGAGTTTCCTTCGTTTAAAGAAAAACTGCCGACTGATTACTTATTAACCCCTTTTCTAAGTTAATGATCGCCTTTTGCTAATTATTTTAAATGGTAGCCCAATATTTCGAAATGCAATAACATGATCAAATTCGTTAAAATTTCTACATCTTATTTTCATGTTTTTTACTGCGACCAGAAGAGGTAGAATACTGAGGAATAGAGTTGTATGCGCGAATGAAGGACTACAATAGGAAGAAAATAACGGCTAGCACACTTCAGATTTAATCCCCAAAATTGAAACGTTACAAACCAAGTAGCCCCTCCCCCCCATTTGTGATAAAACTACTACGAAACTACTGGTTTCTATAGATATCCCCAATATTTCGTACAAGATTACCTTTGACTAGCGCAGTTCGTAAGGCGTGGCTATGCCATCGATCTTCGTATTCTGATTGAATAGTTTAAGAACTATTTGTTATTTAAGGTGTGCCTTTGAAATGCGCGATTATTAAAAGTTTAAAGAACACCTTGTTTTGTAGATTGCATTAGCACCCAGCGTGCGGCTTCAACGGCAATGAGTATATGAATCAATTCAAAGAGAGTAGGAACTACAAAAATGTTATATTATTACAATACACAAAGGAAGAATTTTTAATTTTGACATTTATTATTCAAAGCGTTTTACAATCGCTGCAAATTTATTGCCTATTTCCTTTTCTCAGCAAAACTTATATGTACCATTTCGTGCAAAGGTCGTTTTTTGCCCTTCCGAGACCATTTGAGATATTATAACTAATAATCATGACCGAGTCGAGCCTGTTGACCATTAAGCGAAATGCCAAAAACACATACGACCATTGCGCGTAATGGTACTTTTCTCATTCAAGGCGTAACATATATATTGATACTGTGTGGTTATCAGGGTTCACACAGTAACTTCAGGGACTCACAATAGCAACGATGGCTGTTACGGATATTAACCCTAACAACACCAATAGATACGAAAATCCCAATTTTCTCAATTTCAATCAGTTACAACCATCACATCCATGATCCAAAATTTCAATCGTTATTTAGGTTATCAAACAGCTCTAATTAAAAACTATCAATATTAATTCAGACTCCAGTACTATAAAAGTCATATATAAAAAGCTACTTTACTAAGCTACTGCCTTTTCTGGCTACCTTGCCGACCGCATCAAGCCACAGCCTCAGCGTTACCAAATGTTGGTTCCAGACCCCTGTCGCCAATCGGCAAACCCTTCTACCGTCACGAAACTCCTATTGCCACCGTCAAAGAGCATCCGACCGCTACCGAGTCCTTTGCCCACTTCGACGAGTTCCAACTACCTTTATAAATTGTTAATTGCCTTTATCAATTTTGAAAGAATCACATTGATGCAGACCAAGATTTATCACTGTACATGAATAAATACCAGTATATTGCCATGTCAGATAGATACAGGTTAAATGGCCATTTGCTAAAAAATGTAGTATAGTTTGTGCTCATCAACGTCGTTTGATTTACTGGGATTAGTACCATGTGCCGATTGGTATGAACAATAATTGTTATTCACTTCTGCTAGTATTTGGCTGATTTGGGAGCCCATTTACGTTGGGAGATTCTATGGTACGGATAGTTCTAATAATTTAACGTAAAATTATTGACGTAATTAGGAAAACATAACAAGTATTAGTGGCTTAATGGTATTAGTTGTGGGCTACGTCAGATTACGGTGGCTACATTACTAGTCGATATCAATTTTTTTCTTGCTAATATATTGCTTGCAATATTAAATACATATATATGTTATTCTTAATAGCGGAAATCGTTCAATGCTCGAATGTTTTGTCTACAACGCGTTATGGATTAGCTTTTTCGTCGAACATTGAGTAATCTCAATTAACCAGTATGCGTTATGGGTAAATTCTTCTTTACTTATCTTTGTGTGTTGTATACATTCCTTCCCCTTTTGCTTATGCTCTTCCTCCTAACATTCTTTCATTCTCCCCTTTTTCAATGACTGCTTCAAGTCTCTTCTTCTTTTATAACGTCCCATATTCCAACAATTCTCTTCAAATACTTTAACTTTCATTCTCTTTTTTATTATACAATCATCCATTATTTATTTCATTTGCTTCCAGTTTTCTATTGTCACTGCTCTTTCTTTCACCTTATTTCACGTACCGTTTAAAATCAACCATCAATGCAATACATTTTTTGTTCCTTCACCATTCGTGTACTTATCTATTCTCCTTTCCATAAGTACATATTACATAGGCCCTCAGTACCGATTCTTATATTAAAGTCCCCTTTTATTTAAACTGTCATTTTTAAATCTATCGAGTTGCTCTTCTTAAATTTTTTATTTTCACTTAAATAAACCAAAATTATCATCCATTTTTGTGTATTACTTTCTTTTTTATCTTATGATGTTTTCATTTCATTTATTAACCGAAGAATGTTTTTGTTTGATAAAAAATTATGGTATCAATCAGCAATATATAGTTTGATTTTATTTCATCTATCAGTTTCATTGAATATTTCACCACTTACCACACCCACACTTGAAGGGGTCCAGATTGTAAAAACATATTGTTTATTTACAGTAAATATAAATTTAATTTTTTTTAATATAACTTTAACTTATATAATTAATATGATAAATTTTTCTTCAACGCCTATCGTTCAAATACAAATTTCTAAGTTACTGTTTGCACCTCTGCTTAAATGGTTATTTGTTTGTAACGACATGTGTTTCGCTTCTTGATATCATCAAGAGTAACAAGCGGTTTATTCTATATGGGTAAGCGGATTATGCTTTAGGCGGGAGCAGATCATACTTTATAAAAAACCTGCCAAAATCCTTCCACAAATGGATACTATTAATGATCAGATAAGCCCTGATGAAGAAACGTTAAATGACAATAATCAAATCAACAGTATATCTATTATCAGTATGATGTACGATTTGCAGCAATTATCCAAAAACAGAGGAGATCCTACAGCAATGAGGGTGTTGTACCACTTTTAATTGCAAGAAAGTAATAAAGAAGATGAAAGTTTATGCAATTTGTTATTCTTCAAATAATATACAATGATTAAATAAAGCACTAAACGGTGTGAAAACATTTCCTATACGTAATACTGCCGACGTCTAGGTAGCAGTTACGAATTAAGAACCATTAGCATTTCGGCATACCTAGTATAAAAAAGTTTTCTCTACATTAAAGTGCATGAATTCACTCTTGCAAGGGTTTCTTATGTGGATGAAATGTTTTTAGTAACTCTAATGAGTAAGACTATTAATAGAGAGAAAGGAAACTTAAGTGAACTTAATGCTTATAAACTTAACGTTGATACCGGTTAACAGTAGATTATTAGTATAGGTTATGTCGATATGCCTGTGACGTCCATGTATGTGAGTAGCTAATGACTCGGAGAATTATAATACGAATGTTTCATAGAAAAATTTTAATTCTGATGATGCGGAACAACGTTGCTTTGATTAAAAGTTCAAAAAAATTAAATTTATCAAATAATAAGCATTTTAATATTTCCCGCTGTAGCGAGGGTATAAAACGGTACCTAGCAGTGAGGCTAGGGCCGTGGCGTCAGTAATAGTATCACCAATCGTAGCCCGTTAAAATAGTTAGGTGTTCTATGTGAAAAGCCGTTTCTAACGAAAATGCTTTTTAATAACATTCACCACTAAGGTTTGCAGATTAATTTACCCTAAGAACTTTTTGGTACTTTCTCCTTTAATATTTATATAAGACAAAAACGTTTTGTCTGAAACCGGACATTAAATTCCGATGACGGAATGTGGTAAAAGAGCTTGTAACTTGTAGTTTGTAGGTTAATAATTAGGTCCTTCGCGAACTGTACTATAACGAATTTCTCCAAATTAATTTCTCTTCATGTTTTGCGATTGAAACTTTCCCGTAACACCCATTACTTGATTTTTTTTAGCACTTCACTGAGTGTTTTACAAATTTCTGCATTATATCCAATAACGTTTCACTATTGATCACGGAAAGAAATAACACCACCAACCGAAAACAATAGTATGTACTAATGGGTATCACCTTGACAATAGTATGTACTAATGGGTATCACCTTGGGACGGAGTTTTTCAACTAAAAAGTATTTTAAAAGTTCAAAATACGGTGATTTATGGACATGCAGACTGCCATTTGGCTACCGATATTCTGTGAAATAATAAATGCCACAGGAATTTTCCTCAACCTACAATCTTTAAATTTCTAGAATCGGTCTCGCATATAAAGCAGCTGGGTACCACGAAAACGGCACAGTACCTTTTTATAAATTAGACAATCGAGGCGAAGAAGACGAAGATCGAGGTGAAGCACTTCGATGGCAATATCTATTAATTTATTAGTTAATTGAATTGGTGTCATTTGAAGAGTAAATATAAGAATAAATTAGTTAGAGAATGAAAGGAGTTTGATTACGCGACAATACAATCAAATTTTCTTACAGTATTTTTCAATAACTGAAACTTATTTAAATGATAAATCGAATAAAAGTAGCTTTTATATGTTTCAAGAACTACCGAGTCTTTAGAACGATCTCACCAGCAGATCCCAGACGGTCTCGACAGAACAACAACAACCAAGCATTGCTGCTCAATTGAAGCAACGTTTAATAAACAACCACAGATAGCATGAAGAATGCCATCTGTAGGGAATCAAATGCGTGGCTGGTGTTCTATTGAGATCGTCTGCGACGTTCTGATTAAACCGAATAGAAAGTTACTTATCAATTTTTGATTAATAAAATTCTCTGTAAATAGCACCCTCAGTCTAAACTGATATGTATATTATCTCTTACGCCCCGAATGAGAAATGCACCATTAGCCAAATTTGTTAATGTGCACACATTATATTCAATGCTGTAATCATTCATGATTATTTTGTGTATTGTAATTAGCAATTTATAAAAAAAGTGACAACTGTCTTTTAACAATATGGGCCATAACATAAAGAAATTCAAGTGTTTTTATTGAATGGACAATTACCAGTATTTGCACTTTGTTTGTTTATTCAAAATGATTTGCCGCTAATTGCCTCATTTATTTCGCAATTGATATAACACTTATAATAATATATAATAATTAGTATATTCTCACATACAAATTATAAATATATAAATAAACGTTACAATAATACCTTTATTATTAAAACCACAATGATTTTTAGGAAGGAGACATATATAAAATTGTGGAGGAATAGAACGATTCACCATTGTGAAGTATTGATTTTAACGATATTCATTAGCATCTTCATGTAAAAATTGTTTGTTACCGACTACCAGTCTTGCGCAATTTCTTTCCATTGAAAATACCAGCTATTAAATTATCACAATACACTCCTTCAATTGGTGAAATATGTATGTACGTCCATCAATTAACTATGTTTTTATTATTACTGTCGCTACACAATTTTTAAAAATGACGTAAGCGAATTGTCTAATAATATAAATTTTCCTTTTCAGATGACGTAAAAAAAGGAAAACGCTTGGATATTCAATTGATGAATAATTCGTGATATTAAATTCTTCAAAATCAAAAACGGTATACCTGAAAAACTCATCCTTGACACTTCAAATATTTAATACGACACACACTTGTTTTAATAGTGAAGCACGTGGATTTATAAAAAATAGTATATTGAATATATGATTAACATCTTTTTTGTTAATTAAGATAATGTTAAATTAAGCAGCTTGTTCAGCAACAAATGTGTGCGTTATTGCTGTAACACTACACTAAAATAATAGTTATCAAACAAACATGGTATATTTTGCAATTTCCAATTGAGTCAGTAAAGCTAAAATAATGATTAAAGACTTCTCGCACATAAAGTTTTTCACTTAATAATATATACTTGATTAATCAAATAAGAATGAAAACTACTGCAGAATAGTATTTTAAGAGACTAACCTTGAGAATAGTAAATATTCGATAAATTATACCTACTGATTACTTTACTTATTTGTTGTAAAATGCTTCTAATAAAGAACAAATTACTTAAATTTATTATCGAAATTACTAGCAACCATTAGTTTTGCAGAAAAATCTGAAAATGAAAATCAAATTATGTATTTAGAGCTTATATGCTAATTAGCAAACTTGTCTAATAATAATATTTCAATATTTTACAAATTAGTAGATACAGAAGTAACAATCGTTAGTAACTCCTGCAATTCAAGTCAACACCAAAAAGACGCTTTTTGGTACACGTTGAACAAATCAATAAATATTAAATATATATTTCCAAAAACAAAATCTAGGAGAATTAACTACAATTAAATGTTAAAATCTCGAACGTAGGTTCGATCATTTTTCTCAGATTTTCCGTTAAAGGAAACGCCAACACATGCGTACCTACTTTGTAAAATCTAAGATTACATGCGATCATAATTCGAAACTGTGTCAGTCAATCAATAACTTTGGAGTTAAATTAAGGTTAATTTAATTTCATTTTAATTCTTTTGATAAAGTAGTAGTGATATGACAACTAAATCATGAAATAAAACATTGTACTTTCCTTTAAAACGATAATAGTCGGTAATGGTGCTTAATTTATGAAAATAACCATTTTTTTATTAAATGCAGTGGATGTTAATGATAAGCTTGAAAATCTAAAGAAATTTCGGAAATCACACAATCGTCAAAGCGGGTGACGTAAGTTTGGTTGAAGAAAATTGAATTAAATAAGTTTCATGTTCAATAATGAAACAATAGTGAAGATTCAATTTTCAATTCAATTTACAAGTTGTCTCTACTTGTAAGTGTACATCGCCAAGGTAAGGTGGTATAACATAACAAAGGCAACACATACCCTCCCACCATCTCCTCCTTCGCAACTTTGCGAAATAGGAAGAGTAGGTAATCTTCCACACCTATTGCTAAATGATCTAAAATTACGAGTTGCCTCCCGTCTACCTGTTTTTAATTACCTCCTGGTATTTGGCCAATTGCATGCATGAAGTGTCCTTTGAATTAAAGGTTATAGTAATGAAAAGCTGGTCTGATTAGTTTGTAAAATGTGCTGTGCGTCATCGACAACAATACGCATCCGTCTAAATTTGGTCGGGTTCAACTAGTCTATAACATACACAAGTACAAAATTATCGAATATTTTTTTTAGTAAGTAATGGTGCTTAACTCAAACAATACCTCGGAGGGAGTCAATTCGACTACCTCATACTTAAATAATTACCTTTGGGACTCGATATCGTCTTAAATTATGTATAATAATAATTGCCGCCATGGACATTTGTAATTTAAAATGTTTTCATTATGTACGACTACCTGAGCACAATTCGGCCGAATTTACAATTACCGATCGACGTATATCGCAAACATATTTAGTTACAGAATACAAACTGTTGTTGATTTCCTTCTTTTATTATTCTTGAGAATGAGTTAGTACAGGACAATTTATTGCTCGTGCCATCACTGATTTTTTCATACACATGCAATCTTAAAGTCTATAGGGCATAACTAATTTAATGACAATTCGAAAATGAAAATAAAATCAAACAAAAATAAAACAATTAACCCATGTTAAGATTCCAATTCGCCCATTTATGTGACGTTCAGTGTAAATCCAAGAATTAGACATAGAACGAACAAAATAGCTCAAACCCCAACGCCAAAACACGACACTTTAGTTGTCCGAAGCACTTGTCGCTAATAAGGTTACCTTCTTCAGGGACTTGAGTAAACTAAACCTAAAAGAGAACTAATCCTAATATATACTGAAAGTTGTTAAGGTTCAGTGAACATGGTTCAGTAGCAATAGTGATGATGTTTAATGGACCTTGACAATAACAAAAAATAATTAAACTAGACTAAATAACGGAAATCCAGGGATAGGACCCTTGTCATTGTTAAGTAAAATTTGGTTATTTTCAAAAATGTATAAACTTTCAAAACTATCTAGAAGACAATTATTCCTAACTTCCTTAACTAATTTAAGATTATTAATATTAATATTATGTTCTTCAGTAAGAAGAAGAATATGTTGGTCAACACTAGATTTTTCGGCTCTACCAAACCGTGCATGAGCTAAATGCTCCTTGAACCTAGTTTGGATCGAACGTCTAGTTTGTCCAATATACTTTTTACTGCAGTCAGTACAGCTAATTTCATATATCCCCGACTTTTCTAAGAAAGGAATTTGAACTTGAACTGCAGGCAATGCGAAAACCAAGTTTACGAAAAATGCCTCCGAATCCTCGAGTAAATCTTGGCTCGTATGGCATAGTAATAAACTTGGTCTTATTGGTGTCTGTTTGAAAAGTCAAAGATCTTGAAACAGAATTCTTAAATTGCACCTTATTAACTAACTTATCAATGATCTTACAATTGTAACAATTGTCAATCGCAATTTTCTTAATTGAACGGAGTTCCTTATGGTATCTACTTTTTTAAGAGGAAAACTAAGCAATCTATGTACAAGAAAATTAAAACTAGCCATTTTATGTTTAACGCAATGATTAGAGTCGTTGGTTATATATCTAGAGATATTAGTAAGTTTTCTATAGATATCAAATTCTAAAGAATTCCTATTTCTTATAACCAGCGCATCTAAAAATGGTAGCTTGCCATCTTTCTCCAATTCAACAGTAAATTTGACCGAAGGGAAACGTGAATTTAAAACATTAAGAAAGTCTTGGAGACTTCTGGAGCTCAAATCGAAGATAGCGAAAATGTCGTCCACGTATCTAAGCCATATTCGAGGAAAAAATTTTAGGTGGCTAAGGTCACTCACTTTCAAAACGACTCATGATTAGATCGGCTATGAAGGGTGATAAGGAATTCCCCATAGCTGTTCCTTCTTTCTGTTCGTAGAAGCAGCCGTTTATTTGAAAATAATTTTGCCTCATGCACATTGAAGTTAGAGTAGTGTATACTCAGCTACAATGTCATCGGAGAAACCATTTTCTTTAAGTAAATCCTCTCAATATGTCAAAGTAAGCGGAACTAGCACACTTGGAAAAAGGGAACAAACATCAAATGAAACAATAACCTCACTGTCTTTTAGCTTAATATCTTTGAATTTGTTTATGAATTCAATTGAATTGAAACTAGGTGGTTTAATTGGGAGGTTGTTGCAGAGACATTGGTCGCACTGATCCACCTGGTTTATGTATCTTGGACAAACTGTACATGCGGGGAACTGTTGAACTGAATTAGACAATTAGTTTATTAGGAGTCACAAGTGTAGGGAAATAATATTGTGAAGTTAGTAAATGCTTATTTATCAGTGTTAAATATGCAATAGTTTTATTTTAGCAATCAACAACATCCAATATAAATTATACGTAGAGCTTCGAAACAATGCAAATTGTAATTAGCATACTTTCGTTGCACAAACAAACGTTCACGTTATTGTAACAACTGACTAACTTTAAGACTATGTACTGAACCATATGCAATATATTATAACGGAATGATTTGTTTTTAGCTATACATATACTTTACACATGTACACCCATTAGTCTATTTTGTTATATTAAGCATTACATGTTCGTTGTAACTACAACATTAATAAATTAAGTACTGGATTTTACTGGAAAAAACAATTCAAAGTGAATTCTAAATTGATATTAAATCACTGTATTATATAACTGCATGAAGCTACTAATGTACTCCACAAAACTACGTATTTATTAACACACGCTCTAAAAAATAGGTTCCTTTAAGGAGGGTTAGTAATGATGGGTAATAAAGAATATCGTTGATACATTCGGCAGTAAAATCTTATCTAGGTATAATATAATCGTCTCCATGTTTGAGTTGCAATACTGTAATAATTATATGTGTATGTATTGAACACACTTAAAGTGGCTAATTTTGTTTTTTAAAAAATAACTGTTGTACATATGATGCAATTTTGGGACAAGTTTATCGAGAATTAACGAAAATAGCAACAAACACTTTGAAATAGATGTATAAGTTTTTATTAATACAAGATCTTACACAAATGCCACATTATTATAAATAAAAATTTTAAAGAAGAGCAAGCCGCGGATTAAGGTGAGTCAATCAGCCAATTACTTCTCCTATGTTTTAATTTAGTTATACAAACCGCGTAAGATTAATAGGTAAAATATATAAAAAATGGTTTTGGCATATTAAAACATTTTACACCAATCGCGTGCTAATAATTATTAAGATATCTATTAGAGTTCGTAAAACGATTCTAAATATTTTACCTTTTATGGCACTAGCTACACTGATGTTGAATACGTAGATGAAAGATGCTGCAAAAGCTCAAAACTCACATTAAACGTCACTAATGAGTTTAAAGAACCGTCATTAACACTAACTCTATTAAAAATTTGGGGTCAAACGAGCATTCGCCTTACGTTCGAATAAGCAACTTATAATATCTAGTATAAATTAATTAGCCGAGATGTTAGGCTAACCTGGTACCAGGCAATTCCTAACATTAAAACGCTCGTTCAACTGACGACTAAAGCTGTTGATGAAGACAACGAAGGTTTTTATATTTGTGGTAAAGGCCGCAACGTACGGGGTTCCCTACCTACCTTCAAGGCGTTCGTTATTTCATAAAATGACTGCGAATCCAGTCACCTTCGATGAATGAAAGTCGATGCCAGAAGCCAACGGTCAGTCGTAGTAGTTGGTGTATTATAAATTTGTGCGTATTTCACCATATAGATATGTATTACGTAGACGTTACAATCTAGATTTCGTAGAACTCACTGGCATTAAATGGTATTGGATAGCCGGCAGCTGTGGAAAATTATATTGTCCACAGTCAACCAGTCGGCCTGGTATTTCCAATTAGTCGGACTTTCACCCGATCTTGTTCTCTTTCTTCTCTGAGTCAAGTTCGCAAGTTGCTACATTGAGTTTACTTTGAAAAACAAATAGCAACTGCCACCTACCCACTTTAGATTCATTTAATAAAATATGCCTTAATAAACAGTTATTAAAAAAGTTTCAAAGAATTAGTAAGATGCTGTTAAAGAAAAATCATCATAAATAAAAAAAATGGATGACCTTGATGAGAAGTTGTCACTTTATTTATAAACTAAATGATACATATTGTAAAAGCCATTGTGTTTTGGTCACCTATCATACAGGTCAAATAGGTGTGCCTAGGTTTGAAGTAATATTGATTCTGAAAGCTAGTACATGTTGAAACTCATTGACCACGTTGAAATTTAAATAAAAATACTTAGTTTAGATATTTTTATTACGTAGACACTACAATATTGTTTTGCCAAACATTGGCTTCGTCATGTGCGATGAAGATTTACTATAGTTGGCGAACTGCAAACTGTTTTGTTCGGATAAGGCATATGATCTAAATTGCGACGAAAGAATTAAGATTTGAATGGTAACGTACCTTCATAGTAAAATATAAAGACATATTTCTAGTAATTAATATCTGAAAAGACTATTTCTAATATGATTAATTAATAGTAATTACATGTTTTAGAGAACCACCATGCATACACATGTAGTAATTTAATAAAAAATATATCTAGATATACAGGGTTTTTCAAGTTGATGGGCTAATAGAAGTATATGAATTAGTAGAAGGAATTCAATTCTGAAACTTGGGCTCATTTGGTTATTGTTTATGCCGCTTCTTTTAAAAATATTTTCAAGTTCGATTTACATCCGGTTATACCGGAAGTCGATACCAACTTTGTTATTTTAAATGAAATGGTATATTTTTTACGCTGAATTCGAATAAAACGTGTAAGGTAAGTTTAATAACCAACTTGTACACCTATGACGATCGGTTTCTGAGTTAATTTAATTTATAGAAAAAAAATCGCAACCGCAACCCAAACTATAAAACATCATAACTTCCACAAAATACGACTTAGAGTGTTGAAATTTTTACAAGTAATAGCTGAATATTAGTGCTAACGCCTTGAAAAAATTGAATTAAATAATTTATACAGGGCGTTCAAAATAAAATTCTAAAATTGAAAAACTTCAAACACGAGTTACCTCGTTTTTTTAAATGGCACCTACTATTTTTTATTTTTTCAATCGATTCGTTTTTTTATCCTCTTTCGATCTATATGGATACTTCCTATTTTATTTGAAAATTTTGGAATAATTTTGAATTATTACTTAAAATAGGAAGTATCCATATAGGTTGAAAGAGGATAAAAAAACGAATCGATTGAAAAAAAAAATAGTAGGTGCCATTTGAAAAAACGAGGTAATTCGTGTTTGAAGTTTTTCAATTTTAGAATTTTATTTTGAACGCCCTGTATAAATTATTTAATTCAATTTTGTCAAGGCGTTAGCACTAATATTCAGCTATTACTAGTAAAAATTTCAACACTCTAAGGCCGCCCGCACACTCGGCCACCGGTGGTCGCCACTAGACGCGACCACCGGTGGCTGACATCGACCACTAGCCGTCGCCACCGATGGTCGCCACTAGACGTTACTGTAAAACGCCAGTGGTCGCTACTTTTCTCCTAATTTATTAATCAGGTCCGGCGTTAAAAAAATTTAGTTGCATTATAAAAGTTCAAGATGGAAGCACTTGCTACGCTCCTTCTAATACGAAGACGACGCAGGAGACGTGAATTTATATTAATTAACCAATATTTTGGTACATATCCACAATTCATGCAATCAAGTGATTCACAATATTGACTGTCTAATAGAGAAATTCTAAGACAATGACAAAAATTTCAACATTTCACTTTCCTTCTAAGATTTAAAATATAAATAAAAAATGGAATGTATGTTTTAAATTTACAATTGTCAAAAAAAACATAATTTTAATAAAAACGTCATGTCCGAATTCTCCCAGTCCGTCCCAGTTAAATTGTGGCCCGGAAAAGTGGCCAAGTGGGCGCCGTAGAATCAGTGGCCGGCGTCAGCGACAAGTAGCGAGAACGAGCTTCTCTCGCAGCGCGTGGCTCGAACGGGCGACTGCTGTCGCCGAGTGTGCGACGACGCCATTTGAATTGCATGCAAAACACCGCCCGCAGCGTGTGGTCGCGTCTAGTGGCGACCACCGGTGGCCGAGTGGGCGCCTGGCCTAAGTCGTATTTTGTGGAAGTTATGAAGTTTTATAATTTGGGTTGCGGTAGCGATTTTTTTTCTATAAATTAAATTAACTCAGAAACCGATCGTCATAGGTGTACAAGTTGGTTATTAAACTTACCTTAGAATTACACGTTTTATTCGAATTCAGCGTAAAAAATATACCATTCCATTTAAAATAACAAAGTTGGTATCGACTTCCGGTATAACCGGATGTAAATCGAACTTGAAAATATTTTTAAAAGAAGCGGCATAAGCAATAACCAAATGGGCCCAAGTTTCAGAATTGAATTCCTTCTACTAATTCATATACTTCTAATAGCCCATCAACTTGAAAAACCCATGGTACTCTCATACAGCACCCACTGATCCACAGGATGTTACAAAAATATTGCTATCGGACATTACGAGTATCAAATATAGGTCCGTTTTATGTTCGACGTACATCATCAGGACATATTGAGTATTGACGAATATGACAGTTTCATATATTCATAAACCATCCGAGAAAGATATTTAAAAAATATCCAATCGGGACATTCATAGGATCTTTTGTGGTTGATATACGATGTATACATTGTATAGACTTCCGTTGATTTAGCAGATTATTTATACAAACGCATATACTTATGAATTGCTCAGTGTATTACATAGAAACACACAAAATAAAACTCTATATGTACAAGATACACTGTAATTATAATTATTTTACATTTATAGGACTATTGTCTATTCTTACATCATTTGATCTCCATAACCCATTGTTCGTTTCCTTTTCCATACCAATAAGGGAACGCAAATTATTTGCTTTTTTCAAAAAGTACTAATTACTTACTATTCTCATAATTCTGAATAAATGGCAGTCTAAAATATAACGTTTTTTAAATATATGGTAAAAGAAGTTGGTATAATATACTATTTAGTTTATTGCCTAAATTGCCTTACATACTAAAGATGAGTGATCTATAAAACAAACAAAAGATGTATAAGTGACAAATTGAAATACTAATGTAATTATTTAAGAATAAGTAAAATTGACGATCCAGTGAAACAACCTACTTATTATTTTGAACTAGGTACAACGTAAGACTGAAGACTAGTTTAGATTTGCATTAAATAGTTTTTACGGGTGCCTTCATATCTTCCATGGATTTTGTATCGAATTTGTATTTATGCTGTGTCAATCAGATATCCAGTGGGTATCCGACGAATGTCTGTACACATGTAAATACTTTCATTTAGAATATAAATAAAACGTCCTCTATAAATCCTTAAAGGTATTGGACATACTGGATATAATATGAAGGTAATCGTACAACCATACGATATTGGGCACTGTATGAATTCTTGACATACCTGTAGCTAATCAATAATCAGTTATTAAAGTAATGGAATAACATACAGTTAGGAGCAGCAACGGTATCATACTAAAAGAATATCTTTCGAATTTACACAACAGTCATAATTTAACTTTTACTTTTTATTAATTAAAGATTTATATTTATTTTCAATTTGCATTAAGGCCGTTCAACACATTTACTATAGACTAATTAATTTACATTACACCTACCTGACAAGGGTAGCTGGTGTATATATGCTGCAGTATAGCCAAAATATCACCTAGGCATATACTTTTGCGGTAAATTTGAACACTCTATCGGATCTAGATCGCGCCATCCTTGAGTTATTTTATATTTTTCGAAAAATTTTACGTTTGCAGTGTTTGGCGCCATATCAGATATGTTCGAATTAAAATTACCTAGACGAATGTGGTTTTCACTGTTGAATTCTTGAATCCTTGTCGTTTTACCGTTTACACATAGGTATTATTTGGAAATATTCTTTTTAAATACTAAAAAATTTATCAAGGCCAATATATACAAATTCAAACAGGAATCATTCATATATTTTTAAACGGAACACCATATTTTTTAAAAGCTTTTATTTAACTTGCAATGTATGTTTGTTCGGTAGTAGCGTAGCGTAGGTATCGGCTGCCCGGGGCGGAAGACAATTTTGCCGCCCTGTTAATTAGGTATTTCAATTTAATGTATACTATACATTATATACATTAATTCTAGAGGACTTTTCGGCAAGAACAGTCAGCATTATTTTGCATTATACAGGTTAGATTTTATATAAAAAAGTTTATTTGTTTTACAATGACGTTTATTAATACAAAAATTCTTACTTCAACCATTGATATAACAGGTACATACGAGGTATTATTTAATCATGTCGATCGTCGAGGTAATAGTACCTAATTGTACTCTGGTACGAGTTTACCATTAAAGGAACAAGGTCAAATAAAAGACAGTGAATTAATTCCTACTTTTTTATTCAAAATCAAATGTGAATTTGGAAATGAGTGTCAGACTCAGCCTGTGACTAGCGTGGAAAAAGAGCCTGACAGAGAAAACCACGATCCAGCCACTCAATGATTTAAAAACAAAAATGCAAAAACAAATTCAAATAAACACATGTAAACTAAAATATCAATACAAAAAAAATAAATCTAAGTAAAACATGTGTGAATCAAAATATCAAATTCAAGTAAAATGGTAAATCCAAATATCAAATCCAAGTAAAATCGTAAATCAAAATATCAATGAAAAAATCAATTCAAGTAAAACAGAAGTAAATCAAAATAGCAATGCAAAAATCAATTCAAGTAAAACATAGATAAATCAAATTCAAGTAAATCAGTGCACACAAATACACAATAAAAAGGTAAAAACAAAACAAAATGTATATAAAATAATCAATAAGAAATTGTTGTAAATATAATTAAAAATTCTCAAATAAAATGAAATCAAAACAACTTGAAAAAGGTAAATTAAATTTTGTAGTTCTCAGGCTCAACAAAAATGAAAAATAATTTGTGTAATAAAATTTAGAAACACTTATGAAAGATTCACAAAGTGTATACAAAACCCAATTTTTATTATAATTTCCGAATGTTTGATTAATTTTGACACAATTTGAAATTCCATCCCTACGAACAGCAGCACATTTTAAAACCATAAACCTATTTGTTAGTTAATTTAGGGGTCGGGAGTCCTTTATGGAAGCAATCCAGATAACGTTGATCGTTGGAACGTATCGGGCTACACGACTAAATGTTTGTGTGCATTTTCTATCTAGTCCAGGCATCTTTCTGTTTGAGAGAGACATCATTGATAAAACTCTCAATATAACAAAAGCCCCTGTTATACTCCCATCAACGTCCACACGGGAGAAAATATTAGTACTTACTACAAGGCATTTCATACTTAGATTCCACCCCAAAATGTTTTACCCCTTTCGAAAATATACACAAATTATTATAAATTGAAAAATGAAATATTAATGTTAAGCCTGAAATACTTTTATGTGAAATAATTTTAAAAATATAATTTATTTATTTTAGTAAGGTTTACCTGAATTGACATTATTTTAAAAATGTAGTTTATTTAATTTAGTGAGATTTACCTGAATTGAAATTATTTTAAAAATGAAGATTATTTAATTTAGTGAGATATACCTGAATTGAAATTAATTTAAAAATTAGAAACAACTTAATTTACATAGTTATAAAATAATATAATAAAAAGTGAAATTAAAATTGAAACAATTAAAACTATAAATATGATAAAAAAAAACAATATTAATTTAAAATAATAAAATAATTATCATACCTGTTAGAAATGTAAGTATCTACTTAATCCAATTTGAAACAAAAACTCAAAACAAAGAAAATACACAAACAGGCAAAATACAAATAAAGACACAAAACAAATTATAACCTCTGAATTTGAATGCGAATTGAAATGAATATGATTGCTGGATCTGTATCCGAATTTGAAATGAATTGAAATGAATGCCTTCAAAATCACGAACCCACGACGCATGTAAGAAAAATTCCTACAGAAAACCGATCTACGAGACAAGTAACAAAAATTTTACCTAAAAGAGAACATGTCTCACGTCAGCTCAAGAGTATTTATGGTTATTACACCCCATGTGTGCGAAACGCCAGAACACCAACACAAATTAGGCAGACCACACAAAAAAAACATGTGGTGGTTTAGTTTATTTTACTCACGTAAAATGCAAGTAATTATTCAGAAAGCTATCAGGAAATTTGACAAAGAGTTTTGAATGATCGAAAAACCATATTAAAAAAATTTTTTTTAAATAAGCGTGCGTAAAATATTTAAAGGATTAAAGATGACCATTGGATACCACACTATTATGTAATATTTAGGTATATCTTTATTGAAAAATAATATAAGTAGGTACTTGTTACAGTTAAAAACAAAACTTCCGGCTTTAATAAAAAATTTAAACGTCTCCTTTTTTTAAGAGCAAAGTCTTTTATTGCACCATCAATGTCTATAGTATCACACACCTCTTGTTCAATAGACAAGATAAATGTAATGAATACCTATGTATATAATTATGTAATAGAAGTCAGTCTCGCTGATTATAAGTCATAAACAATTCAAGCACAAAATAAAAAACGGGGAGTCCCCGCAAGTCAATATAGACGGTGTTGCCATTCGCTACAAAATATTCAAAGAAAGGGGATTCCCCGAATTCGTCACAGAATAAGTAATGAAAAATTCCGTGCTCTTTTCAATCGGTCTGAATTTATAGTTGTGTTAAAAATATGAAATGGTTCATAGATATATTTTATTATTTACTGTGAAATTTTGCCGCACCCTAAAAAGTGCACACCCCCCTCCCCCCCCTCCGCTACGCCACTGTTGTTCAGGTGGAATCTTGCTACTCAATTTTGAAGCAGATATCTTCAACCGATTGAGCTGAAATTTTGTATAAACGTTTAGTTGGGATGACAATACACGATAAGCTGTGTGACGTAATTTAAAATCTAATATGACGGACCATCCAAGATTGCGGAATAATTATTTTTAATACATTTCTACAATATCGGTATCAAATGAAAAGGCTTGCCGAGAATAATTAGAAAAATATTCTGACAACACTCTTAATCCAGTATGGCGGACTTTTAGAGTTTTTTATGCTTTCTTATAGTATGGGTATTAAATGAAAGGGTTCGCTGAGAATCAAAAGGCAGTTTAAAAACAAGATGGTGATTATAAGCACCGTTGCTCTAATCCACCTGAAATTTGGTGTAGACCTCGATTATTCTTGAGGTAAAATTTTTTGAGCCTATAATTTGCAACCTGTCTAGGAGAAGGATAACTCAAAAATAAAACCCGCAACTGTGTTTCGTCAGGCACAAGTAACAAGTAAGCTCCAAGCTGACATAAGTGGCGCATTTTAGGCTCAAACCTCTTTGCTGCGGGTCAAGCATACGTGGCCTTAAGTAGGGTAAAATCATTAGAAGGTCTCCTTATTGAAGAGCTAGACTGTTCGAAATTAAACGACCTTGCAACAATGATGCGTTGAATGGGATGAATAGACTCAGAAACCTAGCCAGCGATAACTAAAAAGTAAAAACTAAATTAAAAGCAAAAAAACCTTTTTTAAAAAAGCATTTATTTAAATGTTCTAAAAAGAAGAAAATAAAATTTTCTTTTAAAATTTTAACTATGAACTTATAACCTCATTATACTCAATTTATATGATCATAAAAGCTTGTCGCGCGATTTACTTGTGTAATTAAATTAGTACCTATTTAATTGAGTAACTTAATCTGCTAAGTTTAACTTTTTTTTAAATTTCAGTAAACCTCGCGACAAACTTTTATGATCATATAAATTGTGTATAATGAGGTTATAAGTTGATAGTTAAAATTTTAAAGGAAAATTTTATTTTCTTCTTTTTAGAGCATTTAAATAAAAGCTTTTTTTAAAAAAGTTTTTTTTGGTTTTAATTTATTTTTTTCCATACCGTATAATGCAAAATTCAATTTCTTTTCTACTTGTATACGGTTGTAGCTGCCTGGTTTCAATAGTTTTTCCGATATTTGCAATTCTCATAAAAAAACCCTATTCAATTATTAGCCTTGATCGAAATTTAGCTATTTTATTTTGTTTTTCTAGCAGTTATGTAGGACGTTACATTTAATTTTATTTTTATTATCTTCATCCATTTTTTTAACTGTTTGTTAAATTTGGTTATGTTTCCTATTTGAATGTAAGTGCATACGAAGTTTGTGCGTGACAGTAACGTTTTAAGCATGATATACATAATGACATGTGTCAAATGGTAATCATTATGATTTACTGTTAAGTAGAAACTACCAAACAGGATTTAAGTATAATTTTTGATCACATATTTTAAAAAATATTGTACCAAACCCTGTTTAAATCTTTACTGTTTTTTTGCAGAAAATCTGCAGATGACATGTCATTTTCCCTTAGAAATTGCTTTAGTCTCTAACCCTTCTGAAGCACCATTTTAGGATTTTCAGAGCTATTCCCTTCATATCATTGCATACAAGCAGGTTTAGTTGAATTAGAAATATCATGTGAACGTAAAGGTAGGTTAAACTTATTTTTGTACTCCTTTCACTATGAAATTAATAAAATAAATTATCCTAGTCTTGTTTATTTTTAGCAATTGTAATTAAAGGGCGAAAATACATGTAAAATTTTTGTGTTACGTATCTTAGATTTCACAAAATTTGGACTTGTCATTGACATAACAACAAATACGTCTACGATGCAAGTGAGGTCCTCCTTTATCATCATCACTGTATCAAAAAATGACAGTGACCTTTCCAGTCGAGTCTTCGTCCTCCTATACGCAACATCCTGTATGAGATGGGCAAATATCGATATCTGCATAGGAAAACTCGATATATGTAAGAGGTACAAAAAAATAAATAGCAGCTCTTTTTGATACCAACTCATTGGAGTTTTCAAAACATTGCTGTTGTTATTTGTATTAGATTTACAAGCAAAAGTTGAAAGTTTCGACCTTTTGTTACTTATCCATATCTTGGTTGTTTGTAAAAATAGAAAGAAAAAACAACCTTTTTTGTTGAACAGTGACTATAGCAGGAACAGTGGTCAGTACCAGGACGTGAAGAACTAACAGCGACATCTAGCCGCTTTATTTTTTGTTCGAAAGTAGTCGGGTTACGTACAAGTTCAGCCTAGTCGGCCGCCATATTTGCAGCAAAATTTTTGTGTGAAGGATGTTTTTTGATTTTCATCGGTAAAAAATTTGGAAAGCTTATTTAAAGTATTTTTCGTTATTATTTTACAGTTTGTCTAAAAAAGACTGCCGAAGAGTAGCTTTTCAAATGGCGGAAGTAAATTAATTGAAATACCCAATAGCTGAAAACAAAATAAAATGACTGATAAGAAGTGGTTAAGTTTCAACCGTCTTGTGGTGTGCTTTTTTCAAGCTAGTGCTACGCCTTCAATAAAAACAACGGAGAAATATTTTACAAAAATCTAGAAGACTTGATGCAGAGAAATTCGGCATTTCAGAATGGAATGAGAACTTTTAACTTGGATGAAACAGTACAGAAACCGCAGCAACTTATTGCAATAATATAGGAATATAAGTAAAATGACCAGTGGTGAGCGAGGCACATTGGTAACCACATGTTGTATCATCGGTGTAGGTAGGTCAGCTTTGCTACCAGTCATGGTGTTTCCTCGCAAAAATCTTATGGTCAAACACACAATCACTAGTACTTTGTACTGGTAACACCGAGTGGAAAAAATGATCCACTGTATACGACTTGACCCTACAGTGACGTCAGAAATGTTAAAAAAATTCATGCATTTTCGATTTTTAACATCAAGTCGTGCTTTTTTAAAAGAATCATAATTGACTTTGGGGTCACATTCGACATTTTGAAACATTTATTAACAAAAATACTATTTTCGTAATGTATCTTTACCTTTTTTTTTATTGATTTCAAGCAGGGTCAGTTATTTTGATGATGACCCTGTTGCCATTTTAAAGGGCGAAATATGAATTTAAATCTAAAAACTAATATAAATTATAATGAAATTAGGAAAATTTTACGTGTTTCAATGCTTTACTACAAGCAACAATAATTGTGTTGTAGTGTTAGAAAGATAATTTTTACAATTATCCGAAAAGGACCCAACTCCGCTACTCCGCAACAAAAAAATACTTTTTTCCATGCTTACAAACAATCAAGATATGGATATGCAACAAAAATTCGAAATTTTTAACTTTTACAAATAACTAGAAAACAAGCGACGATAGCAAATAAAAAAAAAAAAAAAACGATGAATTTGTCACAAAACATCGAAATTGGCCTACTCTGTACAATGAAGAAATTATTACAATACACTTTTGTCAGTAGAATGTCACCACAAATAAACGTTAATGGGCTGCATAATTTTAAAGCAAAGTCAACCGATTCATAAAAGAACGGCGTACCTACTTGCGGTTGTTCCAATTTTGTGGTTGAAAAATTAAAATAACAAATGCGGCTTAAGCAATACACAATAATTAATTAAATGATTAACTGGCGCTTCCGTTTTGGGTACTTATTTAATTAATACATTTTAAGCTTACTTACTTACTTAACCTAAATTCAAAAATTTTCTCTATTATTATTTTTTTCAATTATAACTGTATGATTCTTTTTCATTTAACTGCTTAGTTGGCTCCTAAAAAACAAAAAAGTATAGAACCTTTCTTGCCACGGGAGGTACTTACTTAATCCTATACCTTAATTCCTGTTCAAAAGAAATACTTTTTCGCCTTGTGCTGTCTTTTGTCTTTTTCAAGGTTAAAGAATACACTTACTGATAATTTTTTATAATTACTAATGAGATGTAATAAAAGATTTTTTAGGTAAGACATTAATACATTAAAAATACTGCACTTATGTCCAGTACATTTTGGCCTTGTTTAGATTTAATGATTGTAATTTATTAGAATTATGGGTATTTTAGTTTAAATAAAACTGCATCGAATTATTCTTTTTATAACATTAAAATATCCTTTTATTAAAAACTTCAGAAGATGCATTTGAGACAAAGTCAAACTTAGAACTAACTAACGTAAAACCAAAAAAGGGCCAATAGACTAAACACTTCATGTTTACATTAACTAGCACGTCTCGAGAGCGTGCTGCTTTCATTTACCATATAGATATGTACAAATCTGAGACACAAACAGAAATAATTTTTGAACATTTTATTTGTCAAACCAACACGCCCCCTCAAAAATTAATTTGTGGAAATTAAATTTAAACATATAATTTTATATTAACTGTAAGTAACTTATGTAAATTATTTAATTATACTTTGTTATGCATCTTCCTCATGATTTCTGGGAAATATATTTATTTACATGTGGTCCAACATCTGTTGCGCAGGATCAAGGAAAAAACCCAGAAAAAAACTTGACGAGACCACTTCAAAAATATAAAATAATTATCATATACTTAATTAATACTTTAAATTCATATTATCCCTTAATTCCTTGAACTTAGGTGCTGGTAATGGTTTCGTTAAAGCGTCCGCCAATTGTTCACCTGTTGGAATATACATTAATTTTATTACATTTTTCTCTACCTGTTCTCGTGAAAAATGATATTTAATATCAATATGTTTTGTTTTTTTATGGTTACTTGGATTGTTTGCAATACTAATACAACCATTATTGTCTTCATAAATAATAATTGGTTCTAGAATATTCATATTTATACTCTTTAACAAAGATTTTAACCATAAAGCTTCCTTGACAGATTCATAAAGTGCCATATATTCGGCTTCAGTTGACGAAGCTGCTACTGACAACTGTCTTCTCGTATTCCAAGAAATAGTATTATTTTCAAATAATTTAAAAATATACCCTGTTGTACTTTTTCTGTCGTTTTCATTACTTCCCCAATCTGAATCTACATAGCTGACCAAAATATTATTATAGTTAGTCCTTGTGTATGTTAATTTTAAATTTACTGACCCTTTTATATATCTAAGAACCCTTTTTAAAGATTTCCAAAGTTCTTCATTATTTTTATTTGTATATCTACTTAGAATATTAACAGCTACACTTAAGTCTGGTCTTGTACATACCATTACATACATTAAACATCCAATAAGATTTCGACAAGGTGCATCACATTTCTTATCTGAATTTAAAGCTATATAATTTACTTTATTTTCAAGAGGCGTTTCACAAGGTTTACATTCGTGCATTTTAAATTTGTGAAGTATTGTTTTAATATATGCACTTTGATCTAAAGTTATTCTTTCATAACTTCTTGTAACTTTAATTCCGAGAAAAAGTTTAATTTCTTTTAAATCAACCATAGCAAATTTATTAATCAAATAAATTTTTAAATTATTGAGTTTTTCAATATCAGCAGTAATTATTACTAAATCATCAACATACAAAACTAAATAAATATTTTTGCTAATGTCTTTTTTATTTAAAATGTAAATACAGGAATCTACTTCAGAATTTTTGAAACCTATTTCTTTTAAAGCTTCATCAAAAACCTCAAACCAACATCTAGCAGCTTGTTTAAGCCCATATAATGATTTATTCAGTTTGCAAACTTTATTTTTACTATTTTGAATTCCCTCAGGTACTTTCATATATATTTCCTCTTTTAAGTGACCATTTAAAAATGCTGTTTTTACATCCATGTGATGTACTAATAAATTAAATTGATTAGCAAATGCCAATAACAATCTAAAACTTGTAATTCTTGCTACTGGCGCAAAAGTTTCATTGTAATCTGTAAGATATTCTTGACTGAACCCTCTTGCTACAAGACGTGCTTTATATTTTAATGGGTTTCCGAATTCATCATTTTTAATAGAAAATACCCATTTACAATCAACAATATTTTTACCGTCAGGTTTATCAACTAATGCCCATGTTTTGTTTATCATTAAAGAGTTAATTTCTTCATTAATAGCACGTTCCCATTTTTCTTTATCATCCCTATCTTTTATTTCCTGATAACAAGTAGGAATTTTACACACTACTGATTGAGCACACAAAAGATAATCATTTGAATTATAATCTTCATTATAACAGATCGGTGGACATGTTTTAATTCTTTCACTCCTCCTAGGTTCTAAACAAAAACGTTTCGAATTATTAGCGTCTTGATACGAAAACCTGTTTATATTATTGCCTGTTTCGTTTACAGTGTCTGATCCTCTCAGACTTATTTTCTCTGATTTATTACTATCAGATTTACTTTCCAATGTAACTGATTTTGACTTATTGTCAGGAATATCAGTTTTATACCCTTTATTACTGCTTATTTCATCTGGTTTCTCACTACCAGATTTTTGTACCTCTACTGATTTTGATCCACTGTCAGAAACATCAGTTTTACTTTGAGGTTTTGCAATAACCCCTACAGGCCTTGACACTAAAAAATTTGTTTCGTCTACTATTATGTCTCTAACTACAAAACATTTTTCTGTTTCCACATCCCACACTCTATACCCGTTTGGTTCGTATCCTACCAGTATTCCCTTCCACGATTTTTCGTCAAATTTCGACTTACTGGTTTTATTATGCACATAAACAGTAGAACCAAAAACCCTTAAATATTTTATTTGTGGTCTTACACCATGCCACATTTCATATGGTGTTTTATTTTCTTTTAATGCCTTTGTAGGTGTCCTGTTTATTAAATACGTGGCGGTGAGCACTGCATCACCCCAAAAATTTTTAGCTAAACCTGCACCTATTACCATTGCTCTAGCCTTTTCAACAATTGTCCTATTCATACGTTCAGCTACACCATTTAGTTGTGGGGTTCGTGGAACAGTTAAATGGTAACTAATACCTTTCTGCCTACAATAATCTTTCATTTCATTTGATAAATACTCTCGACCATTATCACAATATAAATTAACAGTTTTTGAATTAAAATGTGCTTCAGCTTTTCCTACATAATCTTGAAATTTTGAAAAGACCTCTGATTTATTTGCCATTAAATATGTTACACAGTAATGTGTATATTGGTCGATAAAAGTAACAAAATAGTTTTTATTTGTAATTGTAGATGGAGTGATCGGACCGTTTACGTCTGAATGTACTACAAATAACGGCCTTTGTACGTGATTTTTATCTTTTTCTTTATTTAAAGGAAGCCTCGCTTGTTTACCTTTAATACATGCCTCACACAAACTGTTATTAGGATTTACATTCTCAAATAATTTCATCTCATTAATCATCTCTTTATTTTTTAATTCTAAAAATTTATTTTTACTAATGTGACCTAAACGTTTATGCCACAATTCGTAGTCAACTTTAATAACATTATATGCTTCTATTTTTGTTATTTCAGTTTTAAAATCAATTGTTACTAAATTATTTGTTGACTTACCCTTTAACACCATCTTACCGTCTTTGTAAATTTTTACACCATTTGGACTGAACATTACAGTTAATCCAGTACTCTGCATTTTTGCTACCGACAACAGATTGTATGGTACATCGGGAGAATAAAGGACGCCATGCAGTTCACCTCGGACACCCATATCGCTTATCACTTTTAAGGTTCCTATCTTCGTTGCGGTGATGTGTGTCCCATTTTTCGCCACTGATATTTTGATTGGACTGATTAACTGCTTGAACCCACTGGTTAGATCCTCTCGATTGATTATGTGGTCAGATGCTCCAGAATCCAATAAAAATGTTATTTCATTTCTTTCTTCATCAGCTGCACAGTATTTTCCAGTCATGAACACAAAACCTGATGATCCAGATTCATCACTTAATTTTATTGTTTGTAGTGTTCTTTTATAATCACTATCACTACGTTGAAATTCTCTTTTATAATAATAGCAATCATTTCTTCTATGTCCTTTTCGTCCACAGTGATAAAACTTTCCTTCAAACGATTTTTTATTCGACTTGAATTTATTATTATATCGTTTTCTTGCAAATTTATTTGAATAAGATTTTGCAATTTTTGACTGTTTAAATCTATTTCTATTTTCATGGATTTTTTCAGCATGTAAAATTTTTGTACTGGTGTCAGCATTCTCTGTTGCCAATTTTACTTCATGTTCCAACAGTCTTAATTTTACAAAAGCTAAACTTAAGTCACTTTTTGTCAATGTTTCAATTGCCGTAGCTACACCGTCATACGATTTTGGAAGGGTCATTAATAGTTGAGTAATTTTGTCGGATTCATCAACTTTACCACCTGCACCCACTAATTCTTCAATTAATTCATCAAACACTGAAAAATGTTTTGAAAGTGATGTGTCACTTTGCAGTTTTAGTGCACTTAATTTTCTTCGGATTGACACTTGAGTTGCAATGCTCTCACGTTCATACAATGCATCTAACTTTTGAAATATGTCTCTCGCAGTGTATTCTGGTTTTCCATATGCGATTAAAAGTGAGTCTGATAAATAATTTGTTATAATGTCCTTTGCACTACCATTCGCCTGCATCCATTCGTTTGTAACTTCCTGTGGTATTTCGTTATCAATCACACTGATAATGTTCAATTCAGTTAACATAGAACGAATTCTATATTTCCACACTGTATATTTTTCACCATTGAAAGTTTTAATATTTCTCTTTATTTTTGCTTTATCCATTTTATATACACTTACGCCGCAAATTGTTAATCGTTTACTAAATACGAACTTAACACATAAAAGTTTTAAACACACACTTATATTTAATATACATATTTTTATTTCAGTTTTTTTTTTTTTAATTGCACTATTAAAGCACTACGTATCTGGGCCCATAACCTATTAGAATTATGGGTATTTTAGTTTAAATAAAACTGCATCGAATTATTCTTTTTATAACATTAAAATATCCTTTTATTAAAAACTTCAGAAGATGCATTTGAGACAAAGTCAAACTTAGAACTAACTAACGTAAAACCAAAAAAGGGCCAATAGACTAAACACTTCATGTTTACATTAACTAGCACGTCTCGAGAGCGTGCTGCTTTCATTTACCATATAGATATGTACAAATCTGAGACACAAACAGAAATAATTTTTGAACATTTTATTTGTCAAACCAACATAATTAATTAAAAACAGTCCTAAATAAACCCCTGCACAAATTAGAAACACTTTATAAAGGCAACAAAATATATAAATAAAATAATAATTAAAAAGCACATGGTTACATTAAGAAACAACACAAGCATACCTAGATTTTAAACTATCACACTGCCTATAAAAAAATGTAGTAGTTTTCAACAATTTTTTATTCTTAATTAAAGTATTCACGTGTTTTTTATTTATTTATACCGCTTTTAGTTTGGTGTAAGTGGGTTCTTTATTACTGAAAAAATGAGTTAGTTTATATGGGCCTTCAGAACGTACGTTTCATTATAACGGAGATCGAATACTACTGTATTATAACATTAAATGTCGAGTTACATATTTACATTTGAACCTTTACAATATTATTTTTACTATTTAATTTATTAATTTAATTTTTAATTTTTCGAGTAATTATTTATTCTACACAGAGAAAGTAACGAATTATTACGCAAACATAGAAAGGAACTAAAAAGTGATAATTACTGAAACATTTACAATAAATTTAAACTAGAAAAACAATCAACAGTATATACAGCGACCTCAATCCAATTAACGTACTTTTTATAATTATTAACTATATAGATAATTACCAACTAATTTCATTAAAATGTTTTTGTAATAGGTACAGTTTCAATTCTATATAAGTAATAGGATGTTTATATGTGCAGTTTTATTCATTTTAATGTTTTTTGTTTCTACTTGATTTTTAATGAGTTAATTAAATGGAACGAATTAACTTGTTTACTACTAAAAAATTATATCTAATGTACAATTTGATTTCATCTACGAATATCGAATGATTGACTCCAGAACCTACTCAACTGAACGTAAATATACTACACGTAGTTATTTAATAAAACTCTTACACTTGAAGGCAAAATATAGATATTATTATATATAAGTTATTGCTTTGATTCTGTTGCGAAATACATAAAACTTTGTCGAATATACATATTATTACTAATACAGTTAAATTTAGTAATGATTAAATATTAGGAGATATTATGAAATCGACAGCTACCTGCTGCATTACTCGAATTCGATACTAACTTACGGATTAATATATTAGTGACCTGTTATCGTCTTTCGAACGGGTAGCAGTAGCCCCAGCAGACGGTCGACTTGTTTTTTAATTTCACTCTTATATTAAGATGGCAATACAAAAATATTATTCGCCACATATTGATAAATGAATTGGGAGGGGGGAGGTAGCCAAAGTTTAATTTTGGGTGCGTACTGATCTCTGATTACCCACAGCTACTTTAGTACAGATCTGTTATTTTTATTTTTAGATTGTTATGAATTTCTGTCTTCTTATTGTTGTAATCGATAATTTTTGCTTTTAATAACAATAAATTTGACTCACCCTCTTGTTTCCGACAAAATAAAAGTTTTTACAATCCCTAAAAAATTGCTGCATATAACATTACAGAAACATATTTAGGAAACAATTACGAACAATACTCATCATTACTTAATTTCATTTATACAAAAGAATGTGCTTGTCTCTTTTACTTTCCCTAGTTTGGGTAGTATTTACACAATTACACTTGTAAATAGCCAGTACAAGATACCGCATGACCGCATAAAACAATGTAAAAAAAAAGGTTTTGAAATATTTGCGACTTTCTTCAAGTAATTATAGAGCATCAAGTCCAAGTTATTGTGATTATCAATATTTATTTTAAATTAATCGATACGTTCACTGTTACCAAGTTATCATTCATTCTATACTCCTAGGCTAAGGTTGTGGAGTTTAAAAAAATAGATAGCTTAAAAAATGTAAGCTATTCATAAATATGTAAATTAAAATTTACATGTACTGTTGCCCTGAAAAATCCTCAGTTTTATTAAACGCAGTTCGTTTTCCACAACAGTCAATTAATACAGAAATTATTGTATAATTACTGTGAGAGCGCAAAGACATGAGACCGTGAAGGCTACCTGTTTGAAATGTTGTCCAGAACTTGACATATGCCGTTCATTAAAAATATATGCATCTCTGAACAAAACCTTTATAAATTTACCTTTATTGTTACTGTTATTAACAAGAAGAGAGAGGAAGCCGGTTTGCCTAACATGACCTCCAACGCTACGGATAAAACATAATGTTAATTAGCGATCGTGTTACAAATATATACATAGTAAAATATACTTGTATAATCCATCAATTGATTAACTGCCTTACATTATTGTTTTTAAAGAATTTGCTATGTCCCGTCACTGCCATGCTGGACAGGACTAAACAAATAAGAAAAGATAAAATAATGGGCGTACTATACAGAGTGTTGCTGAAATAAGTGAGGTGCTTAAAGAAGGTGATAAGGCATAATTAAAAAAGAAAATTAAGTGAATGTTTGTAGGTACGAAAGTTCACTATTTTCCAAAAACAAAACGCATTTGTAATTACAGGTATTGGCCAGTGCGGTCCTGGTGTGTGACTTGATTCTTATTTTTTAAATACAATGCCGATTACTGGTGCAACGATCGAATTATACAATCACCAACATCCCATCGAAGATTTGTAAATCTACGAATCAACTCAGTTGCAGTAAAGAAATTATGAGAAACTGACAACAATAATCTTATTATTAAATAAAAATAACTTACTATCAAGGTTATCAACACTTAACAATTTAAGGAGTGATTTTCTCTATATATCTATATAGAAGCAACCATAATACATTTAAATGCTTCTGTACATTCAGTGCATTTTAGTATACCACATTCAGCATTAAAATTGACCTACAGTTTCCGCAATATAGTTTTCAGTATCGTTGGAATAAGAGGTTAGTTAAAAGTAAAGTAACAAATTTATTTTATCTTTATTTAAAGCTTGACATTCATGTTATATTATGGGGCAGTAGTGGTTTCGTCAGGATCTCTTTCAAAAGAAACACGTAATAGTGTAATAATAGTTTAATGATAAAAGTAAATAAGAAACACGTCTAAGCACTTTCGGACAACTCCAACGGGACAACTCCGCACTCTCGACAACTCGATTACTCACAACCGTCCCGTAATATTTTCTATAACTCTAGTTCCTTTTACCACGTGTCCAACACGCTTCCCACATTCCCCTAACCTCACTTCTTCGTCAAGACCACGCCATATTATTGATTCACCCAGCCCATAGATAACGAATATAATTCAAAGAAATGAATAACAATTAAATATTACATTCAAAACGTTTAAGTAGGGATATTTATATTCAATGTTAAAAAATAAGTGAAAGAAACCACCGATAACTAAATTGAATATTAATGTTTAATTGACCATGTAAATATGAATTCAAATTTGTAAATTACCATTTAACTAGTTAAGCACCTTAGGACAAGCACAGCAATTACAAAATTGAATTAAAATAAACAAGCTACTATTAGGCTTTCAATTATACTTGTGTGTCTTTCATCATGAATTGTTCTAGCATGAACGCTTATAATTATGACACTTGTACTTTTACTATCATCCTATTCTTCTTACATTTAGATGAAATTTAGCATATCTATTTTTAAATAAAACGGAAACATTTACCTTGAAAGTTATGTACCTATATGTAATATCGAATAAGTGCAGGTAAATTAAGCTTAAGGTGATTTGAGGTTACTGTCAATGTATGCAATTGTGAGTAGACTAATAAATATTATAACAAAAGAAATAAATTTCAAGCAACGCTATATTTTAATAACTGAAAATGGATTTCGCCTACATATAACCAAACGTAATAACGCTATTAATAATTGATCTTTAATATTCTCTATAATTGTACTTTTGTTTTATTTTAAGGCCATTTTTCTTGCACTTTCTAGATTGCATTTTTGTAGTTGGCCGATACACTAACCCTTCGGAAAAATTATTATTATGTTATATAAACAGGGTGAAAATTAAGTAACGGCTAAAATAAGCATTTTCGTTGACATTATTTTTTTGGAAGACTCGAAGATATAAAGCAATTTAAATTTCAGAAAATATTTTCAGTCTATTTATACCTTTTATGTCGTTTTTCTCCGTATTATGACGTCATCGATCTTTATTTTTCGGAACCTATATCTTTTATGGTCTAAGACTGTTTTTCTCGTTTTTTTCAAATACAAAATGTTGGAAGTTTCATATTGTCGAAAATAGAATAAAAGTACTACGAGAATAAATTATAAAAAATATAGGTTTGAAATGAAACAACCGTAAATGACGTCATAACACGAAAAAAAAGATACATAACAAACTAAGACTAGGCGGACAGCATTTGCTAAAATTAAAATCGCTTTACCCCTTTGAAATTTTCTCCAAAATGATAATATCAACGGAATTACGGAATGTATACTTAACCTAATATCCACCCTGCATGCAAATAAGGCGCCATACCGTAATATACCCGATAACACCGTTTTGTCAAATTAGCTAAGGTAAAAGTCAACTACATGTTGTAAGATATACGCAGTGGTAGTATGACGTTAGCGTTGTTTAATTCGGAAATTTTGTTATGAGGTGTACACGATCGTAATTTTTAAAGGATTATGTCCTCTCCGGAACAGTCTCTCTAAAATATCCGATAGTGTGTGGTGGTAAGTTCAACGGACCTGATCTGTCATCGGATGCGTGAAAACAAACCAATGAAATGGATCCGTCGGACCTGGTTCATTGTTTATGAACTACTGGCAGATCTAATAAGTTGCACTCGCGCCGGTAATGGTACTATATATTACACTTTGAAATGTCCGCACATCTTTTGAACCGGACCGCGCGGCCTGGTCTAGTCGTCTAGATCATTGTTTAGCATTCGGGAGGTCACCGGTTCGATTCCGGGGCCGGCTACTCTGGTCCAAGTTTTTCTATGGTTTCCTTGGGTCATTTAGGCAAATGCTTGGGTATTAATATTCCACAGATAGTCTTTCACATCTCTTCTGTCTTCATTTCGTCCGTCTCATTCTTCTTATCCCAGCTATCACCCACCCATTCCTACTCGTTGGTTCCGCTATGTGGATGACACGTTTGTGGTGTGGAGCCATTGCAAAGAAGAGTTAATGCGTTTTTTAGAACATTTGAACAACATCAGCCCAAAAATTCAGTTTACGCTGGAAATTGAAATTGATAAAAGGCTACCTTACGTGGATATATTAGTAATACGACAGGATGATGGAAAACTGGGCCACAAAGTATATGGAAAGCCAACTCACACGGACTGGTATCTACAATCTAATCATCATCCTCGCCAGAAGTATAATCGTGCCGCACGCATTTGCCAACCAAAATACCTTAAGGACGAGTTAGAGACTAAAAGTTACTTTACAGGTCAATGAGTAGAGTTGCTACCAGGGAACAGAAAAGGAAGATACAACACCATCGGGTAAAGCCTTTCTTCCATATATAAAAGAAGTAACGGATCGGATAGGTAAACTACTAGAGAAGAAGAAGATCATGACTATTTACAAACTTACCGACAAAGTAGGACAGATTCTTCGTTCTACTGGGTTTTACCTTTTTTTAGTTTTACATGTAGGTAACACATTTCGCCCAACATATCCTTCGTCAGACATGGGAGTATTTGCTATTGGTGAAACATGTTAGATGTAAAATAAAAATTGTGAAAATCTAATTGTTTGATGTTTTTTCCTTGGATTATAGATTTTTATCAAGTAAAGGTTGAAACTATTCAGTAGAAAACCATACGTTTATAAATACATTTGTCTCTCATTAACAACCCCCTTTTAAAAGAGCGGGATCCCATTCGCTCCTTTGATTCTAGTCTCAACTTGCCCCTGTTCTTCGAAGAAATTGGATACGCCGCTGTAATTATTGTACTATCTAAAGGTGGACAACTTCAACAACTTTTAAGAAAGGAAGGCATATTTTAACTATTTTCGAATTTGGAAGTGCATTCAGTTTGTACCCTGATAAGTGCAAATGGTCGACAGGTATGCAACCCGTATCCATCGCATCACAGTAACAAAAAACTTTTGGGTGTTTCATTCCCTCCAATATTGGTGGGCGGGCTGTCCCCCCCGGCCTACAATCTTGTGCAAAGTAGGGGGGGTAGGGCGAAAGGCCCTCTTCAGCCTCCTTCGGGAATCATGGGAATGGGTGGGTGGTGGTGTGGGGGAAGAAAGATGAGACGGACGAAATGAAGACAGAAGAGAAGTGAAAGACTATCTGTGGAATATTACTACCCCAGCATTTGCCTAAATGGTCCAAGGAAACCACAGAAAAACTTAGACCAGAGTAGCCGGCCCCGGAATCGAACCGGTGATCTCCCGAATGCTAAGCAATGATCTAGACCACTAGACCATGCCGCTCGGTTCACAGCAACAGTTAACTTATCCACTTTTATACAGGACCGTATTCAAATAACGTTTAGGTTCAAATTATCTAAGATTATCGATTTGCGTTCTCAACTGTCATCGGATTGTCAACGCTATCAGACTTTCTTGTTGTATTTTGTGCTAAGAAGCTAAGTTCTTTTTATAGGTTATACTTCCCACATCCTGTATATAAGCTACCATCCGATATGATGTTTAATCAATCTGGTGAATCAGATAACTACGTGCATTGGTTACAATGACGACTAGAAGCTATTCATAATGCCGTTCGTACAAAGTTACAAATGTGGCCACATGAAAAAATATAATCGATGAGCCAATATTGTAAGTTTTAATGAAGGCGAAGTTTGGCTGTGTAATCCATCGAAGCGGAAGGGACTATAACTAGTTTGGGATAATACATATGCAGTTGTTCGACCAAAACGAGGATCGTCCGTCTGGATTGTCTTGCTCCATACAGAAACGACAATACTGGTCGAGATGATCAGTTTGATGGATATGACTAATGGGTTCGTTATATACAGACAACCCATCATACACAAAAGTTTAAATGGTGAGTTGTCGTTATTTGGGATAATACATATGTAGTTATTCGACCAAAGTGAGGATCGTCCGTCTGGATCGTCTTGCTCCATACAGAAACGACAATACTGGTCGATATGATCAGTTTGATGGATATAACTAATGGGTTCGTAATATACAGACAACCCATCATACACCAAAGTTTAAATGGCGAGTTGCCGTTATTTATTTCAAGAACATACGAGAATCGGCCCTTGTATATCTGTAAACGGAGATGACAGCAGTGTTGTAGTAAGATTCTTATGCCGGTAGGATAAAAATCAAAGATAAGCTAGATACTATAGCGACAAGTGAATTTTTAGTATTGTGGTGATATATGAAGTTAATTAAAACGATAAATTGTTTGGAGTTGTTGGAAGTGTTTAAACCACTTGACTGTACCTACATTACTTATGTTATTAATCAATATGTGTAGTCATAGCGACACAACCCATAAAATCGAAAAGGAAAATATACAAATAACATATAGTAACTGTTCGCAATTTATTTCAAGAATTTAATTGAGTCATTCTATTCTAATTTTTTCACTATCATACTTCGAAACAATGTTACTGTATGTAGGGGCAGCTGGTGCGTATGTGCTGCAAATCTGCAGCTCTACCACATTAAATACATACCTACTTATATATTTTTGCAACGTAATTATTGAAACATTAATATACCAATTTACCCTTCCTATACCATTCCCGACGCTATTGTGTCTTCGCAAAATCGGCTCTTGTAAATTATTCCCTACATCAAAGATATCTTCCCCCTTTAGTTTTGCATTTTTAGTTCCTATTTCGTGACCTACTTTCAAATAGTGTTATTATTATTCCCATATAAAGACCGATCGATAGAGTACTTATGTATTAACAAGTATATAGACGAGTATCATTTAAAAGTAAAGTTTAAATGATATGAGTGAAATTACTGTTACGTAATTTACAGTATGACGTATTTTTTTTTTCAACACTTTTTATTAAATTAACTTTATAACAACAACGATTCAATATCTATTTCGATAACAACAATAACTCTATAACTATTTCGCTCGTCAATCGCTTTATCTTCTCTTCTCGCTTATATCTGTCGCTCTCTTCTATCAAATACTGTCAAACTGTCCAACGCTGTTCCTTATATAGTATTATGGACGTTTCTAGACAACTCTCGAAACGTCCAGCAACTCTCGGACTTTCTGGAACGCGTCATAGGTTACTTCCACACAATTTTCGCAGTCGGCGGTTGTCAACGTCAGAATGACACATCTGTCACACTGCCCCCCCTCTAGCTCTGATCGTCCCGATCAGTTTCTTCCACTGTATATGGAGCCAACCGGTCGAGGTGTACAACTTTCATCTTCGATTTGGGGCCTCGTTGTATCCTGTAGACGACATCGTTTATCCGGGTAATCACTTTGTACGGGCCCTCCCAATTCCGTTGTAATTTAGGGCACCTTCCTTTCTTGCGAACTGGGTTATAGAGCCATACACGATCGCCCTCCCTGAATCCAGTGGAATTCGCTCGCTGATCGTAGCGGGTCTTCATTCGGTCACTTTCAAATTTTATTCTTGTTCTGACGGCTTTATGGATGGTGTTTAGCCGCTCGCGTAGTTTAGACACATAATCGTCCGTGGACAGCGAAGGATCTTCAGGTCGGCCAAACATCAGATCAGCAGGTAGTCTCAGTTCTTTCCCGAATAGCACGCAGGAAGGTGTCTGTCCGGTGGTCTCGTGTATGGATGTCCTATAGGCCAGAAGGAATAAGGGATTGTGGCGATCCCAGTCGGTCTGATGATCGTTCACGAACATCCTCAGGTTGTTTTCTATAGTCGCATTAAATCGCTCTCCCATGCCATCAGACCGAAGATGCAGCGGAGTCGTTCTAGTTTTCCTTATTTCCATCAATTCACATACTCGTTGGAATATTTCTGATTCAAAATTTCGGCCCTGGTCTGTGTGAATCTCCATAGGAACTCCATATCGGCTGATCCAGTTGTTTATTATTGCCTCCGCCACGGTGGTTGCATCCTGGTTGGAGATTGCATAGGCTTCCGGCCACTTGCTGAAGTAATCCATCACAACGAGGATGTAGCGGTTGCCATCTTCAGTTCGGGGAAAGAGACCAGCGATATCCATGGCTATTCTTTCGAATGGTGCTCCGACGTTATACTGGTGCATCTTTCCTCGTGTCCTGGTTCTCGGACCTTTGTTGGAAGCACATACTTCGCATTTTCTACACCAGTCTTCCACATCCAATCTAGTGTTCACCCAGTAATACCGTTCACGTATTTTCTCTAATGTCTTCTTCACTCCAAAATGTCCACCTCCAGTCCCAGCATGCAGCTCTTTTATTACTTCTTTCGTCTTTTTCTTGGGCAACACAACTTGTAATCGCTTCTTGGTCCCGTCCGGACTTTCCCAGATTCTTTTAAGGACTCCATTCTCGAGCTTTAAGGAATCCCATTGGGCCCAATAACATTTCGTCGTAGTACTCAGGGGGCTTACATCTGCCCATGTTGGTCGAGATTCTCCTGTCTCCTTCCATTTCATGATGGGTCCAAGGTCATCATCGGTTCGCTGTTCCTCAATCAACACTGTATCTTCCCAATTCTCTTGTTTCTTCACGGTGGTATGTAGGCATGGAACTTGGTGTAACCCTTCTTTTCATTCCACAGAAGAACAATGTTTGCAATTCCGCGGGCATGGTCGTCTTGATAAGGCGTCGGCATTACCATGGTATTTTCCTGGCCGATGTTCAATTTTGAAATTGTACTCTTGTAAACGCTGTAACCATCTGGCCACCTGTCCTTCAGGGTTTCGGAATTGCAGAAATCATTTAAGAGAAGAGTGGTCAGTTCTCAGCAGGAATTCTCGCCCATATAGATATTTGTGGAAATGTTCTATAGTTTTCACCGCGGCCAATAGTTCTCGGCGGGTCACACAATAGTTCTTCTCGGGCTTTGACAGTGTCTTGCTTAAATATGCGATTACTCTTTCTTTGCCGTCTTGAACTTGAGAAGGAACCCCTCCAATATCCACATTGCTCGCATCGGTGTCGACTATGAATGGTTTTCCAAATTCGGGGTAAGCCAAAATCGGGGTGTTAGACAACTTATTTTTAAGAACTTGAAAAGCTTCTTGACAGGTGTTCGTCCAATCAAAAGGCACTCCATTCTCGGTAAGTCTGTGCAAGGGGCGAGCCACATCCGCAAATCCCTTCACGAATCTTCTATAGTACGAACATAATCCTAAGAAACTCCTCAATTCATGCTGGTTCGTTGGTTGCGGCCATTTTCGAACTGCCTCGGTCTTGTCAGGATCTGTACCAACGCCTTTACTTGATATGACATGGCCTAGATATTTCACTTCAGTTCTAAACAACGCACACTTTTTGGGATTTAATTTTAGTTTTGCTGCTGTGAATTTCTGAAGTACTCTGCTTAGATTGGCGAGATGGTCTTCAAACGTTCGCCCAACACAATGACGTCATCCAAATAGACCAAGCAGATTTCCCAATTCAGTCCTTGTAAAATGGTCTCCATTAATCTTTCAAAAGTAGCTGGTGCGTTGCATATGCCGAAGGGAATTACATTGAATTGCCAGAGACCGTTCCCAGTAGTAAACGCAGTCTTTTCCTTGTCTTCAGGATGTACTTCGACTTGCCAATATCCGCTCTTTAGGTCCAACGTCGAGAACCATTTAATTTCACTGGACAGACAATCTAATGTGTCGTCGATTCGTGGCAAAGGATAGCTGTCTTTATGTGTTACTTCATTTAATCGTCGATAATCAACACAGAATCTCGTTGATCCGTCCTTCTTACGTACCAAAACGATAGGGGAGGTCCATGGACTTTTCGATGGTTCTATTATCCCTTTCTCGCGCATATCCTTAATCAATGAATCGACTTCTTCTCGTTTGGCCCATGGTACTCGTCTGGGTGGCTGTTTGATTGGTCTTGCATCTCCTGTGTTGATTCGGTGGTACGCTAAATTGGTTCTTCCATTATCGCTGTCATCAATCGCAAAGACGTTCTTGTTAGTTCGAATTAGGTGTTCTAGCTTTCGAGTTTCTTCTTCAGTAAGATGTTCAGTTGCCTTGTTGATTAATTCTTGTAATGCTTCTGGCAGCATCCCGTTTTCTTCCCTCTGTTCTCTCATTTGGTCCAAATGATTAATGGTGGTGACTGGTTCTAATGTCCCTATTGGTGTTCCTTTGGAAAGTTTTTGTTCAAAGCCTTTCAGATTGACAACTCTGATTGGTATCGTGGTCGACCCGGTTTGTACCACAGTTCTTCCGACAAGGATAGCCTTCTGCCTCAAATCTTCGTTGTCTTGCTCTATGACTCCAGTGATTTCATAAGGGACATTATCCTCTATTGTAATTCGGGCAACAGCTTCGGAGGGTCCCGGTAAAACTTGATCTTCAGCAACGACGACCCGTAGTGTTCGCTGATCAGTCCCATTTCTTTGTAGTGGCAGTTCTTGATCTCCTATTCGTAAACATTTTGTGCCCATGTCTAGCTGGATTCGGTGTCTCTCCATGAAGTCGAGTCCCAAAATTATGTCATCGGTGATATCGGCCACTAGCACTTGTTGGAATATTATGTCATCGGTGATATCGGCCACTAGCACTTGTTGGAATAGGCTTGCGTCTCCAAGACCGATCACCACTTCGCATTCTCCATGAAACGATGTTGTTTCCCCTGTCGCAGTTGTTAAGACAGCATTTATGGTTAGCGGTCGAATCCTCCATTTACCGATTATTCGAGGGTTAACTATCGTTCTTGATGCGCCGGTATCCACTATCAGTTTTATTTTCCTGCCGTCTACAAAACCATCCACAGTAAGTGAATTACCGGTGGTTTTTTTTCGATACGGAGATGATGATTGGGGCTTGGGGACGCAAAGCCGGCTTTCGCCCCGTAAGGGGGTATTCTTAGTTTCCCTGCTTGTTTTCTTCGGCGGCTGACGCCTGTCTTCTTCCAGATGGACAGCCGCTGCTCAAGTGCCCCCTACGTCCACAATTCCAACATGTAACTTCTCGTTTTCTCTTGACACAATCGCGTGAAAGATGCCCCTGTTTGTCGCAAGTCCAACAGCGTGGGCGCTCACTCATCTCTTCTTTCGGTTTTGAAGACATGACTTCTTTAGCTATTTTTTCTTGTCGAAGTAACTCGCTGTCCTCATCAAAATTGAACCCAACCTGTCGAATTCTAACATGTCCTTTGGATGCTTGTTTGGCTGCTTCATATTCCAGCGCATGCGACAATGCTTCGCCTGCAGTTTTATGTCGAGACATGCGCAGGGCTTGCTGTATTTCGACATCTCGCACTCCATCGACAAACATTTGGGTGGATAGCTGGTCTGTGAAGTCTTGAGGGGCACTAGGATAAGCCAACCGCACAAGCCTTTCGACGTCCGCTTCGAATTGTTGGAGGCTTTCGTTGCTACGTTGATAGCGACTTTTTAACTGCGCCTGGTACATTTGTTGTAGGTGTTTATCACCATAGCGCATCTCCAATCGGTCCACCAGAATTTTAAAATCGTTTTGTTGCATTTCTGGAATACCTTGCAAAACGTCTAGAGCTTCCCCACGTAGCGCTATGATCAGGGCAGTGGCTTTCTTTCCCTTTCATTCCACTTTATTTGCCTTTTGGGAGCAGCGTCGAATTGTTTAAGATACACTGACCAAGAGACCTTCCCATCGAATGTTGGTGGTTTTATCCTCGACATTCTTACACTTCCTTCTTCGCTTTTGTTTAGTTTTGGGTACTCTTGAACGTTCAGATTGGCCTTCATATCGTCTAACTCTTTTTGAAACTTTTTGTGCACGGCTTTTAACTCTTCTTGAACTTCTATCCTTACTTCCTTTATCTCTTCTTGAACTTCTACTCTTACTTCCTTTAACTCTTCTTGAACTTCTACTCTTACTTCCTTTAATTCTTCATGAACTTCTACTCTTACTTCCTTTAACTGTTCTTTCAATCCTTCTTGTACTTTCTCCAATTTTTGTTTCATTTCTTCTTGTCCTTTCTTTATATCTGATTTCATTTCTGCCATCATTACTTCCTGGCTTGCTTTAATTTCTTCCTTCATTTCTTCTTTGCCTGCCTTCATTTCCACCTTCATTTCTTCCTGGCCCCCTTTCCTTCATTTCTTCCTGACCTACCTTCATTTTTTTTTTTCCTGGCTTGCCTTCATTTCTTCCTGACCTGCCTTCATTTCTTGCTTCATTTCATCCTGGCTTGCCTTCATTTCTTTAAGCATTTCCATCAAAAATTTCATCTGCTCCTCCATTTTCGCTGCTTGACTTCTTGTTACTGGCATAAATCCTTACTCCTGACACCAGTTGTTACGTAATTCACAATTATCACGTAATTTTCTCTCAACACTTTTTATTTAATTAACTTTATAACAACAACGATTCAATATCTATTTCGATAACAACAATAACTCTATAACTATTTCGCTCGTCAATCGCTTTATCTTCTCTTCTCGCTTATATCTGTCGCTCTCTTCTATCAAATACTGTCAAACTGTCCAACGCTGTTCCTTATATAGTATTATGGACGTTTCTAGGCAACTCTAGAAACGTCCAGCAACTCTCGGACTTTCTGGAACGCGTCATAGGTTACTTCCACACAATTTTCGCAGTCGGCGGTTGTCAACGTCAGAATGACACATCTGTCACATTACATTAGTGTTGTATAGGTTGGAAGCAGTGTATTGTAATATTTGTTGCGTCAATTATATATAGATACTTCTTTCAGTTTTATTATTGTTTCACTGTGTGTATATATTGCTCTTATATTTGTGTTTTGTTTTTGATACTGGTGTGTATCCTTAGCATGTACGTTCAGTGGTTATTCTTAAATTACTTTATAGTTGCTAATAAAGTAATTTATAGCGTCTACAAGTCATTGGACCTGTTATCATGGTCTCAATATAATTAAATTTCTGATTATTAATAAATTTATCGATCGCGAGTATAATCCCAGACGGTGTGATAGCGATGTATAGGAATATGCCATACTAAGCACTTTTCGCTGGGTAACAAGTCATTCCGTGTTATTTTCAGAATTTAGTTGTTGAGTAAATCTAAAGCGGTAAGATCACTCTAAAACCGTCGGAAACTCCAATTACTATCCAAGCTGATAAATGAACGTTTTATAAGTCAATAAATTTAATAAAATCAATCAATTAATTAATTAAGTTTCAAGAGTAATGTAACTGCTGAAATTCAAACTTAAATTAGTGCTTATATATACTTCTAACTGTGGGTGGTACGGTGCGTTTGTGTATGTGTGTGTGGCAGAGTATTATCGGGAAGACACAAATGTTGATATATTACAATAGCTTCTTTAAACTCTAACTGGTAATTTGTTATGTTTAAATTTCTGTGAAAAGCTTTATTACTTTCTGACTGTTCTAAATATTGTAGCGACCAGTGACACCGTTCGTGTGTGCGATAACAATTTGTTCATGTACTTCTTATCGCTAACATGTTTACGACACTGCCACAGTGTACGACATCCCGCTATCAACGTAAACTTACAAGCTCCAGCGATAAGTAACAAGATCAATTCTGGAATCATCGACGACATTCTAATTATTATTCATCATTCGGGAATAATCAGGATTTCCTTTTCGAATCATCTAGACAGTTCGAAAGGTATATACAAAGTGATCGTATTTGGGCCAAAAAACCAGTAGTTGTGATAAAGCATCAGTGTGCGAAACAAACCGATAAATAAAAGACAAAAATCCCCGACGTGAAAGAAGAACAAGTCATCTCATCCAAAGTGCATATGAAGCTTCCTACGTTTGACGGAAAAACATCATGGACCACGTTTGTGACGCAATTCGAAGTGGCTGCAAAAGCTTACAAATGGACGTTAGAAGAAAAAGCTTCCTCACTTGCCCTTGCTCTGCGTGATGGTGCTGGCGAAATTCGGAACACGTTGCCACCGGAAGAATTACTAGACTACCATCGGCTAGTAAAAATATTAGAGATGCGATATGGCCAAGCACATCTGACGGCTGTGTACCATGTGCAGTTAAAGAACCGACGACAGAAGACAGGAGAAAGTCTTCAGGAATACGAGGCGGATATTAGACGGTTAGTCCGGCTCGCCTATCCGGGTACGGCTGATGATACACTGGAAAGATTGGCCGTCGACGCGTTAATTGACGGACTTAAGGACGACGAAATACAACAGCGACTCCGACTGGACCGGCCGAGGACTTTGGTAGACACATTGGCCCGTGCACTGTAGTACGATGTCGTCAAACAGGCATAGCAACGACAATGTCGAGTGCGGGAATTGAAAGAAGAGTCAGCCGGCCGGGACGAAGATATACTGGAAGAGATCCGCCGAATAAATAAAGCCCAGACAAATCAGGTGCTGGAAATGTGGGAAGTTAGGCCACGTGAGAAGCAGCTGCAAGAGTGAAAGTTCTGCTTCTCGAGAAGATAAGCCCCGCGTACAGGAAAACTGGTCAGGGTCGGCGCGGCGGGGCAAACGTCGATCCCGGAACAAGAAGCCCCCGGTCTAGTTGCACTGACAAAAACCATGAAAGATAGAGCTGATAGCCTTTTTCTTACGGGACATATAAATGGAAAGCGGTGTTCATTCCTATTGGATACCGGAGCAAGCAGGACGATTATACGAGCCAACGTGATGACTACAAGCAAGCTTCAACAGACCCAATGGAAGCTACGTACGGCCACCGCGGAAATGGTAAATGTCCAAAGTGAAAGCCACGTTAAGATCCGCATAGGAAAGACCTCCTTCCGACACTACGTGCTTGTGACCGAAATTGAAGACAACGTCATTCTGGGCTTGGACGTGCTTCGAAAATACTACTTTTGCCTGAGTTTCCAAAGAAAAGTCGTGACCTTAAACGGAGAAGAGTTCAGGCTAACTACTCAGGACACTGTAACATCTCAAGTCAGAAAACTACAAACAAGAATGGAAGACACGCAACGCCTAGCAGAAGCCTTGACGAAATTGTGCCAGGAAGCAGGTGGCAAATGTAATCCTAACGAACGACGCCAGATAGAAGGATTACTTAAGGAATTCCAAGATGTCTTTGAAGTGACTTGACTACCACTGGCCAAGAGAGAAGAGGCCGAGAACATCATAAATGAAATGCGAAGGGATGGTGTAATAGAACCCTCTACTAGCCCTTGGACATCGCCGGTAGTCCTGGTCAAGAAAAAGGATGGCTCGTCACGCTTCTGTGTGGACTACCGCCAATTAAACAATGTGACGAAAAAAGACAGCTACCCCTTACCACGAATCGATGACACCCTGGATACTCTGGCAGGGTCGACGATATTTTCCACCTTAGACCTCAAGAGCGGATACTGGCAAGTGGCTTTGGACAGGGATGCCAAAGAGAAGACAGCGTTTTCCATTGGAACGGGGCTGTGGCAGTTCAAAGTGATGCCGTTTGGGTTGTGCAACGCACCAGCTACCTTTGAGCGACTGATAGAAACCGTCTTGGTTGGCTTAATTGGAAAGACTTGCCTGGTTTAAATCGATGACATCATCGTAGTCGGAAAGGACTTCAACGACCATCTGGAAAAGTTGGAGGAAACCTTCCGAAGACTTCGTGACGTCCATCTAAGACTAAGCCCCAAGAAATTCCAGCTATTTCAAGAGACCGTCAACTACCTGGGGCATGTAGTATCCGGAGACGGCGTTTCAGTCGACCCACAGAAAATCAGGGCCGTGCAATAGTGGCTTGTACCTGCTGACGTCCATCAAGTCAGAAGCTTCTTTGGACTCTGCACCTACTATAGACGTTTTGTTCCTGGATTTGCAAAACTAGATAAGCCATTAACACGACTCACAGGAGAGAGTAGACCATTTTGTTGGGAGCAAGACTGCCAAGGTGCCTTTCAACAACTAAAGAAAACCCTCTCGTCTACACCTGTGTTGAGCTATCCCCTACCAACTGGAAAGTCTATCCTGGACACCGACGCTAGCAATATTGGAATTGGCGCGGTTCTGTCACAAATACAGAATGGTGAAGAAAAAGTGATCGGCTACTTCAGCAGAACTCTATCCAAATCAGAACGGAATTACAACGTAACCAGACGCGAATTGTTAGCCGTAGTAAAAAGTGTGGAGCATTTCTACAAATACTGGTCATAATGATATTTATTTTTCTTGTTGTAAATTAGTGAACAACAACTAACATTTATATAGGCATTTTCTTTTATTTTTTCATAATTAGCATTATATTTTGTGTCTATCTACATTAAGTTAATTTACAATGTAAGGGGAGTTAATCCCGTTAATCTAATAAATAAAAATAAATAAATAAATACCTCTATGGAAGAAAGTTTTTGCTACGAACCGGCCATGCCGCGTTGAAATGTCTGCTGAATTTTAAAAACCCCCAGGACCAAGTAGCCGGATGGAAAGAGAAGCTGCAAGAGTACGACGTTGGTATAGAACACCGAGCGGGAAATAGCCATAAAAACGCCGATGCCTTATCCAGAATACCTTGCCCGGATAATTGTAAACACTGTCAACGCGTAGGAACATGAAGAGGTTAGGAGGATAACTATCCTGGACGAACAGTGGCAGCCCGACAATATTAAGGCAGAACAACATTCCGACGTGCTCCTAAAAATGTTACTAGATTGGAAGAAAGAAGACAGAAGACCAACCTGGAAGGAAGTGGCTGCCAAGCCAACCGAAGTTAAATTGTTGTAGGCTCAATGGTATTCCAATAAAGAAGAAGATGGTCTCCTGACGCGCGTCGTTGAAAATCAAGATGGCACAGAAAGCAGACGTCAGCTGGTGATACCGAGAAGCTTGATAAAAGAAGTTCTGCAGTTCTCCATGACTACCCTTCGGGAGGACATTTTGGTGTAAACAAGACCCTTGGTAAAGTACGAGAACGATTTTACTGGGTCAACTGCAAGAAGGACGTGGAAGGTTGGTGCAGAATGTGTACGACGTGCGCCGCCAGTAAAGGACCTCAGAAGCGACAGCGTGCTCCGATGCGGCAGTATAACGTCGGCAGCCCATTTGAGAGAATTGCCATAGATGTTACCGGACCATTCCCAGAATTTGAAGATGGAAATAAGTACATCGTAGTGGCAATGGACTACTTTACGAAATGTGTTGAAGCGTACGCCCTTCCAAACCAGACGGCAACTACAGTGGCGGAAACGCTCGTGAAAGAGTTAATCAGCCGATTCGGAGTACCACTGGAGCTGCATTCCGACCAAGGACGGAATTTCGAGTCAGCCATATTCCAGGACATTGGTAAAATATTGGGCATTCATAAAACTCGGACTACAGCCCTACATCCCCAATCAGACGGCATGGTAGATCGAATGAACAGGACCATTAACAAGTACCTGTCCAAAATGGTCTCCAAACATCAGCGAGACTGGGATCGTTATCTGCCATTGTTCCTTTTGGCATACCGATCTTCCGTACATGAAACTACTGGACAAACACCACCAAGGGTACTTGTTCGGTCGAGAGCTGCGACTACCATGCGACTTAAAGCTCGGATGCAAACCTGGCGAAGACGTGGCTGGAGTGGATTACGTCAGTAAACTCCGAAGACGACTAGATGACATCCACGACGGCATATGTTCCCATATGCAGATAGCCAGTGACCGGATAAAGGACGCATATGACATCAAGGCCACTGATGGAGGATTTCATGAAGAAGATTTGGTGTGGCTTTACAATCCGAAGCGTCAAAGGGGTCTTTCGCCGAAGCTGCAACAAGAGTGGGAAGGCCCGTATAAAGTCGTCAAACGAATCAACGACGTAATCTACCGAATTAGACGTACTCACAATGGAAAACCAAGAGTAGTCCACTTCAACCGACTGGCTCCATATGCTGGGGACAACCACGAAGAAGCTCGAGTTAGAGTTGTGCAGACTCGTTCGCTAGAGCCCCAGTACGAAGAATTTATGGCTGAACTGAGCTTACACCGTAAAGCCAGATTTGAAGTCACAACCGAAGTTCAACAGGACCTATTCGCCGTTCCGAAAGAATATTTGCTAGCCCATTGTGTGGCGAAGGATTTGGACATGAGCCGTGGGATTGCCACGGTCTTTCAGAAGAAGTTTGGGCAACTACCGATGCTACTCGACCAAGTCAAAGATGGAAGAAAAGTATTACAGTCACTCGATGGGACCCGATCCATATTCTATCTAGTCACCAAAAACAAGTCGTCGGAGAAGCCTGCCTACCACTTCTTATGGGACTCCCTGATGGAGCTAAGAGAGCGGTTGCTGCACGCTAACATCCTGAAGCTAGCAATACCGAGGATCGGATGTGGACTCGATGGTCTGGATTGGAGGGTGGTTAGAAACATGCTGGAGGTTTTGTTCCGACACACTGGAATAGAAATCTTGGTGTGCGCCGGAAACCCACGACGAGGACCGTCATCACTGGAGACAGTTGACTGCTACTTCCACCTGACAACCGGATGCCGAAGCGGATCCGCCTGCAAATACCGGCATGATCCTCTGAGGGAACGGAAGAATGTTAACCGGGACGGATCACCCTTAAAGAGGAGGTAGTGTAGCGACCAGTGACACTGTACGTGTGTGCGACAACAATTTGTATGCATGTACTTCTTATCGCTAACATGTTTACGACACAGCCACAGTGTACGACTGCCCTTTATCAACGTAAACTTACAAGCTCCAGCGACAAGTAACAAGATCAATTCTGGAATCATTGACGACATTCTAATTATTATTCATCATTCGGAAATAATCAGGATTTCCTTTTCGAATCATCCAGACTGTTCGAATGGTGTATATAAAGTGATCGTCTTTGGGCCAAAAAAACAGTAGTTGTGATAAAGCACCAGTGCGCGAAACAAACCGATAAATAAACGATAAAAGTGATATAAATAAATTGTTATATAAATAAATTGTTATATAAATAAGTGAATTGTTCTAATATAAATAGTAGTTTTAAGTTAATGTCAAATGTTGTATAAATAATGTTAAATAAATAGTTATTTAAATAAATAGTTTGACTAGAAAATTCGTTACAATATGTTAATATTTTTACTTTTAATTCAGTGTGTAACAATTTTATATTTTCTGTCTAAGTTATTTTAAGATTTTATACAATGCGCAATTATACCTGTATCTATATTTTTTGTTAGCGTTTATGTTTTTTACATGTTAATTTAATCTAATTTTTAACTTTATTCCCATTTGACTTGTATAGAATACATCGCAATTTTTACAATTTATATTATATACTCCGTTTTTCTTTAAAGGACTAGATTTTTTGCTTATTATTATTTAACAGTTTTCCTGGGTTACATTTATTAAAAGTGGTTATTTCTAATTTATTGAGATGGTAACAAACTTTTTGGCTGCTTTTATCACAATAATTAATTAAACTGAAATTACAAATTTGTTTGTTAGATCCTACGTATGTGTTTGATTAAAAGTTATAAGCATTGTTTTTGGCTATACGTGTAATAGTGTCCAATTCTTTGTCATAATTATTTTTATTGAGGGAAAAAATAATAAGTCTGTATATATATGAGCAGAAAGCGGCTAATTTTACTTGTTGGGATTGATTAGAATAAGCATTGATTATTGTGTCGGTAAAGGTTGTGCCGATCAGTATAGATTTTAGGCAGTGTGTATGTGGATAAGTGTGTGGCGGTTTATTGCCGACAAAGGCGGCATAAATAAAATAAAAATAAACACTAAAAGGGATGCCTCCTGCCACATTGGTCACCGATGAGAGAACGAGAACGACGGTCGTTCAAGGTGGATCAGATAAATGTGATAAGTTTTGTTAAAAATTAAAATTGTTGTTATGTTACTGCTGTGTTATTGAATTAAAGAGTTTATAATAAAAAATAAAAGGAAGAAAGGCTCTAATCCGTCACTGTATCTGTATAATTGGAACTTTCGGTTTCTGAATTCCAAACGAACCAGCACAAGGTTGGTTTCCTATAAATGTTATATTCTAATTTATTGTTTTTATGTTTAATGTTGACTAATATATCGTCGACATAGCGAGTATAATAAATTATTTTATTCGTGAACGTTTTATTTACGAGGGGAGAAATAGGCGATCTCATTGTTGACCCGTCGACTTGTTAAAAACTATTGTGACAAAAATAATTTTAATTGAGCTTGGTAAAATTTTATTTATTTCTTTATATAATAATAACTTATATCCTGGAGTATTTATATATGAGACTATATGTCTTATTGGGTTTTCCTTTTTATGTATTTTCGGCAATCTATAGAATTAAGATTCAAGGGGATTCATAACTTTAAATTTATAAGGAGTGTCCGGATAAAAAATTAAGTTGTTTTCTTTAGAGGATTTAGCTATTACATCGCCATATACGTGATAACTTCGACAGCAAGTTAACATTGGCAGTCCCAGTTGCTATCTTTCTCGTTAACATGTACGGTGACCCTTATATCTTCGTCATTATTACCTTTCTTTCTTAAACGTCTTAATATCTCCTATTCCTAGTACCTATATTATGTGTAAACTCCGGCCACAAGTGGACATTAACGGTCCCAGTTGTCACCCTCCACGTTTCACACCGAACACACTTTTGATCTATTGCGTTAAGGGTAAATTCCAGTGGATATTATCGGTACCAGTTACACACTCTTTTATTTTGATCCCTGACGTGTAAACTCTAGTAGCATGACATTTTCTGTACCAGTCGTTACCTTCCATGTTTCACACGTCTGAATTCTTTTGGTCTGGTTATTTAAATATAAACTTCAGCAACAAATGGGCATTATCAGTCCCAGTCGCACCTTCAACGCTTCACCCGTCTAGGCATTCTTCTGTTCTGGTTGCCTACATGCAAACTCCAGTAACAAGCTGACATTTTCGATCTCAACAGTTATCTTCGACGTTTCTCGCACCTTACGATTCGCTTTTAACGTACTTTGCTATTTTGTCCGATGTAACTTCAATTTTCGTACCCTGTCTTCTGTGCCCCTTCGTAAAATTTCTCGTATCTGCCATTACAAATTACCTTAATCGCCCTAAAAAGTTGTATACTTGGGTAGCAATTTCGTACTCAAATTGCAAAAGTTACTAATAATTTGCACTATTACTAGCTCACCCACGTCAGTGCGGCGCGGGGCGTCTCTGTTATAAACTCTTTTCTTTTTTAATCAAAATAAGTTTCAACAAAATCAATTTAAGGAATCCTCTCACAATTGTTACTACAATTACGATCAATGTAACGCTTTTTATATTGAACAATAAAAATTTAATAGCAATAAGAACAAAGTCGTATTTTTAATGGACACAATTTAGATATAGTATCAAATTAAAAGAAAGCAGCAAACTACAAAACCCTAACATAAAGAAAGCTTTATCTAACGAAAAAAATATAGTGAACAACCAGGAAGAATTATCTACAAATAACATTCCATAACCTTTACCAAAATTATGTGAACCATAACTCTTCTACTAGTGAGAAATCCCTCCTATTATCTACTGTTGCCTTCTTGTTAATGAATGCATCTTTGCATTTTTATCAATTTACATACTTTGCTTTAATTTCTAATTTATTACTTCTTGTGAACTTTTTGAAAATGATCGACTTGTCGAAACAATTGTAAGAGAATTGTTTGAGTAAATTTTGTTGAAACTTATTTACTCATTTTTATTTAAATTTAAAACTTTCATTACGAATACACCACTACTAGCTTATTAAGTATTAAAACTCTTACTTACGCTTATCGTCGCTTATATGTGCATTTACCTTTTGTCTCTGTTCGGCAATGTCGATCTTGTCGACCACTCACTTTATCGAATTTAGCATATTAGTACGCGTGAACCTCATCTTGATCGTGATCGGTGTCGATACACAAGTGTGTCGTGCTCGCTTTGTCTTTTTTAAATCTTTTTCTGAATGATCAGGATATTTCAAAAGCTCCTTGATCGATATATCGCTGACGCTACTCTCTGACCAGCTGTTCCTTCGTTTAAACTTTTTCACCATTGCTAATGTTGTAAATTATAATGTAATCTATACTTACATGAAGCAGTAGGGCAAAGAGTGCATATGGCAGAAGCAGAAAAGAACTAATGAATAGGTAGGTACCTCTCGAAGACCGGCGACATCAGAGAGATGTGGGGAAAGTTTTGACAATAACCCAACATAGGAGGCACATAACAAGAACAAATGTAAAAAAGAAATTAATAACAAATAAAGAATAATTAAAAAAAAAAATGCTCCGATTAAGAATGGATCAGAGATATCTACGTAACAAGCAAACGCCTTACCACTGAGCCATCGTTATTTTACTCACCGCTTGGCAGAATAAACACTACCTTAAAATAATGGTTTGCCTATCCTTCCAAGCATTTAAACATGTAGCTGTGGCCTAGCAAAAGGCCTTGCGATCATCGAACCCGATCGACGGTCATTTGTTGTGTGACGGTAATATGTACACGAACCTACCAGTATTTTCAATACTACTGTTCTATATACGGGGTAATTTAGCTAACCCGTTAAAAGACTAAAGACTCCTTGTAATTTTTTTTTGAAAATTTGGAATTAAGAGGTTTTGATAACATTCTGTTCAACTAAACTATTTTCGTTTTTCTGGAATTTCTGAATTCCTCTTTAAAAATAAATATATCAGTTTATTTAAACTATACCGTGTCCAAATTCCACCCAATATACTGTTAGAACACACAAAAATTCTTCTGCTTTAATATAATATATTTATTGTCAGATGGCTTTTGGGTAGGTACATTTACATATTACAATGTCAGTTGGTTGTTGGTTTACATTTTACTCCTTCACTCCCTTCTTCATGCAATTTTTCCCATCCCAATTCATACCTGATAATTGTTTCAACCAATCAATTCTTTCAATTTCTTAACTGCCAAAATTGAAACACCAATCACATTCAATCATTTCCTAACGGTCATCATCCAGACTTCTTTCAGAAATCACGTTCACCTCTTCTCACGCTCAGATTGTTTATAAAACATTCTCGCCGCAATCAACCAACTTCCTGGCGCCAATATGCCTATCTTTATTGCATTTTCTTAAAACTATAACAATACCTGTTTGAATATGTCAAAATTAGTTGATTAGGAAATTAGGATCCTTCAAGTGAATTTTCACTATATTGATGATAGACCTTCTTTCATTTCCCCATATGAACAATACTTGCAGTCTTCAACAAAGTCTCTGAGATAGTGCATTTGCGTTACCATGTTTCTTTCCAGGATGACGGTCAATCTCGAACTAGTACTCCTGTAATCGCTGTAACACCGTGCAATCCTTTCGGATTTTTGAATAAATTGTAATAACCACGTCACTTATGCATGATCCATTCTTAAAAGAAACATCCGTCTATACAGATAATTTTTATGGAAATGTTCGAGTTTTATTCACAACCAGAAGAAGTTTTTCTAAAGTATCCAATGATCAATTACTTTCCCTCCTTAATTTAGGAGAACACACATAACCAAGCCCCACATTATTACTTTTAGATCAACTACGAAAAGCTTGCTGAACTCTGGGTAAGTTAAAATTGTGACTACATAGAGTTTTATCATTAAGGTGTCTATTAGAATGAAATTCCGTCTTCTATGAGCTTATGCAGTGGTCGGGATATATTGCCAAATCTTCGTATAAAGTTTATAGAGCAAAGTCTCACAAAGCTTTTAAGTTTTTAATGAAATTTATATTTGTTATTTAATTTTAGATACGTTATTTTGATAATGAAAAGTTGATTTAATTTAAATAATAATGGAACGCTCGGGTGCCAGTCTGAAAACAAGAAAAGGTAAATGCCACGGGATCACGGGCTTTGCAACTGCCTTTTGAACTAAAAGACTCGAAGTCCCCGTAAGACATAAGCATAAAAATTTGAATAAGTTTATTATAATCCAAAAATATTACCCCTTTTGGAACAAAAAGTAGCGGGTCTGTGTTGGAACTCCAGAAGTCTTGCGGGAGGTTAGCTTCGATTTAGCACTTGACATTCGATTTCCTGTATATCGTCTCGCATTGTAGAAGTGCTGAGGTTTGCGTTGGTGCCGTGTTCCTATATTGTCCACTGATATCAAACTAGACAAGATAAACTTTACAATTCTAATCGTTAGGTGAGTGACAAGTGTCACATAGTGCTCATATTTTTCCAAAATAATATTTTCCTTTAATTGTTTTTTATTTAATTAATTACATTTGTTCCAATTTAAATATGCAACGTGTTGATTTTACGAAACACGACACCGCCACACGGAAATGCGACATAGTTGCACGGCGAAAATGGGCCGTGACCAACTTGCAAAATTCCGTTTGGGGGTAAAAGAGCACTGTGTGGATCATTATAAAAGAACAAGTGAGTAAGTAAAAAAGGTGGTTCTAAAAAGAAGATCAAGCAAGCGAGTCAGAAGAGTTAACATGGTGTAGCGGGTCACCGCTATCACTCACTCTAATGCCCGATTAACAGTCCCTGCCATTACCAACGCCCCTAGTAAATAATCATTTAAGCAAGTAGTTTTAAGATATATTTATTATTAGTTTATAAGTAATATTTGTTCATTTAATTAATTAAATCATTAAAAACACCATAAAAATTCCTTTATTCGTAACACAAGGTACCCGGGTAGCTTTTACATTTTCAGTTAAAAAAAAAGTATATTTTACGCATTACCTATGGAAGTGGCTTCGTGAAAAGTCTTGACCTTTTGGATTATTGATCCTTCTACGAATAGTGAGTTAATTCAATCGAGTCTTGAGATGATGACTTCTTCGGGGACTCGGTGAAGGTGAGCAAACTTGCGCTCCATAAAGTTGGCAGGTTTTAGTTTTTCGACTGCTGTAATCCGTTTATGGGGCATTCTATACTTATGTGTCCTCTTCCTCCGTAGTTCTAGCACTTTGAGCGCTGTACTGTAGTTATTGCAATCCCTAACAAAATGACCAGTTATTTCACACTCTTCAATTACATTCTATCGTATCTCTAGAACTGACCTTCTTCACGTCGATTGTGCATTATTTTATTTCATTTTAGCAATGACACAATTGTTGATTTTTGCTATTCGCACCTGTACATGGCCTCTGGAAGCGTGCTTCGCCACCTCAAATGCGTGTGATCATGTTGCAGGGCAGAGGGGTAAGCTAATCGTCCAAGGCGCTCCACATCAGACTCGAGTTATTGTAGTCTCGTTGCTGGGTTGGTTACAGCTTTTCAGTTGTGTCGGATATACTTATTGTAGTTGCGTATTGCGACCGTAACGACCGGGGTCGATACTTTTTGGTCAAAATAGTGCTGGAAACGTAAACAAATAAAACAAACAATAAACCTTCGAAGGTATTTGTTTATTCAAATAAAGAAATTGTGATCGTCAATAGTGGTAGGACCTTTAGATTACGTTGTGATGATAATAGAAACTGAAAATCAGACTCTTTTATGAGTTCCGTACAAGCTATAGGTATTAACAAAGAAAACACAAAAAGCTGTTTAATTAATTTATTGCTTTTTTATTGCTGGGGAACCTGAATGATCCAACATATGTTGCAAAGGGTTGGGGAAACCCCAGGAAAACCTAACGGGACAACAACGAGCTCTTTTTATGATAATTTAGGGAGGTAACGGGTATGTCGTAGTACAAGTGAGTACCAAATATGTAAGGGAATTGGTACAGAGTATGACCTCGTCAAACCGTGCACCAACAGTAAATACAGGTGATCTCTCACATGTTCGTCTTGACCAGGGAGGAAGGAAGCCTTGCTAGACGGGACTATAACTGTGATTATAGCTACACCTGTAGTAAGCCATGTGTGTGTGTGTTAGTGTGTGCGTGTGTGTGTGTGTGTGTGTGTGTATGTGTGTGTATGTGTGTATGTGTGTGTGTGTGTGTGTGTGTGTGTGTGTGTGTGTGTGTGTGTGTGTGTGTGTGTGTGTGTTTATGTGTATGTGTGTGTGTGTGTGTGTGTGTGTGTGTGTGTGTGTGTGTATGTGTATGTGTGTGTGTGTGAATATACCCTGTGTATGCATAGAAGTGTATAAATTGTGTGTGTAGAAATGGTTTGTGTATTCAGAAAAACAAAGCACGTCACTTACTAATGGACTTCCTCCTCTCGGACCAAGAGGTCTTCAATAGAGAGTATCTCCTATTAATTGAGACAAAGATGTGTTAATGTATGAAACATTTGACACACCAGTTACCAGACAAAAGTTTGGGGTGCTCGATCTTTAGATCCAGCTTGCAAAGATGTAATGTTTGATTAAACCAAAAAGGGTTGTTGTCGTATCTACCTAGTATCAAACAGTTGCCAGAACTAAAACAAAGTAAAGACGATTGAAGTGGTACTACGGTAAAAATTACTCATAAGTTTAACTGTAAAGTAATAGAATAAAGTTGTTATCTAGAGTGAAAATAATCAGACTTATTTACAATAAAAAGTAATCAATTGTAATAACCAGCACCTATAACTAATATAATGAAACAACAAAAATAACTTATTAATAAAAATTCATCACTTTTGAGCCATGGTAGCTACGTGGGAAAGAAATATATTAGGTCATAAATCTCAAGTGAGAAAACACAACAAAGACACAAACAAGTGTTAGTGATTATACCTTCACTTTGTGGATCGTTCACGGCGGGGTTCTCAAGTACTACCGCAAAGGGATCGGCTCGGTTGGGGGTCGTCATCGTGGACCGGGTGGCCGAACTGGAATGTCCTTTTCGAGAAACCAGTGACGTAACGTGGGGGTGGACGCTCTCCTTTTTTACACGGTCCGCTGGGGCAGGGAACAACCAGTGCGGGGGTGGTGGATTCGGCGATGCGCTCTATGTGGGCCCAGGAGGTGGTTAAGGACCAAATAAACCAGCGCTGGAGGTGATTTGGTTGGGCACCGTGGTCAAAGGTGATTCATGCTGTCCATCAGGATGGGTAGTTGTGTGGGCGGCGGGAACTCGCTCAGGGGACCGGAACAATCGGACCAAGACAATGGCATCGAGGGATGGACGAAAGGCTCGATTTCCACGTTCGAGGATGGACTTCACCAGGTACGTCAGACCAAAACCAGGTGACGGTGGACTGCACACTACAACAGCCTTTAGTTTGCCAGACGAGATTTAGGTTAATTAATATGGAAGGGTTAAAGGACGTTCGCTCAGACTGACCGAGCCAGCCAATTGAACAGGTGTTAAAGGACGTTCGCTCAGACTGACCGAGCCAGCCAATCGAACAGGTGGTAAAGGAACGTTCGCTTAGACTGACCGAGCCAGCCAATTGAACAGGTGGTAAAGGAACGTTCGCTCAGACTGACCGAGCCAGCCAATTGAACAGATGGTAAAGGAACGTTCACTCAGACTGACCGAGCCAGCCAATTGAACAGGTGGTAAAGGAACGTTCGCTCAGACTGACTGAGCCAGCCAATTGAACAGGTAATAGGTAGAGGTAAGTCTCCCTCTTCCTTGCCAGGGTAGGTGGAATGTCGGAGACTCTAATTGAGTAGGTGGTAGGTAAAGGTAGGTCTCCCTCTTCCTTGCCAGGGTAGGTGGAATGTCGGAGACTGATTTTACTGGAGATCGCGAGTCCTTTTATACTCCAAAATTTACCCTTACCATCGCGTGAGAACCGCGCTCGCGAGCTTCCCCTTGCTTCACCTCGGCGCTAACACCTACAAGCTCAAATCAGGGTTGAAATATACCTACACTCCTCTTTTACATAACGCTCTCTCTTTCTACCTATCCTAGTGTGTGTTTGCACGCTCTCTATCGCATCCCCTGTCTGATTCCGCCAACCTAGCTCTGGCTGTCTTTCTCCTAACATCGGAATACAGATAGCTATATCTCACTCGTGACCGGACATAACCAGATGTAGGATGACGGTTACTGCACGCTGCAAAAATTGACACCAAAAGCACGATTTTATGTGGCTTAAATTTTGAAGACAACAGTTATTTAAAATTATTTAATTTTACTGAATTAATTATCGTAAAGTTAAAGCAAACTGATTTAACTACTAATAAAAGATATCGATTCTTGTGTTGCAAATTTATGAAACATTTTTGAAATAATAACGAAGAATAAAATTGCTTTTAAATGTTTCTAATTTTATTGAGTATCACTTTACATATGTTTCGGGTGATTAGCCCTTTTTTAAGAGTAATGTATTACTAAATATTACAAACAGAAACAGGTCTTATATACAAACAGATCTATATGTAGTTGCTAACATGTGTGTAATTATGTGTGTAACTATAAATGTGTGCGAACAATATTATTAATGCCTAAATATTGGTTGATAACAAAAGTTTCTTTGAATTCTAATTGGTCATTGGTAATATTACAGTTTTTTGACAAAGCTCTTTTTATTTCAAGTTGTTCTAATAACGTTAATCTTCTCCCTTTATTTTCAAAATGTAGCAATTTTGTATTTTGTGTATCTAAATTATGTTGGTTTTCTATACAGTGGGTACTGTATAGAACAACTTGAAGAACAACTTGAAATAAAAAGAGCTTTGTCAAAAAACTGTAATATTACCAATGACCAATTAGAATTCAAAGAAACTTTTGTTATCAACCAATATTTAGGCATTAATAATATTGTTCGCACACATTTATAGTTACACACATAATTACACACATGTTAACAACTACATATAGATCTGTTTGTATATAAGACCTGTTTTTGTTTGTAATATTTAGTAATACATTACTCTTGAAAAAGGGCTAATCACCCGAAACATATGTAGAGTGATAATAAAATTTGAAACATTTAAAAGCAATTTTATTCTTCGTTATGATTTAACTACATTGACTAAAAGCAAGACAAGGATTCAAGTTGACATCAGAACAAAATTAAAATAATAATAATATTAGAAATAAAGTAAACAAATGAAGGTATTTTGCAGAAATTAATAACACCTGGGTAGAGGCGGTTACAGTATCATCGTACCTCATTTCTACACTTCTGACAAGATGGTGGAATTCACGTTGTTGAAGCTCCGACTTTCCATGTTGTATACCTAGTGCTTCTTAATGTAGGGAAGTTAACAATGCCCTTGCTTTCATCCATTTAGACCGTGTTTGCCTCTGCCGCTTCTGTGAACTGCTTCAGGTATACGTACAACGAAATCTGTCCATCAGGATTTACCTACTGGTGCAATTTTTGCTGGTCTTGCACCGGAATCGTCACTCTTTGTATTGATGGGTAGTTTCAGCCTCTCAGTTTCTTCAAATCGTATTTCCAATTTAATCTATTCCGGCTTCTTTTGCTTCTCATTCCTAACGTCACTTTTCCATTCCTTCATTTTCGTATTTATTACATCTTAAACGTTCTTTTAATCCTTCCTCCTTTCTCTGTCTCATTTTTCTTGAGCTGTTCTTAATCCTTGTTGTCTTATTTTCATGCTATTGCACTGCTTTTAATTCTTTTTTCAGCCCTTCATTAAATGTGCGTTGTTGAATTTCTTAAAATCGATGAAAATTCTGGAATTCTCAAATCTTAATTCTTCTATATCCCTTCCACTATCTTCCTAAATCCTCTTCAATCTTCTATCCTTTTTTTAACTTCTTCTACCCCACATCTGATACTAATTGTCACATAATGTTAACTTTTTTACCGACTCAAACAACTATCAAGGATACGGTAGCTTTAAACAATTACCATATTTGTTGTTGATCAAATCGGAAGCTGTTTCATATACACATATAAGAACTCCTCTGTATAAACCGATCATAATCATTTCTTTATGTTAATAAGCAATACCACAGTTATTTTTCAAAAACAATATCTCGGCTCGACTTTTTTAATTCGTGAAACAATCAGCGGAGTTAAATACTTTTTCCTGAATTTTGAATAAACGCATAGCAGCGAAGATATTTTATTTGTTTATATCAAATTAATTAATGGTGGATTTAAGACTCATTTTCAGTACTTTAAAATCAATGATTTACTTTTTTAATTTTTGTTATTGATAGTATGCATTTTGCAAAGGCCCTTAGATCACTGGAAAATTAGCGTTAATAAAAGGTATCATTTTTATTAACAAATTAATATTTCGAAAACTACTTATGTTGTAAAATTTGTACAGGATGCTGATTTTAGTTCACTTTATTTATTTATTTTAAGTACAGTAATTGTTACAGAATCTCTGTTATTCCAAAAATAGTTCTAAACTTATCTTTTGCTTCCTACTTCGTATCTATCTTTCCATCCCTCAAAATCTATTTATATAAACTGTAAGAAAAAGGAATTTATTGTTTTTTTTTTTTTTTCAAACGAATATGTATATATAATAAACTTGTTTTAAGTATCCACAAATTAAGCAAAAACTAACCTACGTATTATTTTTCAATATTCGTCCCCAAAACACTAGTGACGTACTGCACACTGGATCCTCAGGATGACCTGATCCCCTCTTAATCTACCATTAAGAAAAAGAAACGAATATGAGTAATTTTGCATTAAGACCTCAAATTATTCGTTTAGCCTTATCTCTGGCTGAAGCTTAACACAACAACCGACTACTGCTGCAAAAGGAGGAACAATCACTCCTTTCCAAACAAATTCTCAAACTCAGTAGCCTCCCTAACTAGCAAGTGACGGTGCTAAACACACACGTCCACCACAGCTGCAAAATCAAATATTAAACATGGGCTAAAATCCCCGCATCAAAAGTGCCTGTGGTGTCCCTATTACTGATCAGTAAAACAAAAACATACTATCTTAAATAACATTAAAAACAGACAATAATTTCGTAACAATTTCCAATAAATGAAGGAATCTAATATAAGAGTAATTAATACCGTTTAAATGCGCGTGTTAATTTCTTTCCCCAAAAATAAAATTCTATTAACATCTATAAAATTGTTGGTTTAAAACACACTAAACGATATTATTTAGAAAGATTAAGATGCACCTATTTAATGAAACTGCAAGCACAGAAATGATTTCTGAATAGAAGTTATTCTTTAGGCCGGTAATCGATACGGCGATAAATAATACGTATGTAGAATATAAACATCCGTTGACCGTGAAACCTAAGTGGTCTCGAAAATGAGAGCATTGCTCTACGATGAATTTTTGAAGTGAAATAAACGTAAATTATGACTAACCTTTCATAACAATCTTCTTACAAAACACTCATTCTCTCCTCTTAATAATTAATTTTCCAATCACTTCTTTGCATTCATTAACGGTCATTTTAAAATCTTCCAATCATATTTCCGTAAAAGTCAACGGTCCTAACCGAAAGTTAAGTATTAGTAATCCACCGGTTTTCGACGTTTATAAACAAACAATCATAAGCTACACAGTCTGCAACAGTTACATCGATAAATATATCAATTATCGCGACATACAACAACGTATTCCTTTACATCTTGTCGTCTAAAATATTACAACACTTAACTTTACGAATCACGCCTTCGTTGCTTATTATACATCACCTAGACCATCTTTTTTTCAACGGCACGCAGTTTATAAAAATGTTTTTTATGTTGTTTATTAACTAAAAAAACAGGTGTTTTACTCTTGGCCAGGCGACTGACAGTAATCGCGGCAATTGAGAAACTACCAGTACATGGAGAACACGATGTAGGAATTTGAATTAAAAATGTGCAGTAGCAGTAATTTACTCAAGACAAATGGGACATTGTCCGAAACCACAACAACACGTTACTTATCTCAGGAAAAAGTAAAGGTCGTTCACCTTATAAGCCTTCTTCCCTGCATAGACTATATTTGTTACAGGATGAGGACAGCGTGTGACTGCGACAGGCTTAAGTGTAATGTATAAGCAGTTCGCAGATACCAAGACCTGTATAATGGGCATTTCAGTATGAAAGAAGGCGTTTTATAGATTTATGGAAATTATTTCCTTTTGGTAATGCACATGCACACCAGGTGAAGCATGAGTCCGTGCTTACGAAAAAGTGTGTAGTAATCTATTTTAACTGTATTAGTTAGTTTCTTATAAGTCTTCATCATTGTTCCTATTCTATAGCTACATGCATTTTAAGTAATGACCTCCATGCTGCCTTAGAAGAGTTAGGAAACAAACGCCATTCGCACTTGCTTTTTCAATAGTGATAAGTAAGTTTTTGTTTAACAACGAATACTACTATTAAAGCCTTATAGATGTTAAAAAATAAGGCTTTGACGTAATATATTGAGGTGCCTGTACAATGTGTGTCAGTAGTACACGTTAAACAAACAAAACTTTTTTAGTATCGTATTAATTACCGTAGTTAAAGCTTAAATAAAAAAAACCTATTGAAACATTGGAATGTAATGTATATTGACAACGAAAAAATTATCGATAGTAAATAATACAAAGCTTATCCAATCATTACTTTTTAGAACACATATAACCCACAAGCAAATTGGTATTAGTTGTATAACCTTACGAGTAACCCATTATCAAAGGTTACAAAATTTTTGCAAAATTCTTATTTATATCTGGATGCTGTTGAAATTGTCCAATAGAACCTTACGTTCTTTTTCTTTTTTTTTTTATTATTTTAATCTAATCCACCTGTGCATTCCTTATGTCACGAGCAAATGATTGACAACCAAAAGCATAGTTGTTAATTGAAACTCCTCTAACCTTAATCAATGTGACCTTCCCATCGTACTTAAGATAGTTGCTCTATCAGAATAGGTAACTAATTATCGATCTAACTATCTGCTTAAACCAACTAACGCTAAATCATAAGAAGCTCTAAAGTAAGAATCAGAATAGACGGAAAAACACAAGATAAGAACTATCTACAAGCCAATACGAAAAATAGCCGAAACATTAAAATCTTCAATAGACGCCATATAATCCTTGAAAGCAATCGGAATTTATTAAATTCCTTTTTCCTGTGGTCAGGTGTATATTGGAAGCACAAAGCGTTTGATTCACACACGTCTAGTGGAACATAAATAAAACTGCCGACTAGGACAAATCGAGAAATTCGCTGTAGTCGAACATACCCTAACCCTAACCCAAACGAACCACAGGATTTTGTTTGACGAAACAACAACCGTAGCTCGGATACACGTTGTTATTTTATAATGGATTTAATGTGCCTTTATGTAAAAAAAGAATGTATATATGTAAATAATGGTGAATGTGTATAATGTATATTATGTTTCTATGTTAAACTTAACTTGGGTTACATTTGCCTAAATGGCCATGTGTTTACGTTACGGGGTGGACGATCGGCAAGAGGGGAAACGACCCTTCGTCGACGTGAGAAAAGAAAGAAAAAAAATATGTATTAGTTACAGATGTGTTATGCGTATCGAGGTGACAAGTGTTGTTTTTATTTGTTTTAGTAAACTTTATATTGGTGGACTTTTATAAACTGTTTGTGTCTGTTTACGTGCATTTACCTGAAATCAGGGTGAGTTATTCACTGAGTACTTCAAGCATGCTTAGTAATTATGATATTGATAATTTTGTACAATGATGCTGTTTGGTAATTAATTGATTAAAAAGTAATTAATGAGATGATAATTAGGGACGCTACCTAGACTGTTAAGCTGTGGTGACACAGTCATTATTTAGGGGCTGAGGTTTTAAAGCGCTGCGGTGCAATGGGGACTGTGGGCTGCGGTCGTACAGTTATCTAACCCATTAATGACCTCAGTCCAGTTTGGGCAGAAAAGTCTGTCTTGCAGAGGTAGTGCGGGAATAGGGTGTTTGCCCTTTCCCAAGATCAGGGTGATACAGCATCATATATGTAAAGTAGATGATAACAGTATTTTGGCTGCGGTCAAAGCATTATCTTCATATCTTTGTTATATTGCAATATGGCCATATATATACAGTACGATGCATGATAAATGCTAAGTAAAGGTGTGCTTGAGTGCTCACATGTGTTTTTCTATATTTTGATAAAGGTGCTGAGACGTTGGTTGCAGTGCAATCATTAAAGAGCGAGGCATCGTATCAGTGGTGTTGATTGATACCTTGTGATTAAGTAAGTGATATTTATTTATTAGTTTGGTTTATAACAATAAAAGATCATAATGTGTTCAAGCAACGCTTGACCATTGTCCTGACTGATGATATCTCATATCTCAATTGTTCACGCCCTTTTTGATAATCCGTTATGATTTTACGTAACTGTATGTACTTGATATTGTACATAGAATGGTATATAGCCGACAGTTAAATACTCAATACATACTTATCACGGATTGACGATATGTATCCCTCCTATAAATATATATATCCTATATATATAGTCTTACACAGGCCTATTTTCCACGCGCACGCACGAAGCCTAGCCCAGTACCCAGACGACACTGCCTTTTGGGCATACGGCATCAATACAAAAAGGGTTTATCGTGCCGTTAACATCTGGAGAAATCGAGCCAACGTTGACCAACTTGTAATAGCCAGAAATCTGGTGTAAATATTTTAGTATGAATATAAAATTTCCTCTAAAGAATTTACTCATTTCTTACACCATTAAATTTTAAAAATGGAACAGTATTTATTCATGACGATGAATTTAGAAATTGTTTCGCAACTTATAAGAATCTTTTGGTAAATGAGTCCATCCTTCAATATCCAGATTTCTCAAAATGGTCAAAAATTAGGTAAGCAAATAATTTCTGGAAGAAAACATGCACAGAACTGAATAATCTACTAGGGAGTACTAAATCAGGAACTGCTTGGAATATGGTAAATAATCTGACAGCAGATACAAAAAATAGGATGAAAATTTCTCCAACGATCGTTGTCAAGACCTCCACTACTGGCAACGCCTCCGACATGGAAATTTCGGAAAACCACTAGAACGGTATAACCTTTTAACGCCCATCCTTTACTATCAAAACACCAGAAGCATAACAAACAAACTTAAAACTCTGAAAAAACAACTTTTTTTCACTCTCTATGTGTCCTGATATTCTGGTTTTTACGGAGACGTGGCTTACTGGCGATGTCATGAACAGTGAAATTGACCTTACAGACTTTGAGGTTTTCAGATGCGACAGGGAGTCCACGGACTCCAAAGCTACCAGGGGAGGAGGAGTACTCATTGCTGCCAGAAGATGTCTTAAGCCCTTATTGATCCAAACTAGTCACAATAAATGTGAACAGATTTTTATTTCTCTGGAGCTTTATTTTTAAGAGGATCATCATCGGTGCTACATATATTCCCCCCTCAGCTGATTTAGCTGTCTATCAGGAGCACTTCGACACAGCATCGAGTCTAGCCGACCTCTACAGTAACTACCAGTTGCTACTCATAGGAGACTACAACATTCCTAATGTATCGTGGGATTACGAATCCAACGACAGTCTGCAATTCCTGGACTACATCAACCCGGATTCTGCCGAAATAGCCAACTATGTCTGGCATTCGTCATTGGCGCTGGACCAAGTACAGTGCTTTCCCGTTAGCAAAGAACACTCGTATACATTGGACTTATTATTTGCTCAAAAAGAATTATCAGTGTCGTTCCTCGATCTCCAGGAGAGCATTCTTCCATGTGATCCGCACCATCCCTCTCGGTTTTTTTCGATTAATAACCTCAAATACTCTTCTTGTGATTTCAAAACCAAGATATTTGATTTTCGTAAAGCTAATCTTGAAGGAATTCGAACCGAGATGGATGCTGTGGACTGGAACCAAACTTTGAGCGACCCAGATGTAAACGTTTGTACTGATAAATTCTATTTTATTTTGTACAGCCTAGTAAGTAAGTATACCCCAACTAGAATAGTTAGATCCACTACTTACCTGCGTTGGGTCACAAAACAACTCAGGGAGCTTATTAATGATAAGAAAATTGCCCACAGGCGATAGAAGTGCACCAAGTCACTTGATGACTTTATTACTTTCAAAGAGGTTAGAGCCAGATGTAAAAGACTGAGCAGAACCAGCTATGACGACCACATTCGTAGAGTTGAAGCTGGTGTACCTTCTAATATAAAATCATTCTTTGTCTATGTAAATAACGATCGTAAATCCAGAGGCCTTCCTTCGTCTGTCAGGCACGGTAATATGGTCGCGAGTGATGGACAGGAGATCACTGAGCTCTTTGCTGGGTTTTTCTCATCTGTGTATTGTAACGAATTTTCTAGTCAAAGTATTTATTTAAACAATTATTTATTTAACACTATTTATAACACTTAAACACTAACCTAGAACCACCATTTATATCACAACAATTCACTTATTTATTTTACAATTTATTTATATCACTTTGTCTATTATCGGTTTTAATTCGCGCACTGATGCTTTCTTCAACTGACTGTCTTTCGGTCCAAAGATGATCACTTTATATACACCTTTCGAACTTTCTAGACAATTCGAAAAGGGAATCCTGACGATTCTCGAATGATGAGTAATAATTAGAAAGTCCTCGATTATTCCAGAATTGAACTTGTTACTTTGATATGACTATTTATTTATATATGAAATATAGCTTAAACTTTGGCTATTATTTCTAACAAAAGTTCATTTAACGCGTAGCACAAAAAAAGGACAGTTTCTAAGTAAACAATAAACAACCCCCTTTTAAAAAAATAAATAACTGTTGTCACCGCAACCAACGCAAGTCTAGCGTTCGTGGAATAATTTTTTTTTTTGACTAGGTATAACAATTCGCCCCCCCCTTTTGAAAAAAAATTATTCCAGGGCTATGGTGCGGGATGGATGTCATTGTGGTGTACTTTGACAGGTTTGTTCTCCTTTTGAATCCAGTAGGTATTTCCGCCAATGTGCGACCTGACGGGATATGGTCCAGACCAACGGGAGTCGAAACCACCGTGATATCCTTCAGGTGCATTTGAAAGATGGTGTTCTCTACAATACACCAACTGCTGAGGTTCGTACCTTGGGGTCACTTCTCTGTTAGCCTCTAACTGTCGTTGGAGGTATTGTTGTTGATGTTGTCGGATGTTGGCGACTCTCTCGTCATAAGCCGGGGTTGGAGGTTCCGGGTCTGCAGTGTTGTCCCATTCTCCAGGTCGAAGCAGTTGGCGTCCAAAGAGAGCAAAGTATGGGGTAGTTCCTGTGGCGGCATTGGTTCGATCGCGCTGATTGAACAGAATTTTGGGCAGATGTTGATCCCAGCTTCGATGTTCGCCCTTTTGTATGTAGGTGCGAAGGCCGACTTTTATTTCTTGGTTCCGCCTTTCTGTTGGATTTGCCTGGGGATGATAAACAGCAGTGGTCCAGTGTTGGCTTTCCCATTTTGTGCAGGCGGAAGCCCAGAGTCTGCCGGTAAACTGACTGCCATTATCAGTGAGTATAGCACGAGGAAACCCATATCGATAAAATACTTCGTGCTCTATCAGACGGACTATCACTGGTGTAGTTGCAGAACCAATAGGAAACGCTTCAATCCACCTACTGAAAAGGGCCCATCAGGTCCACGGCAACAGTATCCCAAGGCTTTTCAGGTTGCCTGGGACGTAACGGAGCAGAAAGGTTGCGATGCTTTTTCGTACACAGACATAGGTGGCATCCACGGACGTGGCCGGAGACGTCCCTATTTAGAGAAGGCCAGTCATAGTAGCGTCGAATACGACGCGTTGTTTCTTGAATGTCTGGATGTCCGGCCTTGTCGTGGAATTCGTGGAGGAGACGGGCTTGCTCTGAGCGGGGAACTACGATGAATCAATCTTCTCCTTTCCTTTTCCACAACGTGTTGTCTTTCACTCGGTGGCTTTGGAGAAAGTCCTGATCGTCGTGGAAACGGCTTTCAGGGTGATCTTGAAGGAAAGTGCAGCGTTGTTTCAATTGTTGGAGGGTGGGATCGGTTGACTGAGCTTCGCTTATGTGGTCCTTTAGAGTGACTACTTGGATTTGCGTTGCTATTGGTATAGTCACGTTTGCACTGTCCTGCTGCTCAGGTGGAAGGAGGCGCGAGACATCGGCGAAATCCGTGTCTCGTGGGCTTGATTCTGGTTGTCGTGAAAGTGCGTCTGGTAGTTGGTTTGCCTTTCCCGGACAGTGCTCCACGGTGAAGGTGAACTCTTGTAATAATAGGGACCATCGAGTTAACTTCGCACGGGCATCCTTCATTGTTTGAAGCCATTGTAGTGCTCGATTATCCGTTCTTAAGGTGAACCGTCTGTCTTCCAAATAAGGACGGTAACGTTTAATTGCCCACACTACTGCTAGACACTCTTGCTCGTTACTGTGATAGGCCTGTTCCGTGGAATTGAACTTTGTACTTGCGTATGCTACGACATCCTTATTTCCGGCCTCGTCTACCTGGTATAAGACAGCAGCAGCTCCCTTCTTGCTTGCGTCTGTTTGTAGAACGAAAGGTTTGCTGAAGTCGGGACGTTTAAGCTGAAGTGGCTGTTGGGTGCACTGCTTGATGTGATCAAACGTTTGCTGTGCAACTTTGTCCCAATTCCATTTTCTTTTAGGACTGAGTAGATCTGTCAATGGTGTAGCAATTTCTGCAAACCGGGGCAAGTATTCACGCAGCCAGTTACACACACCCAGAAATGCCTTCAGTTCTTTTCTATTTCGGGGTGGAGGTGTTTCATGAATACGGCCTAGATGGCTGGTTAAGGGGAAGTTGCCGTCGTCGGTTACCAGATGACCCAAGTATTCTAGTTGACGACTTCCGAAGGTACACTTCTCAATTCCGCAGTATAGGCCATGTTGTTGCAATCGTTCGAAGACTTTACGGAGATGGAGTAAGTGTTCTTCCCATGAATCGGAGTAGACAATAATGTCGTCTAAATATACCAAACAGAACTGTCTGATATAACCAGCGAGAACTTCTTGACCCATCGTCCTCTGGAATGTAGCCGGAGCTCCCTTTAAACCAAACGGCATAACTTTAAACTGAAAACAACCACCATCTGGGGTTGTGAAGGCGGTTAACGGCTGTGAATCTGGGTGGACCGGGATTTGCCAGTAACCCGACTTGAGGTCGAGGGTGGAGAATATGCTGGCCTTTCCAATTTCTTTAAGGGTTTCATGGATTACTGGTAATGGTGAAACTTCGTCTTGAGTAACGGAATTAAGACGGCGAAAGTCCACACAGAAACGAGGTTGGCCGTTCTTTTTGGTAACTATTACCACGGGTGAGTTGTACGGAGATATTCAAGGTTCGATCACCCCGTCCCTAAGCATTTCCTCAACCTGTTGTTGAATAATAGTTTTTTTTGCTTCGGAGTACCGGTACGGAGAAAGACGAAACGGTTCCGAAGGGATGAGACGAATGACGTGTTGCGTGGTCTGCAAGGGAGTGGTTTGTTTATAGAAAACTTCCTTGAAGTTATTCGCCAACTCAAAGAATTTTTTTTGAAATTCGGCCGGGAAGTGTTGCATCAATTGATTTAGATCGACGTTCGGTGTTTCGCGATTCGACCCGTTACTCTGGATCTAATAGACTGTCTTTCTGGTATTTTTGCCAAAATGTATGTATATTCTTTCGAAGTTGAAGGTGGCATGATTGTCGGTTAGCCATTGATTCCCCAAAACGAAGTCCTCCTTTAAGTTTTGGACAAGAAGGACGGGAATATCTTGTTCAATATCTCCGATGCGGACACGAACAGTTGTGGCACCGGTGGTTTCCATCTCACTTCCGTCAGCAAGTTGAACGGTGTCGCTGCTACTGTTTATTTGGGAACAGTCTCTCAAGATACTGGTCTTCATAAAATTATGGGATGCCCCGGTATCAATTAGGGCTTGGACAAGACGGTCTTCAACTTCCACACGTATTTTTGGCATTGTTATATTTTCCAGCATATTGACGCAGGCCCTTATTGCCTTGAACGAGTGGGTTGGGCAGGATTCCCCTCGGGCTTTCTCCAGTTTCCCGACGACGTAGGGGCCTGGCTTGATCGTCTATCTTGGAAAATCGGGCAGTCTTTATGGAAATGCCTTTCAGGACAGAAATGACATTTTGGCAACGTTTGTGGAGGTTGTGTGTTCGGAGTGTTGACAAATACCTTTGTCTCCTCTCGCTGGCGAACAGGTGCGGTGGTTGGAGTATTTGCGAGATCGCGGTCTAACGCTGAGGCTCTTTCGAGAAGTTCGGGTAAGGTCTGTGGTCTAGGAGCTCGTAGGAAAATACGAATGGAAGGCCGTAAAAGCTCTATTAGTAACTGGATCGACGACTCTTCTGTCTTCGTTGGTTCCAGCCGTTGTAGGAGCTGTAACTTGCTCAGGAGAAACAGCTCTGTGTCGTCCTTGTTCCCCTGTTTTTGCCCGTACAGTTGAGCGGTTAGCGATGTTAGAACCTCTGGACTGTTATACTTTCCTAACAGCCTGCTTTCGAAATCCTCCCATCCCATCTGGAACTTCTCGTATGGTCTCCACCATATTGCTGCGTTTCCCTTGAGTTCATTGATAACAGAAGGACGGCGGTTGTTATCCTCGACGTTGTATTTACAAAAATAACTTCGGCAATCGTTTAAGAACCCTTCGGGATCTACACTGGGATTGCCATTGAAAGATGGAGCTGGTGGTACTGTCTGCGTAGTGCTTAGGACTCGTTGTAGGAGGAGTTCCAACTGCGTCGTTGTAAATTGAACTAGATTTTCAGAATTGGGCGCCACTTGGTGTTTATGACGCACTCCAAGAAGTGCGGTGTCTTTCTACAACTCGCCGCCAGACGTCTTGTTGCTTTTCCTTGGCATGATAACACAAAACGTTCACGATATGATTGATTCTCAGGCACGGGTTCGGTCTATTACACTAATAGTTTTTGATCGCTGGCCCCACGTTGGGCGCCAATTGATATGACTATTTATTTATATATGAAATATAGCTTAAACTTTGGCTATTATTTCTAACAAAAGTTCATTTAACGCGTAGCACAAAAAAAGGACAGTTTCTAAGTAAACAATAAACAACCCCCTTTTAAAAAAATAAATAACTGTTGTCACCGTAACCAACGCAAGTCTAGCGTTCGTGGAATAATTTTTTTTTTTGACTAGGTATAACAATTTGTCGCCGGAGAATGATTTACATCTTGTAAGTTGATAACACGAAAAGTACCGTGTGCGCCGTAAGCATGTTAGCGATAAGAAGTACATGCCACAAATTGTTATCGCACACACGTACTGTCACTGGTCGCTACAGTATAGTAAACCTTCGCGTAGTTGTCCTCTTAATAATGAGGCGCCCACAGTCATTGATGAATTTGTTATCGGCTTGGATGACGTTGGCCTGGCATTGAGCTCTTTGAAGGACTGTCAGAGTGTTGGTCCGGATGGCATTCCAGCTAGTCTTATCAAGGGGTGTGGTCTCTCCCTTGTGCGTCCACTGCTGCTGCTTTTTAATAATTCTTTGCACTCTGGCGTGGTGCCCAATAGGTGGGGGCCCTCTTTCATAACTCCCATCCATAAGGATGGAGACAGCACGAACGTCAGTAACTATAGGCCCATCTCCATCTGCAGTGCTATTCCAAAAATACTCGATCATTTGGTCACCACCAGGCTAACTAGGGCTTTGGGTAACGTTGTGTCCGAGCGGCAGCATGGATTCGTGGCGGGGAGATCAGCTCTCTCGAACCTCCTTGCTTTCTCAAGTGTGGCCCTGGAATCGATGGAGTCGAAATTGCGGACCGATACAATTTACCTTGACATGGCTTAAGCTTTCGACTAGGTCGACCACGGGCTGCTCCTGGATAGGCTTTTTAACTTTGGCATACGTGGTGCGGCTCTGGAGTGGCTTCGTTCTTTCGTATCGAACAGAACTCAATCAGTGCGTGTTTTGGGTTTTGAGTCTAAGCCTTTCAGGGCACTGTCTGGGGTCCCGCAGGGATCGCATCTGGGTCCCCTTTTGTTTATTCTGTTTATTAACGACCTGACCGGTATTCCAATTAATTCGATCATAGAACTGTTTGCTGATGACATTAAGCTGTTCAAGCCTATTGCTTCTACTCAGGACTGTATTGACCTTCAAAGGGTCTTGGATGCGGTCTGTGAATGGATCTCGGATAGTGGCCTGAGAGCTAATATTAAGAAGTGTAAATATATGCTTATCGGTTGTGAATCCGATGACGATTGTACTTACAAAATAGACGGTGTTGTGTTGGAACGAGTCAGAGCCTTTCGTGACCTGGATGTATTGATTGACGAGAGATTGAGCTTTAAAGAGCATTTAAACTGGGTCAAGTCCAGAGCTATGCGTATGTTAGGATTTATAAAGAGATCGACGAGGTGCTTTGGCTCTTACAGGGCTATCCTTTACTTATACCGTGCTTTAGTTATGCCCATCTTGACTTACTGCTCCCAGGTTTGGTCTCCCTACCTGGAGGGCGAGATTGAGATATTGGAGGGCGTGCAGCACAAATTCCTGCGTTATGTTGCTTTTAAAGCTGGCCAACCAATGGACTGGACGGACCATAGCTACTCGTCGGTCTCAAGACAATACAACGTACACACAGTAAAATCTGTGCATAATGTTAATGACCTCACTCTAGTCTACAGAATCTTAAACGGTCAGTTATATTGTTTTCCATTTAGTCATGAATTTGTACTTAAGAATGTTACTTATGGACTAAGAGATCAGTACAAACTAGTCGAAAGAAAGAGAGTAATAAATAAATTTTACTATTCTACGTTTGCGAGAGTATGCAGAGACTGGAATTCTCTTCCAGTTGAATGCAAGAGCTCTAGTTCGTTAAATACTTTTAAGTCCAACGTTAAGACATTGTGCCACCGCTTATACTAATTCAGCGTTTTCAATTGTTTGCTTCTGTAACTTTAACTTTATCTTTATTTTTGCGTAATCTATTGGTAATTTGTATTTTTCTTTATGCATATTTCTTTGTTTATTATGTAGTACGCGATCTTGCATTATTATACCTAGTCGTGCTGAACCCATGTAATTTGATTGGCTGGATCAGCCTTACATCTCAGAATTCTTCTTTGCATATCTGTATTTACAATACAATACCTGTATCTTTATTGTAAAGGGTTATACCCGTTAATTTGATAAATAAATAAATAAATAAATAAATAAATAAATAAATAAATGAATAAATGCCATTGAATGAATGGAAGGAATATTACTCTCAGCTGCTTACAGCACAAAGACCACAATTTCTAAATATAGATTATTAACCGAAAAACTGAACAAATAAGCAAAAGGTAATAACAGTTGAAGACATCAAGAGAGAACTGAGTAGAACGAAGAATAATAAGACCCCAGGGCCTGGAGGTGTACCCGTAAAACATCTTAAACACACTCCCCTAGCGGCACTAGAGGTGAGAAAATTAACTGACGTATAGTGCCAAAAGTTCAAAATGACCTTAATTTCGAAAACCTAGACATTTATGAATTACTAGCAGCAATACCCGGCGTTGCTCGGGTAAGAATATATCACACGTTTGATGGAACATTCTAGAATATTCGCGAATTTATAACTATCCAGAACATCCCATAATGATTCAAAACATTTTCTTACTTTTTTTAACATTCTGAAACATTCTTGAATGATCTTCAAGATTCTGGAAAATTCTTGAACATTACCAAATCTTTCTGAAATGTTGTAATAAAACATTCTTTTACTTCTTAGAACATATTTGAACTCGCTATAACATTCTAAAAAAATCTGCTTCATTCTCATCCCCACTCCGTGCTGTTTACTGGGTGAGTAGTGACATCAGTAGACGCCTGGCGGGGATGACTAATCGATTGATAATAATTGATGAGTTATCGACCACTGCTAGTTGAAGATTATTACAGTAGATACTAATATCAAAAATTGGTGGTAGAAGGGTGAAAATTTAGGGTTGTATGTATTTTTAATACCACATTATAAAAAAATAAAAACAAAATTGTCCAAAAAATAAAAAAGTTGGAGAACCCTTATCACTTAGGGGTATGAAAAATAGATAGTAGCCGATTCTCAGACCTACTGAATATGTGACACGAGAATTTTACTCTTGTCTCCAATTGATCTTCACTCGACTGCAAACACAATTTAACTGACAAAAAGTCACTGATTTAGATAGATTATGTGATACTGTACAGAAAAATTTCAAATGGCCTTTTATCAAATTCAAAAGATACAAATTTATAATTAATTGATATTACTGATAAAAAAGGTACAGAAAAAATTATCATGAAAATAAAACTAATCACCAAGGTATCCATGAAAAAGAACAAGCAATCAGAGGTATGTGCTATTGGCCGCAAATGAATTGCTCTAACTTCAAGCGACAGTAAGCTTTAAAAATTTGGACAATAATTCAGGTTTAACACCCGGAACACTTAGAGTGCAAGAGTAAAAAGAACCTTTATTCACTAGTATAATTTGAATCCCATACAGAAATTAACACACTTCATGTCCACAACTAATAAATTAATTAAACAGTTTTACAACAGGTCTAGTTTCGAAATGTTAAACTACCTAAAGGTACTAAATATAAGGATTAAAAGAAAAGGGTAGAAGGAAAATTTAAAAAAATATCCCACAGGTTAAAAGACTTAGTAAAAGAGGCATAGTAAATAGTCTAAATAGTTACCGGCTTTTACAATGCGTTTTTTCTTTTGGTATAAAAAAAAATATTTATTCTAATATTCAATATTATCTTGGCACACCTCAATTAGAACAAAGCTTTCCTAGATTATGCTGTAATATTCAGAGCGGATTTATTCTACTTCAAAAGGAAGGAATATACGACAACCCGGCGAGATTGGAATTTTTTTATTTTGTTTGTAGTATGAATTTTACCTTTTTCTGTATAATTTTATTTATTTAAAAATTTTTGTGAGTTCACGAATTGGACTGGTTATTTTTATTTTGTTCATTTTACCAAATTGTTGTTTGTTTTGTAACCACCTGTACCTAGGTGTTATTAATTTCTGCAAATATACCTTCATTTGTTTACTTTATTTCCTATATTATTATTTTTAATTTTGGTCTGATGTCAATTTTAATCCTTTCCTTGCTTTAAGTCAGTTTAGACAAATCAGTTTTCTTTAACATTTTACGATAATTAGTTCAGTATAATTAAATAATTTTAAATAATTTTTGTCCTCAAAATTTAAGCCACATAAAATCGTGCATTTGGTGTCAATTTTAGCAGCGTGCAGTAACCGTCATCCTACATCTGGCTTATGTCCGGTCACGAGGGAGATCTAGCTATCTGTATTCCGATGTTAGGAGAGAGACAGCGAGAGCTAGGTTAGCGGATAGGTATATTCGGTAGGGAAGCAGACAGGGGATGCGATAGAGAGCGTGTGAACACACACTAGGATAGGTAGAAAGAGAGGGCGTTATGTAAAAGAGGAGTGTAGGTATATTTCAACCCTGATTTGAGCTTGTAGGTGTTAGCGCCGAGGTGAAGCAAGGGGAAGCTCGCGAGCGCGGTTCTCACGCGAAGGTAAGGGTAAATTTTGGAGTATAAAAGGACTCGCGATCTCCAGTAAAATCAGTCTCCGACATTCCACCTACCCTGGCAAGGAAGAGGGAGACCTACCCTTACCTACTACCTGCTCAATTGGCTGGCTCGGTCAGTCTGAGCGAACGTTCCTTTACCACCTGTTCAATTGGCTGGCTCGGTCAGTCTGAGCGAACGTTCCTTTACCACCTGTTCAATTGGCTGGCTCGGTCAGTCTGAGCGCATGTTCCTTTACCACCTGTTCAATTGGCTGGTCTGAGCGAACGTTCCTTGATCACCTGTTTAATTGGCTGGCTCGGTCAGTCTGAACGAACGTTCCTTAATCACCTATTCAATTGGCTGGCTCGGTCAGTCTGAGCGAACGTTCCTTTACCACCTGTTCAATGGGCTGGCTCGGTCAGTCTGAGCGAACGTTCCTTAATAACCTGTTCAATTGGCTGGCTCGGTCAGTCTGAGCGCACGTTCCTTTACCACCTGTTCAATTGGCTGGTCTGAGCGAACGTTCCTTGATCACCTGTTTAATTGGCTGGCTCGGTCAGTCTGAGCGAACGTCCTTTAACCCTTCCATATTAATTAACCTTAATCTCGTCTGGCAAACTAAAGGCTGTTGTAGAGTGCAGTCCACCGTCACCTGGTTTTGGTCTGACGTACCTGGGGAAGTCCATCCTCGAGCGTGGAAATCGAGTCTTCCGTCCGACCCTCGGTTCCATTGTCTGGGTTCAATTGTTCCGGTCCCCTGAGCGAGTTTCCGCCGTCCAAACAACTTTCCATCCTGATGGACATCACGAATCACCTCCGACCGCGGAGTCCAATCGAATCACCGCCGTCGCTGGTTTATTTGGTCTTTAACCACCTCCTGGGCCCACATAGAGCGCACCGCCGATTCCACCACCCCCGCACTGTCCGTTCCCTGCCCCAGCGGACCGTGTAAAATAGGAGAGCGTTCATCCCCACGTTACGTCACTGGTTTCTTGAAAAGGACATTCCAGTTCGGCCACCTGGTCCACGATGACGACCCCCAACCGAGGGGATCCCTTTGCGGCAGTACTTGAGAACCCCGCCGTGAACGCCCAACAAAGTGAAGGTATAACCACTAACACTTGTTTTGTGTCTTTGTTATGTTTTCTCACTTGAGATTTATGACTTAATATATATTTTTTTCCCACATAACTTTGGCCCAAAGGTGATGAACTTTAATTTTCTTAATAATCTTATTTTTGTTGTTTTATTCTCTTAACTAGAGGTGCTGGTTATTACGATTGATTACTTTTAACTTGTAAATACGTTTGATTATTTTTACTCTAGATAACAACTTTATTCTATTACTTTACAGTTAAACTTATGATTAATTTTTACCTTAGTACAATTTCAATCGTCAATACTTTGTTTTAGTTCTGGCAACTGGTTGATACTAGGTAGATACGACAACCACCATTTTTGGTTTAATCAAACATTACCCCTTAGCAAGCTGGATCTAAAGATCGAGCACCCCAAACATTTGTCTGGTAACTGGTGTGTCAAATGTTTCATACATTAACACATCTTTGTCTAAATTAAGAGGAGATACTCTCTATTGAAGACCTCTTGGTCCGAGAGGTAGAAGTCCATTAGTAAGTGACGTGCTTTGTTGTTCTGAATACACAAACCATCTATACACCCACAATTTATACACTTAAATGCATACACGGAGTATATTCACACACACACACATATACACACACACACACACACGCACGCACCCACCCACCCTTCCACACACACACACACACACACACACACACACACACACACACACACACACACACACACACACACACACACACACCCACGCACGCACGCACGCACGCACGCACGCACGCACGCACGCACGCACGCACGCACGCACGCACGCACGCACGCACGCACGCACGCACGCACGCACGCACGCACGGACGCACGCACGCACGCACGCACGCACGCACGCACGCACGCACGCACGCACGCACGCACGCACGCACGCACGCACGCACGCACGCACGCACGCACGCACGCACGCACGCACGCACGCACGCACGCACGCACGCACGCACGCACCACACACACACACACACACACACACACACACACACACACACACACACACACACACACACACACACACACACACACACACACACACACACACACACACACACACACACACACACACACACACACACACACACACACACACACACACACACACACACACACACACACACACACACACACACACACACACACACACACACACACACACACACACACACACACACACACACACACACACACACACACACACACACACACACACACACACACACACACACACACACACACACACACACACACACACACACACACACACACACACACACACACACACACACACACACACACACACACACACACACACACACACACACACACACACACACACACACACACACACAGAAAGTCCGAGAGTTGCTGGACGTTTCGAGAGTTGCCTAGAAACGTCCATAATACTATATAAGGAACAGCGTTGGACAGTTTGACAGTATTTGATAGAAGAGAGCGACAGAGATAAGCGAGAAGAGAAGAAAGCGATTGACGAGCGAAATAGTTATAGAGTTATTGTTGTTATCGAAATAGATATTGAATCGTTGTTGTGTTGGAGTTAATTTAAATAAAAAGTGTTAAGAAAAAAAAATACGTGATAATTGTAAATTACGTAACAATACCTATAGCTTGTACGGAACTCATAAAAGAGTCTGAATTTAAGTTACTATTATTATCACAACGTAATCTAAAGGTCCTACCACTATTGACGATCACAATTTCTTTATTTGAATAAATAAATACTTTCGAAGGTTTATTGTTTTTTTTATTTGTTTACCTGTCCAGCACTATTTTGACCAGAAAGTATCGACCCCGGTCGGTACGGTCGCAGTTTCATGTTATTATACACTTTTTATGTTAAACTGGTTTTAGCATTTTTTTATTTCCCACCCACTCCCCTCAGGTTTCTACGATCATATATGCATACTCATGCAGGTAGCATTTCTCCTGCAAATTTTATTGTTACCAGAATCTTAAAAATATATAAAATTGCGGTAACATTGTTTTGTTTTCCGATAACATTCTGTATAAAATTTGATTCTTTTAAATTTTTTTCCAGTAATTCTCGGTTTGGATAACGTTCATTAACCCCAGAAAGATAATCTACGTCCGCGAGACGTAACGCGAAATATATTTTCGTATTTTTTTCTATACTATTAATCACAGCGTGCTAGCCTCTCAGGACAACTCAATTGGGGGTCGGACCTTACTCGGAGCATCAGTGGGGCCACGGTACGTACCCTCAATAAGTACCTACAGCTATGTAGTGCGTCCGCGAGACGTATGATTATCTATTTTGCAACGTTTGCAAATTGTTTAAAATAATTGTGTATTGTTATTTACAGTTATTTGTTATTATTTTTAGGTGTTAATTATTATTAGTATTACACTCAAATTGAGAACTATTTAAATCAATCTGAAGAGGAATCGGCGTCAGAGTGTGAAAGCGAATGCGAGGATAACCTCTTAGAAGTCGATGTGCAGAGTTTACGGTTTTTGTTTATAATTACCCAAATTTTTTTTTTTTTGCTAAATGTTCATTTCATTTCCAATGATAGATATATAAACATTCATTTAAACCTATTAGGCACGATAAAAAGTACACAGGCTTAACAAAAAAACATAATCAACTAACATAAGTCTGACAGGCGTATGATTATCTTTTACACTAGTTCCTATATGATTATCTTTCTAGGGTTAAAAAGTCTGCAAGTTCTTTCTCTAATTTCCCACACTCAGCATGTAAATAAAATAAATTAAAAATATCTTGATTGCTGTAGTTTTGATATAAATTATTTATGTTGTATGTTTTATTGCAACAATTCAAAATTGTAGGTCTGGAAGATAGCATACGCTTTCTGACACTTTGATTGTTCAATTGTTTCGAAATCACAGCACATTGCTTTCACTAACATTTTACGTACGTAGTGCAAAAAAGCATCATCTTCACAAATTATATATTTTCTTAAAAAGTATAAACAAAAGTATACGATAGACCCATATCAATAGACGCCAAATTCAATGAGGAATTCGAATATATAGTCAAAAATGGGTCATTCCATTAAAAAAAATTGACTTATGCCCCTTTGAAGTTAACCAATTTTTACCCTGTACATTTTAGTTAAAAAGCACATTTTTTTTCGATAATGTGAAAAGTTATAAATATAATTGTTACGAATTATAAAGCAAGATCTCAAAAATTAATTGAATTTCAGTTTTTTAAATGTTAACGTGCAGATGTCAAAAATTTTGAAAGAAGATAAATTAAGATGTTGTGCACGGCAAGTTGACGCTTTTGTTAGTAGTGTAACAGCCATAACTCCTGAATATACAAACGCTATTTTCAGTGCTATAACTAATATACTCGAAAAATATGCTCAAACGCTTTATATGGTTGAATTACCAGGTAATTGGCCTGCTCTTAAAGCATTACTAAACAATAGGTTTGGTCCCGTTGAAACTACATCTATGTTATATAACCAATTACTAGGTTGTGCAATGCGAGCATTATGAAAATTTTTATTTGAGAATTCATACATTACTTTCTAAATAGGATCAAAAGCATGGTATAACGACAATGGTATGTCCGCGCGCAGCCGGTCACTGGCGATTGCATTTGATGACGTCACTCAGTTTGCAAATCGGGTAAGCAGAAAGCGCCCATTTAGAACATTACTAATAATTTAGCTACTACACATTGAATGAAATTATTTTTATTTTGTATAGGAAATATCTTATATTGCATTCATTTACTTTAAGAAAAAAGCTTTTAATAAATTGATGTAATAAGACAGTAGATACCTACATACAATACAATACAGAAATTTTACTTCCCCATAACTTTTTAGCAATTTTTTTAAGTTCCAAACACTATTATTATTATATTATTTTATATATTCCATAAAGTTAATTATCTATGGTTTATTAAGTATTATTTTACAATGGCAGAATATGTAATTAAACAAAACAAGAAATGGTAGATATGTATTTATTAATTTAAATAATGACATCTTGAAATTAGTAAATTTACATAATTTTCGTTTTAATTTACGTCTGCAATTTTCAGTACTAAGTTTTCTATTTAAATCTCTCAATCTTATATCTGTTCTTGTTCTTGCCAAGCACATTAAAACATCCTGAGGAATTTTATTACACGATGATAACTTGAGTTGTGTTTTATAACCTTATTCGTCGAAGAGCCATATTTCGTTACACAAAATGTTTTTATGTAATTTGTTAAACTCTATCTCTAATATTTTAGTGGCCTCTATTAGATGATTGCTTGGATTAGTCAACCGACCTTTCGACAAGAATTGTACCCAGTTAATTTCATTATTGGCGTTTGCAGATATCAGTAAAATATTTTTTGCTGGAACACCTAGTTCCTCATAGTTATGTCGAAACCTGTAAGCTACGTATCCTGCAATATATACGTATTAAGGCTTCTTCATTCACACTTTCTTTGAAGTTTTCTAATTCTAATGTATCTAGCAAATGTTCATGCTCACTTGTCATATTAAAATATGACATATCAACTTCCATATACTCAGGTTGTACAAATGTATTATTTATCACTATTTCTTCTTCTTCTTCTTCTTCTTCTTCTTCAACTTTCTCAATTTCGAGAGTAAAATTATTCGGTAAAGTATTCAAAAAAATATGGGAAATGCATGTATCTGATGTAGCAACCTCCAAAGGTTTAACAAGGCACAATTCAGTTGTATCTTCTGTATTGGTATTTTGAGTAAATATAGCAGAAGAATGTTTACCCAGAATATACCATTTCAAGCGATGTTGAAAATCAAGCGGTGTCGGATGATAATTAGCTCCCCCCATTCCTCAAATATAAGAAAAAAAATTTTCGAGGATGTCCTGATTTAAACGATAAGTGAGTATATACTTTACATTATCTATATTTTTCTTGTAGATAGTAGAATAACTCAGTCAGTGACTTATTGCTTAATAACAAACCCTTTTGGAAGCGATATGAACTTTGAGACTTTAGACAGTAAATTAATTTTATTTTCCAAATTCATTCCAAAACCATTATGACTTTCATCAATTCCGTATTTACATCTTGCGTTAAAGAGATCAAACCAGTTGTTAACAATTTCAATAATTTCAGCAGTTTCCTGCCAGTTAGAATTGCCCATATACCCTTTTAACCCGCTAAATCGTATTGCTTTGGCTACTGTATTAGAAAAAAGTTGCGCAGCTGGTTTGACTTTTTGTCTTTCAGACGCTTTCACGTCTAAATGATATCTACTAATTTTGTGGGTAATGGTTAAGTCTGTGTTGAAAATGTTTAAAAGTTTTTCCAAACACGATTTATCTAAATATTAATCTTCATAATAAAATCCGTTATCAATAAAATGATTACGAATAAGTTTTAAAAGATGAGGAATATCAGCAAAAACATAAATGTTTAACTCTGCATTAACTGGATGTGTAAAAAAACAATTATTTTTGTGACCCACACTTAGTTTTGACCATAAGCCAGTGTTTCCAGTACCCATGTCTGAAGTTATTGCAACGACAGTGAATCCGGAATTATACAGTTCTGCAATGATGTTATTTAAAATATCAGGTATCATTGGTTGATTAAACTTATAGAAAACTGGTTGCTTCCACTGCGCCAGTAAACCACGTGCCATTACTGTCTGACAGGTTCGATGAGGACCTAATCTTCTTTGTTGTTTTTTGTCGATGCATATTTTATTTGATATGTATATTTCATCAAATGATAAAACTGTCAGTCGTTCCAATTCAGAAAAACTTCGAGCCTTGTTTTTCATAAGCAACATGACAGCTTTTAAAATCTCTTCCTGCAAATTTAATTTATTTGCCCAGGTCCGTAACGTGGAGAGCCCTGGTAGTGGATAATCATTTGCTCTCAAATAACGATAGGCCTTAGGACTAACGCTCCTTAGAGAAATAGCAGCTGCAATATCATCTACTGTCCATTTGATTCCGGTTTTTTTGTCTGATTTTAACATTTTAATTTGACCTGGTGTAAACACCTTTGCCAATATTTTTTCTAATTCTAGCTTCTGATTCACTGAAGTTTTATTTTCTAAATACAGATTTTTATACTTTTTTTCTAAATTTTGCATTTTTGTGTTGAAGTTCTTGAATTTGGGCCTGAAGTTTGTAATTTTCCCTTTCTACATCGGAAATTTTAGTTTTCAAAATATCCATTTCAGAACTGGAAAATATAAACTGTTAAGTGAATTTTAGGAACAAATAACATATACTTACAAGCCTGGAACAGTTGATGTTGATGTATTGTCATTAGGCAAAACTAAATCATTTTTAGGTGATGACTGACTCTCAGATTCTAACAGTTCGGTCACATATTTGTGCGTTTGTTCAAACGGTTCTGCTTCTCAGATATTATTTTTCTTTTACAACAGTCTAAAGTGGAACCAGGTAAATGAACTGTTGGAATTGCTATTGATTTTAGATTCCTACTATTTTTAGGAGAATATGACAACATTTCTTGTATTAACGGGACTTCAAAATCTGATGGGTTAAAATGTAGAGAACAAATACATGCTATAAAAAAACAAATAACAATGAAAGTAATAAACATACAAAATATAAAACATTAGATATGTACCAGAGACGTGATTATAATATGGACCGAGCGTAAACAATATTCTCTGTATTACAGAATGATGCCAATAGGGTATGCAACACACAAAGCACATCAAGGGACACGTATGTAAGTCTCCTATGCGCTAAGAGGGCATTCGCGGACTTTAAAGTTTGGAAATTATAAATAATATAGTAGTTATAGCCTAATACATAGAAAATATAATTAAACTTACCAAAAAATAAAAGAACAGCACTGTTTACAATAGTATATAAGTACTAATATACATCAATTATAAAGTTAAAAAACATCTCTAGAAATGCATACGTTAACGTAGCCAAACTTTTTGAAATTACCTAACATACAAAAAATAAAATATACTAACAGTCTAATTAATAAAATATCTACGTTAAACCTCTATACTGTCTAGTGTTAAAAAAATTAGAGTACTTAATATTTGAAAAATAAAAATAACGGTTAAAAAGTGAATTAATAGGTAATTAAAGGCACTACTGATTTTTAAATAATATGAGCTTCGTATATAATTGTCTTACCCTAACATTTGCTTCGTTTACAGTTTTTGTAGCATGATGAACCCTAATAGTAAAATAAACTCTTAATATTATATTAAATAATTGCCTAAGATGAGTGTTAAGCGGATCTTCATCTAGTATATGAGTGTTGATATCCTGAAACATTGTAAACACATTTACATGTCTTAATGTATAACAAATGAGTTCATTTACAGTTTTTCTTTCATGACCTCGAAATATTTTCTCGGCAATGTGACACAGTTTGACCACATCGAAGGAAGCTTTTAACAGACCACCACGATTTTTCCTATTTAATAAAAGAGACGATGACTCACTGGAAAACAGTAAATTGCAGCAATTGGAGCACGATATTTTTTTCGCTACTTTTCTTGCTACAAATCCGGCTATATATTCGACGACATCTTCAACGTATTTTGAAGAATTTTCTGAATAAATAAGAACTTCTGAATCGGGTTCCTCTTCATCATCTGTAGGTACAATTAAATTATCTACATTTGCCTCTGTTGCACTAGAAATCGTTAATATGTACGTCTTATCCTGGTCAATGCAATTTGCTGCTGCTGATAGTCCAATCTCGGTGTGCACTAAAAGTCTTTTATAAGCTCCTTCAAATTGCGCTGCAGTTGGATTGTTATTAAAAGCTCCTCGTGATCGTATTGCCGAAAAAAACATTTCTATGTGATCTTGACTTAATTTATAGGATAATAAAAATTCCAGGTCCATTTTTGACAGCGTCATCGAATAAGTTAATTAAACTTTTTATGGAAATTATTAAACCTAAAAATCCCGTTTTCCTTCGCGTATTCAGTATATTTGTTGAATCGTTATCAGCTACTGTTAGGGAAGATAAATAGGAAATTCCATCTTGTAGCAATTTTTTAATTTCGTTTTCATTTTGAATAGAAAACGATTTCCGCCAAGGATTTTTAGATAATAAGTTCCTAGAATTTAAAACATCGAAAATATTGTTAATAGTTTGACAAAATATTGCAGTTGGTTTGCAATATTGAAAATCTTCAAGTCCAAGATCTTCGCTGCAATACAGAAGAGCATCTGAAACGCTAGCGCTGAACAATTGTACCGCCAAATTTACTTTCATAATCTCTTTTTTGTAGTTTAAGTGCCTTCTACTTAATTTATTTGCTGCATGCAGGCCATGTTTTTCCTGAAGGTTTACTAATTTTTTAAAATAATCCCAACTAACACTACCACCATTACAATCCTTTAACACTTTCCAGTCGCCAAGCGTATTTCGAATCAATTTCACCATGTGGCAAACATCTAAAAATACGTGAACGCGTTCGTTACTTAAGGGGTGAGGAAACCAGGGTTGTAACTTGGAGTATTTGATATGTGCCCCTAATATAGATGCCATAGCAAAATTTGTTGCTGTACCATCGAATGTTAAAGACGCCACTTTAGCTCCGCAATCGTGTACTAATTTTAGACAATTTTGAATCAAACTAGCTCTTTCTACAGCAGCAAGACCATCGATTAAAAAATATGCAATTGGTATTTTCCATCTCGTATTTAATCCGACTAACAGAAAAACCAACGCTTGCTTGGCCTCTGGTAAAGAGTCGCTCTGTATATGATTACCCAGATCTACGTAACCCTGATACCTTTTACCATTCCAGTGAATGTGTTTTCTAATACTCATTTCATCCACCACCAAACCCAACAGCAACTGCTTATTTTGAACATTCAACTCCTCTACTTTTCCTTTAATCGCATTTAGCGATTCAGCGGTAAACCCAGGCGAACCATCTACTGAACCAAACCATTTTCTAAGTGTAGCAGGGTGAGGTAAGCATTTACCAAACGTTTTACGCACATAATTATAAGCGCTATTTGAGTAAAAATTAAGTGTCAAAGCAAAGCAACGAAGTTCTGGTGGAAACGACTTTGATTTTGTTATTTTCAACTGTCTTAAAATAATACTCTTTTGTGCCTCTGAGATAGTTTCCTACAAATAAAACAAACAGCCCCTTAAGTTATCTTTTGTAATATTAGAGCGTGTAAGATAAGAGAGAAGTACATGCACTAAGTACCTACCTACTAATAGGTACATAGTTGTCACTGAAATATGGACGTTCATTCGAAAAGTGTTAAATGATATCCACTTAAGAAGTGCAAGTAACAGCTTGGGAATTTAAGCTGTTATGTATTATGTTAGAAATGAAAATTAGTTTTCTAAACTACAAAGAATGTAATCAATTCTATTTTAAGTAGATACATACACCTACTTCATTATTTAACTACTAGATGCACTATTTACTACTTAATCGGTTACCTACTTACACCTAACAATTCCGCGCACTCTTCTGAAATTTTTTTTGTATTTTTCAAATGGCTCAACAAATTTTTTAACGTTTTCACTCTTTTTGTTAATCTGTTAGTTTTTATATATATATATTGTAGCTTTTTATTTTTAGCAGCATTAGTTTGATTTTTTTTGGAGACGTTAAATGTTCTTCTTTAAAATCACCGAAGCGATATATTCTTTTTCTAAAAATATGTACATACGTATAACTAACTATAATTCCAACGAAATATTTTCATTATTGTTTACCTTTGTCCAAGTAAAGGTAATTCTTCGCGTACTAATGCGGTTCTGTTAAAAAACATTGTTTGTTTTAAAGAATAGTTAATATTTAAGAAGTGAACAGAACAAATAAATTTTATTGTAAGAGCAAAATCAAAATTTACCTTTCAGGATGCACTTTTGAAGTTGACGGGATTGACGGCAACTCTAAATTTATGGTACTACTACTGCGAAATTAAATTACATTATGTATCGTAACTTTACACATTCAGTTTGTTACTTACTGTCGCTGCTGCGACGAAATACTTCGTTTGGTACGTCGAGGTACTACTTTTTTAATTAAATGTTCAGGAAAATCAAAAATACTAGGAACAGCATTTGTATTTAATTTTCTTTTTCCTACAAATATTAAAAAATCACTTTCTTCAAAATGCTTACTGCAAATAACTGAATGCTTTGTCGGTGTGAAATTTTCGCGCCTTACTGCATTCACCCATTTTTTCTTTAATACGGGATCTTTAGGGAACCTTATAAGAAATTATAAATGCATCAGTGTGCTTTATGTTTGAAATGTACTTACAAATGAAATGAAATTGAGGAATCTTTAGAGGATCTTTCACGGCAACCGTATGCACAACAAAAGTTAACCATTGTTCTTATATTAAAATAATTTTATATTAATTTAACTAAAAATAACTAATTCACAAAACCCTATGTAAAACAAAAACTGTGTCTCATAACATTTATCTTAAATTACCGCGCTCTACACTTCGACTATCTAAAACTTTCTGAGTGAGGTTGCGGGAGCTCTAATAAGTTCAGTGTTTCTGTCCCTTGATGCGCACGATGGGTTGCCTACCCAAATGGCATCATCCTGAAAATCCAAGACTCAGTCTAGTTATAATCACGTCTCTGATATGTACCTACCATTTTTCAAATTAATTTTGTCTTCTCGACGACAAGCGTAGACCCATACTTTTGCAAGGTTTTCATCGCGAGGAAATGTAAAGTATTTAATACGTGTCCCTTTGGTTAACCTATAATAACTTTTACAACCCGTCACAGCACAAGCAGGCATATTATTAATTATGAATGATAAGATCAAGACACAATAACATCAAAACGCAAACTAAACTAATAATAAAAAAATCTCAATACATAACAGAGTGTGAGCACGTGTTGATTTACTCAATTCCATTCCACTAGTTATTGTTTATTTAATTAATAGTAAATAAGTGAATTTGCAACTTGTATCGTTGCCTGTTTTATATTTGTTTAAGATAAAAACTTAGTTATTCAAAAATTAGTTACTTTGATTGATAGTTGCCTTATAAAAAAAAAAAAAAGGAGGACAGTGAATGAGATTACAGTGAGATTAAGTTGTTTTTTTTTTATCTTTTGGCTATCAATATGAGCACCAGAGTTAGCAAAGACGACTGCTTGGCATGTAAAAAACCTGTCGCCGATAAGCTAAGATGCACTTCGTGTGAGCAGGCTTATCACCCTAGCTGTCCCGAACAGGCTGGGATCTCAGCTACAGGAGTGGTGAAAAAATGTTGTGATTCGTTAAAAAAAACTACTACAGCAAATACAGCTGGGAAAAAGCCCCCTACTGGAACATCAATTGATAATTCTGTAGACAGGAGATCTAGCTCTACTGGAAGTACCATCCAGGATATTTTAGATGCAGCTCTATCTAAGCAGCTTGCGGCCTTGCGTGATGAAATAAGAAATGAATGCTCAAATATAAGGACAGACTTGAATGCAAAGATTGGTGACTTAAATAAAAACTTAAGCAATATTTCTTCAAAAATTGATAGTAATAAAAAAGAAGTTGAGAGTATAAAAAATGAAGTTAGTAGAATGACAAAAAAAATGGATAAAATTAATCATACTGTTGATATGTTGGATAAGGGATTAAATGATAATACTAAGCAGCTGTCTTATATTAACAGTAAGATTGATGAAATTAGAAAAGAATTAGATGAAAAAAATACCGATGTTAATATAATTGATGAAAGAATTAATGAATTGGATGGCCGTTTGGAGGAGAGAATAGCTCAGTTTGAACAAAGTGAAGAGACCAACTTTATTGAAACTCAAGAAAAAATATATCTGGAATTACGTGAAAGAGACTTTAAATCAAAAAATGTCATTATACATGGATTTCCTGAGCATGAGTCTACTGAACTAGATAGAACTCAGTTATTAGTGATTATGCCCGATGTCCCATTTAATGCTACTGGTATAAAATTGTTTAGACTTGGCAAGAAGATTAAAAATAAAATTAGACCTTTGAAAGTAGTTTTGGAATAAGTACATGATGCAATTTGGCTATTGCGACAGACAGAATGGGCAAAACAAAATAAACTTTAACTTAGTAATGATAAGACAAAACAACAAAGGGAGTTCCTATCCAAAGTGGGCAAAGAATTTGAAACAAGAAAGGCAAAAGGTGAAAATGACATTAGAATAAAATATATCAACTCAATACCATCTATTATTAAAGTGAAACCTCCTACCCTCTCGGAAAACTAATTAAGGGAGTCCCAATATATTGCTACTACCAAAATGTTAGGAGTATAAGAAATAAATATTGTAGCGAGTACTTGCCAATTAAGTTGGTGTGAGCATAATTAATGAACATCTTCCCTGGTTACATAAGGAATATTCTCGGCTTTCCTGAAACATCTAGAAAACACCAGCAAAGATCAATGGGAAAACAATTGGAATACTAGACGGTTGTAGAATACCCTAGAAAAAGGCTGAGAAGACTATAAAAGTGGACGAGACACTCACACCGAGTTAGTTGAAAGTAACAGCTGATGTTTGGAAGCAAAGCAATCGATAGGCGAATTACCAGGCGAAAGAAGTCATAGTGTCTATGGTATACCGAGCGACAAGTAGTGTTTATAGTAGAAGCGAGCGGAAAAAGAGACTTTTAGTGAAATAAATTGTGCGGACTTGTTCATAACTGTAGTGTAGTACTTTAGTACTTAAATAAATTCGTTGATTTGTTTTGTTAATTGTGTTTTCTGTGACCGAACACGTCACATTTGGTGTCAGGAGTGGGATAGTAAGGGAATGGAAGATTCCCGAAGAAAGTTAGTGCGACAGATTGTAGAAGAGGTCCGAAGAGAAGAAGAATTTTGAAGCCTTATGCCAGTAACTAGAAAACAAGCGGCAATAATGGAAGAACAAATAAAGGCTTTAATGGAAATGATGAAGGCAATGAAGGCAGGCCAGGAAGAAATGAAGGAAGAAATGAAGGCAGGCCAGGAAGAAATGAAGGAAGAATTGAAGAATAAAATGGAAGCTGGACAGGACGAAATGAAATTAGCACAAGAAGAAATGAAGGAAGAAATTAAAGCAAGCAAAGAAGAAATTAAGGCAGTTCAAGAGAAATTGGTCGAAGATATAAGGACTATAAAAATTGAGCAAGAAGGATTAAAAGAAGAGTTACAGGAAGTACCACAAGAATTGGAGATACGACAAGAAAAGCTAAGAGATGAGTTGAAAGAAGTACAAGAGGAAGTTGATAAGATGCGACAAAAGGTCGAGAACACAAGACCGGCTAGAGAAGTAAAGTCCGAAGACACTGCGAAAGCAATCAGAATTAAACCACCGACTTTCGACGGAAAAGTTTGCTGGTCTGTATACAAACGACAGTTCGAGGCAGCGGCAGAAGCAAACAACTGGAACGATTTTGAGAAAGCAACGGCGCTGGTCATAGCCCTGCGAGGAGAAGCATTGGATGTCCTTCAAGGTATTCCAGAGCGCCAACAATGGGACTTCTCTGCGCTGCTAGAGCGACTTGAAATGAGATATGGCGACAAACATTTGCAATAAGTGTACCAGACTCAACTGAAGTGCCGCAATCAGAAGACATCAGAAAATCTACAGGAGTTCGAGGCCGATGTGGAACGTCTAGTTAGATTGGCCTATCCTACCGCTCCCCAGGACTTCGCAGACCAGCTAGCAGTCCAAACATTCGTCGATGGCGTGAGGGACACCGACTTACAGCAAGTACTCCGGTTGGCCCGCCATAAGACTGCGAGTGACGCACTGGCGCACGCCTTAGAAATCGAAGCTGTAAAACAAGCTTCCAAGGGCCACGTGCGTGTACGCCAAACAGCTGTTGAACACGACGAATACAAGAATGAAGTCACAAGACTGATCAAAGAATGCGTCGAAACTGTCAAGAAGACTACCATCAACGACAAGAGAGAATCGGCCAAATGTTGGGAATGCGGGAAGGTCGGTCACTTTTCCCGAGACTGTGACAAAAACAAAGGAAGACCAAGGTGCTGGGAATGTAGAAGGCACGGACATTTACAGCGAGACTGCCCGGCCGATGAACGCCGTGCGGACCGCCAGCAGTCGGGAAACTAAGATCAGCCAACTTTGAGGGGCGCAAGTTGGCTTCTCCCCACCAAGCCCCAACCGAAATCGTCGTTTCCCAACTGAATGGAAGCAAGTCCTTATTCGTCGAAGGTCACATCAACAACAAGAAGGTTAGAATGGTGCTCGATACGGGAGCTTCAAAGACCATAATCCGGCCGAACATCGTTAACGAGTGGAGAATCCGTCCCCTGCAGAGGAAGCTACGTTTGACCACGGTTACCGAAGAAACAGCGCCGATTAGAGGAGAATGTGACATCGAATTGAGACTGGGAGAAATATGCCTTCGACACAGGGCACTGGTAGCCGATGTCGCCGACGACGTGATCATCGGATTAGATCTTCTTGAACGAAACAAAATTAATCTGGATATGGGCTCCGGCATTTTACGCATCGGCAAGGAAGAGTTGGTGATGACAAACCCCACCAAAGAGTACGGTCTTCGAAAGGTCATCCTAGCAAAAGACCGATTACCACCTGCTATATCCGAGGTAGTTCTCAAAATTAACATCGACGGCGAAGGTGCGGATGGTTTGGTGGGTATAGTAGAAGCCAAAAACCCGGATTTGACACAGAAAGCCATACTGATAGGACGAACACTGATTCGAACTGGGACGCCGAACGCATCTGTCAGAGTGGTCAATTTGAAGGACTTCGAACAGAAAGTGTGTAAAGGAATGGAAGTAGGAGTCCTTGAACCCGTGGTGTCCATCCTCCAATGCGAAGTCGAAGCTGAATCCTCAATGGCAGAGAGCGAACCGCTTCCAACCGTTCTTCGAGACTTAGTGCAGCGTTCGGCCACAAACCTTAACAGCAAACAAATTAGAAAGTTCGAAGAACTGCTCAACAAGTATCGAAACGTCTTCGCCCTCTCTGACAACGACTTTGGGAAAACGAATCTGACATACCACCGTATAGACACGGGGTCAGCTCGTCCTATTAAACAACCATCTAGAAGAGTTCCATGGGCTAAGCAAGAAGAAGTCAACAACCTGGTGAAGAACATGGAAGAACAGGGGGTAATCGAACCATCGCAAAGTGCTTGGGCTTCTCCGATAGTGTTGGTTAGGAAGAAGGATGGATCGACCAGGTTCTGCGTTGACTACAGGAAGCTCAACGACGTAACCTTAAAGGACAGCTATCCCTTACCCAGAATCGACGACACCCTTGACAGCTTGGTTGGTGCCAAATGGTTTTCAACGTTAGATTTGAAGAGTGGATACTGGCAAGTGGAACTGGATCCACAAGACAAGCAGAAGACCGCATTCACGACTGGTTATGGGCTGTGGCACTTTAACGTTATGCCATTTGGACTATGTAACGCTCCCGCCACCTTCGAGCGACTTATGGAAAATGTGCTACAAGGGCTTAATTGGAAGGTTTGTCTGGTGTACTTGGACGACGTGATAGTACTGGGAAAGACATTCGAAGACCACCTCCAGAATGTCGAAGAAGTGATCAAGAAGCTTTCAGCAGCCAAGTTGAAACTCAGTCCCAAGAAATGCCATCTGTTCTGTAAGGAGGTGAAATATCTTGGCCACGTTATCACCTCAGAAGGAATAAGAACTGATCCTGACAAGACTGAAGCTGTGAGAAGTTGGCCTGTCCCGAAGAATCAACACGAGTTGAGAAGCTTTTTGGGGCTGTGTTCCTATTACCGACGATTCGTAAAGGGATTTGCAGATATAGCTCGACCGCTCCACAAGTTAACAGAGAATGGTGTCCCTTTCCAATGGTCAGAACGATGTCAGCAAGCCTTTGAAACACTGAAGTCTACCCTTTCTCAAGCCCCAATACTGACGTACCCACAGTTCGACACAGACTTCATTGTCGATACGGATGCCAGCAATGTAGGAATTGGTGGTGTACTATCGCAGATGCAGGAAGGAAAAGAAAAAGTCATTGGCTACTTCAGTAAGGCACTGTCAAAGCCGGAGCGAAACTATTGCGTGACCCGTAGAGAATTGCTGGCAGTCGTCAAAACTCTCGAACATTGCCATAAGTATCTCTACGGACGAAAATTCCTGTTAAGGACAGACCATGCGTCCCTGAAATGGCTGCTGCAATTTAATAACCCAGAGGGACAACTGGCTCGATGGCTACAGCGGCTACAAGTATACGACTTCAGCATCGAGCATCGTGCTGGAAAACAACATGGTAACGCTGATGCCCTCTCGCGAAGACCATGCTCGAAGAACTGCAAACATTGCATGGCCGCCGAAAAGAAGAAACCAGTCAACTTGGCAAGGATCTGTCAGACGATGGTGGTACCTGAAGAACACTGGCAGAACGAAGACCTGGCGAAAGACCAAGATAACGACGAAGACATTAAACCGATACTGCGGTGGAAAAAGGCAGGAACAGCACGACCTACCTGGGCAGATGTTAGTAGTACGAGTACCATCACGAAGAGCTATTGGGCCTTATGGGATTCGCTCATCATCGAGAATGGGGTACTAAAACGAGTGTGGGAAAGCCCTGACGGAACTAAAATTCGATATCAAGTAGTTCTCCCGAAGAACAGAGTCAACGAGGTGCTAACAGAAGTCCATGGAGGTGTTGGTGGAGGACACTTCGGAGTAACAAAGACGTTGGAGAAGGTGCGAGAGCGATTTTATTGGCTAAAGTGTAGAAGAGACGTCGAAAATTGGTGTAGGAAGTGTCCAACGTGTGCGTCAGCCAAGGGACCTCAGACTCGAAGCCGAGGGCGAATGAAACAGTACAATGTTGGTGCCCCATTTGAGAGAATAGCTCTGGACGTAGCAGGACCATTCCCAACAACAACTGCTGGCAATAAGTACATCTTAGTAGTGATGGACTATTTTAGCAAATGGCCCGAAGTGTACGCAATCCCAAACCAAGAAGCTACTACGGTCGCTGGAATGCTGGTGAACCAATGGATCAGTCGGTATGGAGTTCCGATGGAGATCCACTCTGACCAGGGACGGAACTTCGAATTCGCGGTATTCCGGGAAGTCTGTGAGCTGCTAGGAGTACAGAAAACTAGAACCACTCCATTACATCCACAATTTGACGGAATGGTCGAACGGTTTAACGCGACGCTGGAAACCAATTTGAAAATGGTTGTCAACGATCACCAGACAGACTGGGACCAGCACATACCTTTGTTCCTGTTGGCCTATCGAAGTGCGGCTCATGAGACCACCGGCAGAACACCAGCCAGCATTTTATTTGGAAGAGAGCTGAAGTTACCTATAGACATCCGGTTTGGACACCCAGAAGATCGGCGACCTTCAACTACCGACTACGCACAGCAACTACAGGAACGACTCGATACCATCCACAGAGCCGTTCGTAACAAAATCCAAGTAGGGAGTGGCCGTATGAAGACCAGGTACGACCGGAGAGCCAACAGCACAGGATTCAGAGAAGGGGACCAGGTGTGGCTTTACAATCCTGTCCGTCGAAAAGGGCGCTCACCGAAGCTACAGCGAGCCTGGGAAGGACCTTACACCGTGGTCAGAAGGCTGAATGACGTGGTTTACCGTATTCAGAGAGGACCAAAGGCCAAGATGAAAGTTGTACACTTGGACCGCTTGGCGCCCTACAATGGTCAAGACATTGATCGGGACGATCAATTCTAAAAAGGGGGGAGTGTTACGAGTACTTGCCAATTAAGTTGGTGTGAGCATAATTAATGAACATCTTCCCTGATTACATAAGGAATATTCTCGGCTTTCCTGAAACATCTAGAAAACACCAGCAAAGATCAATGGGAAAACAATTGGGAATTTCTAGACGGCTGTAGAATACCCTCGAAAAAGGCTGAGAGGACTATAAAAGCGGACGAGACACTCACACCGAGTTAGTTGACAGTAACAGCTGATGTTTGGAAGCAAAGCGATCGATAGGCGAATTACCAGGCGAAAGAAGTCATAGTGTCTATGGTATACCGAGCGACAAGTAGTGTTTATAGCAGAAGCGAGCGGAAAAAGAGACTTTTAGTGAAATAAATTGTGCGGACTTGTTCATAACTGTAGTGTAGTCAATTAACTTTAGTACTTAAATAAATTCGTTGATTTGTTTTGTTAATTGTGTTTTCTGTGACCGAACACGTCACAATATCATAGTTTTTTAGATGCACTTAATTTAAGCCCTGTTCACTTTAATATCATTGCATTGTCAGAGACATGGTTGGATGATGATGATGATCTTAGTTATTTATTTATTTATCAAATAATGAACCCAACAGCAAAGCCAATAACAGGGTTCCATACAAGAGAAAAAAAAAAGAAAATTGTGTTACATAGTGTAGTGTGTACAATAATTAGCAAAATAAATAAAAAACGTTGTTATAAATAAAAATAATATAAGAGAAAGTAGATTACGCAAGTTCCTGCCTTAGTAATCTATTGAAAGAGTTTATATTCGAAATCAAATATGGTTCTAAATTATTATCTAGGTTATGAAAGTAATTAAACGAGTCCATCAAGCGATAGATGGGTGCAGAAGTGGCAAAGTTGGTACCTACTAACGGAAGATGGAAGGGTGGACTAGTTCTAATAACTGATACCTTGAAATTGATTAACTTCAAAAAACGGCCGCAGTCAATCTTGTCTCGAACCAACCTGGAAATAAACATAGCACTGGCACATAATCTTCTCTCTTTCAATACCTGGATACAAATGTGTTACATGTAATAGAAACAAGAATGAGTCAAATAAATCTAAAGGTGGAGGAATAATGGTATATCTGGATGACACGCTGCAATATACAGAGATAATTAACACATCAATTGAATCTGAGTTCTTATTTTTAAGAATCAAATATAAGCACCAGTCGTTTATTCTTGGTATACTCTACATACCCCCACATACATCTTACAAGTCTACGAATATATCAACTCAAGGTGGTCATATATTTCTGGAACAGTTCCAACGATTGGAGCAGCTTATTGATAGTATTGTGCGAGATGAGCGCTTTACTAATGAGAAATTGGTCATTATAGGTGATTTCAATATCCCTTGGACATTCCTGGTTCTTTCATGAAGATTGCATTTGATTCAGGGGGCACAGCAACTCTAGGATTGTGAGAGAAGCTGCTGCTGTGCTACAAAGGTGTTTTAATGTGTGTGGTTGTAATAACATTTCAAACATTTATAATACGAATGGTGACATGTTGGACATTGTTGTTGGTTCTGTTGACAGACTACGATGTGATAAGAGCATGGACCCACTGTTTACTGTTGAGAACTGTCACCCATCTTTAACCTTTGAATTTGATGTATATAATAATGGGGGTGTGAGCCTTGGTCAAGCCCGAAGACCGCGATTTAATTTCAGAGAGGCTAATTATGTATTGATTAATGAAAAATTGAGTAAAGTAGATTGGAATAAATTATTTGAGGGCTTGAACTCAGTGGATAAGATAGTAGATGTATTTTATAAAACCTTATACGATATTATTGCATGTGCAACTCCACTATCACGTCCCTCAAGTGGCTCATTCCCACCATGGTTCAACTCTAAGTTGATAAAAAACATTAAACTCAAGAAAATCTTACATAGTAAATTTAAGCAGACTTATAATATTATTGACCTTGAGAACTTCCGAGCTAAAAGATCCTACTGTAAATCATTGGCAATTAAATTAAAGAGTGAATATTTTATCAATTTAGAAAATAATATTAATACTGATAGTAGTGCATTTTGGAAACACGTTAATTCTACGGGAGGGGTTGGGAACTGCGTAAGTGAGACCTACACACTTGAAAATACTACTGCTGATAACATTTTTGATGGAGTAGAATTATTCGCTAAGCATTTTGCTGCCTCCTTTCAAACTGATAGTCTGACTTGCAAGACCCCTCCTCCTCCCCATACCTTGTTTGAATTGAGATATGATGATCAAAATTCCTATGATGTTGATCAGGTTAAATTCTCTATGATTGATATATTGGGAAAACTAAGATCTCTCCGCGACACTCTGCCTGCTGGCCCAGATGGTATACATCCAATCTTAATTAAACATTCTGCTACATACTTAATTAAACCAATGCACATTATCTTCAATACATCAATCGCATTAGGAGTTTACCCTGAAGCGTTCAAATCGGCGTTCGTTAAACCTACATTTAAGAGTGGCAAAAGAAACTCTGTAAAAAACTATCGGCCGATTGTCAAACAAAACATTATTGCGAAAGTTTTTGAATCTTTGATGTATGATAATTTAATCTCCCACTGTATAGATAAAATCATACCTGAGCAGCATGGCTTCATGCCTGGAAGATCAACGATTACTAATTTAATTGTAAAATGTGAATATTCGGTATCCAATCTTAACCTAGGAAAACAAGTTGATGTTGTATACACAGACATGTCAAAGGCGTTTGATAGGGTGTCTCATCGTATTCTCATCGAAAAGCTCAAGGCTTCTGGTTTGTCTGATGGGATAATAAGATGGATTGAGTCATACCTGAGTAACAGAAAGTTAGCGGTTGAATTATGTGGAGTACTTTCTGAGTATTTTAACGTGACATCAGGAGTTCCACAGGGATCTCATCTTGGATCACTATTGTTTACTCTTTTTATCAATGACTTAAATACTTCACTAAGGAAATCCTCCTTCTTGATATATGCAGATGACTTTAAGTTATTCAGAGCAGGGTCTGATGAGCATGATGCTACTGCTGTTCAGGATGATTTGAACTCTTTGTATGATTGGTGTGTGATGAATGAATTGGAGCTGAACATAAATAAGTGTAATGTTATGAGTTTTTCGCATGCTGTAACTAAGGTCTTTAATTACCACATTAATACTCAGATATTAGAACGAGTCACAACTTATAAGGATCTTGGTATACTTTTCGAAGAGCAACTGACTTTTGTACAGCACATTAAGCTCATAACAAATAAAGCCTACCGAAGGTGGTTTACTGTTCTAAATAAGTCCAGGGGGTTGCACAATCCTAAAACAATGTTGATACTATATAACGGATTTGTTAGATCAGTACTGACCTATGGTATTAACATATAGGCCCCTTCAATCGGAGCATTGTGGTATGAGATTGAGAAGGTACAACATAAGTTTTTAAGACATCTTTCGTACCTTGATGGTAACACGATGAAAAGAATTGATCATGACTACTCGGTAATAATGAAGAAATACTCTGTGCCTTCAATCCAATCTTATGTTAATTTCTCTGATATACTATTGCTGTGTAAATTGTACAAAGGGCTAATGGATGTTCAATCACTGCGTTGTTTGATTGAGCCGTATAAACCCAGTAGAGAGCTCAAAAAGAGAAAAATCTCCTTCGTTTTACCAAAATTAAAACCTCATCTCCAGAACAGATCTGTAATATATAGACTAATTCAAAAATTTAATTCGCGCGAGCAGGATATTGATCTTGAATTATCAATAGAGGCAATTAAAGCTAATCTTAAAAAGATAAATTTGAATTACTGCTAAAAATATCTGATCTGATACTATTATGTTTTCCTTTATCCTATCAATAGTGTTATGATTGTTATTAATTTGGAATTGAGTATTATTTATTGTTTTTCTTTCTTCTCTCATACTCTGTTACTTGATATGTAGCGCTACAAATGTACTTAATATGTATATAGGGATACACTCCCGTTCATATGTAAATAAATAAATAATATCTAAAATGCATAGATTAGCGTTATGTGGATAAGCTACATCAATTATAACGGACGGTGCTTGGTCATATCTCAGGCGGTGCAAACTGAGTGACGTAATGCGTAGTAGATACCAATTTCCGTCTAGTTAGCTGACATACCATTATTATTATGCTTATACTATGATCAAAAGTCAAAAATCCAAACACAAAGAATTTATGCAAGCGCACTATCGAAGTGAAGCAAATAGAGTTTTTTGCTCTGCCATTTGTCTTCCGTATAACACGTACTTATTATATAAAAATCCATATTGCTTATCAGAATCATTGAAAGCATGTAAGGATTAAAGCAACCACGAAACGACCGCTGCTATGTCGTCGTCGTCGTCGTGGTCGTCGTCAGGTCCCCTTCGTGACCGAAGATCCTTAGTTCCCCACCCGTTGGAGTTGAGGTCTTCTCTGGTGTGCTTGAAGATGGCTCCGCATACTAATTTTGGAGAGGATGACTATGCTATGTACTAACACATGAAGTCCAAAATTCCAGGACGCACAATACCAAAAATAATCTACACACAACCAACGATGCCTACACCTCCTCGACAAAATAATTTACGGCATTTCGCTATTTATAATCAAAGACCCATAGCTAATTATACACCTCAGACACAAAAATACCACAACACTTTTTACCAAATTCCCCTAAACCATCACAAATTTTTATGAATAAGCAACACCAACAGAATTTCAAACCTTTTGTCGCATCTCAGCCACACCCCGCTTTTTTATCTCTAAAAATTTGTTTCAACCCTTGCGGGTCATTGTCAAGAGCTATGGAGTTACTAAAGATGTAAATAATGTACCAGACTTATATATGTATTGGTAAATCCAATAACAGCGGAGAATCCAATGTGAACATTTCAATTTGATTATTTACAATATTTTGGTTATTATTAATAGATTTCTTAATTTCCAGAGATTCAAGCAAACTCAATTTACGACCCTTTTGAGCAGAATGTACTAGTTCTACGGCCCTACCTGTCTGTCCCAAGTAAAAGGCTGTGCAATCTTTACAGTATAATTTGTACACGCCACTTTTATCTATTGAATTTGTTTCATTTTTGTTGTTAACTAACAAAGTTTTTAAATTAATTTTGTTGACTAAAATTGGTGTAATATGTAATTTAATTAGATGTTGTTTAATTTTGTATCCGACTTCTTTTACATGGTTAATAAAAGCGTATTTCTTATTTTCAGGAATTAAATCAGGAAGGAGACCGTTGTAAAGTTTGATTTCAATGAGTTTTCGTTGTTTATTTTTTAACATTTTGTCAATTAGGTTGGGATTATATCCGTTATTGATGGAAATCTGTTTTATAATTTTTAATTCTTTTTCAAAATTGGTTTTAGAAAGGGGTAACATAATTAACCTGTGTAATAAACTATTAAAAGCTGCCATTTTGATGTTAAAGGTTTGATTTGAGTCAAAGGGAATTACCGTATCAGTTGTCGTAGATTTTCTATAAATTTCAAACATAATTTCTTTGTTATTTTTGTATAAAGTAAGATCCAAAAAGTTAAACTTATTGTCTGTTTCAATTTCCATCGTAAATTGAATGTTCGAGTCCATGGAATTTAATAATTTGAGAAAGTTGTCTAATTGTCTTAAGCTTCCCTTCCAAATACAAAAAACGTCATCCACATAACGTCTCCAAAGGGTAACAAGCCTGATAAGTTCATAGTTAAGTTTAAAAAGTGAATTTTCAAAAGAGGCCATAAAAATTTCTGCAATGAGAAATGATAAAGGAGAAACCATAGGTAAACCATCATTTTGTTTAAAATAATTATCTTCGAATTTGAAATAATTTTGATCTAAGCAAGTTTTTAAAATATTTAATAGTTCAAATTTCTCCATATGGTTTAGTTTAGGATTATTTTCTATTTTATTTTCTAAAACTTTGATTAGTTTATTAACTGGAATTGAAGTAAAAAGACTTTTGACATCAAAAGATGCTGTTACGAGTACTTGCCAATTAAGTTGGTGTGAGCATAATTAACGAACATCTTCCTTGAATACATAAGGAATATTCCCGGCTTTCCTGAAACATCTAGAAAACATCAGCAAAGATCAATGGGAAAACAATTGGATTACTAGACGGCTGTAGAATACCCTAGAAAAAGGCTGAGAAGACTATAAAAGGCGGACGAGACACTCACACCGAGTTAGTTGACAGTGGACAGCTGATGTTTGGAAGCGGAGCGATCGATAGGCAATACAGTCAAACCATAGTGGCAATAGTGTTCATAGAGAGCGACAGATAGTGTCTACCGGAACGGCGATTAAAAGAGACTTTTAGTGAAATAAATTGTGCGGACTTGTTCATAACTGTAGTGTAGTCAAAATAATTTTAGTAATTAAATAAATTCGTTGTTTTGTTTTGTTAATTGTGTTTTCTGTGACCGAACACGTCACATTTGGTGGAGTGGGATAGTAAGGGAATTGAAGATTCCCGAAGAAAGTTAGTGCGACAGATCGTAGGAGAGATCCGAAGTGAAGAAGAATTTTGAAGCCTTATGCCAGTAACAAGAAAACAAGCGGCAATAATGGAAGAACAAATAAAGGCTTTAATGGAAATGATGAAGGCAATGAAGGCAGGCCAGGAAGAAATGAAGGTAGGCCAGGAAGAAATGAAGAATAAAATGGAAGCTGGACAAGAAAGAATGGAATGTGGACAGGAAGAATTGAAGAATAAAATGGAAGCTGGACAGGACGAAATAAAATTAGCACAAGAAGAAATGAAGGCGGGCCAAATAGAAATTAAGGCAGGCCAAGAAAAATTGATCGAAGATATGAGAGCAATAAAAATTGAGCACGAAGGATTAAAAGAACAGTTAAAAGAAGTCAGAACCGAAGTGAAAGAAGAGTTAAAGAAGGTAAGAGTAGAAGTGCAAGAAGAATTAAAGGAAGTACGACAAGAATTGGAGACGAGAGAAGAGAAACTAAGAGATCAGTTGAAATAAGAAGTACAAAAGGAAGTAGAGAAGATACGACAGAAGTTCGAGAACACTAGACCGGCTAGTGAGGTAAAGTTCGAAGACACTGCGAAAACGATTAGAATTAAACCACCGACGGAAAAGTTTGCTGGTCTGTGTACAAACGACAGTTGGAGGCAGCGGCAGAAGCAAACAACTGGAACGATTTTGAGAAAGCAACGGCGCTGGTCATAGCCCTGCGAGGAGAAGCATTGGACGTCTTCAAGGTATTCCAGAGCGCCAACAACGGGACTTCTCTGCGCTGCTAGAGCGACTTGAAATGAGATATGGCGACAAACATTTGCAACAAGTGTATCAAACCCAACTAAAGTGTCGCAACCAGAGGACATCAGAAAATCTACAAGAATTCGAGGCCGATGTGGAACGTCTAGTTAGATTGGCCTATCCTACCGCTCCGCAGGACTTCGCAGACCAGCTAACAGTCCAAACATTCGTCGATGGCGTGAGGGACACCGACTTACAGCAAGTTCTCCGTTGGGCCCGCCATAAGACTGCGAGTGACGCACTGGCGCACGCCTTAGAATTCGAAGCTGCAAAACAAGCTTCCAAGGTCCACGTGCGTGTACGCCAAACAGCTGTTGACCACGACGAATACAAGAATGAAGTCACAAGACTGATCAAAGAATGCGTCGAAACTGTCAAGAAGACTACCATCAACGACAAGAGAGAATCGGCCAAATGTTGGGAATGCGGGAAGGTCGGTCACTTTTCCCGAGACTGTGACAAAAACAAAGGAAGACCAAGGTGCTGGGAATGTAGAAGGCACGGACATTTACAGCGAGACTGCCCGGCCGATGAACGCCGTGCGGACCGACAGCAGTCGGGAAACTAAGATCAGCCATCTTTGAGGGGCGCAAGTTGGCTTCTCCCCACCAAGCCCCAACCGAAATCGTCGTTTCCCAACAGAATGGAAGCAAGTCCTTATTCGTCGAAGGTCACATCAACAACAAGAAGGTTAGAATGGTGGTCGATACGGGAGCTTCAAAGACCATAATCCGGCTGAACATCGTTAACGAGTGGAGAATCCGTCCCCTGCAGAGGAAGCTACGTTTGACCACGGTTACCGGAAAAACAGCGCCGATTAGAGGAGAATGCGACATCGAATTGAGACTGGGAGAAGTATGCCTTCGACACAGGGCACTGGTAGCCGATGTCGCCGACGACGTGATCATTGGATTGGATCTTCTTGAACGAAACAAAACTAATCTGGATTTGGGCTCCGGAATTTTACGCATCGGCAAGGAAGAGTTGGTGATGACAAACCCCACCAAAGAGAACGGTCTTCGAAAGGTCATCGTAGCAGAAGACCGATTACTACCTGCTAGATCCGAGGTAGTTCTCAAAATAAACATCGACGGCGAAGGTGCGGATGGTTTGGTGGGTATAGTAGAAGCCAAAAACCCGGATTTGACACAGAAAGCCATACTGATAGGACGAACACTGATTCGAACTGGGACGCCGAACGCATCTGTCAGACTAGTCAATTTGAAGCACTTCGAACAGAAAGTGTGTAAAGGAATGGAAGTAGGAGTCCTTGAACCCGTGGTGTCCATCCTCCAATGCGAAGTCGAAGCTGAATCCTCAATGGCAGAGAGCGAACCGCTTCCAACCGTTCTTCGAGACTTAGTGCAGCGTTCGGCCACAAACCTTAACAGCAAACAAATTAGAAAGTTCGAAGAACTGCTCAACAAGTATCGAAACGTCTTCGCCCTCTCTGACAACGACTTTGGGAGAACGAATCTGACATACCACCGTATAGACACGGGATCAGCTCGTCCTATTAAACAACCATCTAGAAGAGTTCCATGGGCTAAGCAAGAAGAAGTCAACAACCTGGTGAAGAACATGGAAGAACAGGGGGTAATCGAACCATCGCAAAGTGCTTGGGCTTCTCCGATAGTGTTGGTTAGGAAGAAGGATGGATCGACCAGGTTCTGCGTTGACTACAGGAAGCTCAACGACGTAACCTTAAAGGACAGCTATCCCTTACCCAGAATCGACGACACCCTTGACAGCTTGGTTGGTGCCAAATGGTTTTCAACGTTAGATTTGAAGAGTGGATACTGGCAAGTGGAACTGGATCCACAAGACAAGCAGAAGACCGCATTCACGACTGGTTATGGGCTGTGGCACTTTAACGTTATGCCATTTGGACTATGTAACGCTCCCGCCACCTTCGAGCGACTTATGGAAAATGTGCTACAAGGGCTTAATTGGAAGGTTTGTCTGGTGTACTTGGACGACGTGATAGTACTGGGAAAGACATTCGAAGACCACCTCCAGAATGTCGAAGAAGTGATCAAGAAGCTTTCAGCAGCCAAGTTGAAACTCAGTCCCAAGAAATGCCATCTGTTCTGTAAGGAGGTGAAATATCTTGGCCACGTTATCACCTCAGAAGGAATAAGAACTGATCCTGACAAGACTGAAGCTGTGAGAAGTTGGCCTGTCCCGAAGAATCAACACGACTTGAGAAGCTTTTTGGGGCTGTGTTCCTATTACCGACGATTCGTAAAGGGATTTGCAGATATAGCTCGACCGCTCCACAAGTTAACAGAGGATGGTGTCCCTTTCCAATGGTCAGAACGATGTCAGCAAGCCTTTGAAACACTGAAGTCTACCCTTTCTCAAGCCCCAATACTGACGTACCCACAGTTCGACACAGACTTCATTGTCGATACGGATGCCAGCAATGTAGGAATTGGTGGTGTACTATCGCAGATGCAGGAAGGAAAAGAAAAAGTCATTGGCTACTTCAGTAAGGCACTGTCAAAGCCGGAGCGAAACTATTGCGTGACCCGTAGAGAATTGCTGGCAGTCGTCAAAACTCTCGAACATTTCCATAAGTATCTCTACGGACGAAAATTCCTGTTAAGGACAGACCATGCGTCCCTGAAATGGCTGCTGCAATTTAAAAACCCAGAGGGACAACTGGCTCGATGACTACAGCGGCTACAAGTATACGACTTCAGCATCGAGCATCGTGCTGGAAAACAACATGGTAACGCTGATGCCCTCTCGCGAAGACCATGCTCGAAGAACTGCAAACATTGCATGGCCGCCGAAAAGAAGGAACCAGTCAACTTGGCAAGGATCTGTCAGACGATGGTGGAACCTGAAGAACACTGGCAGAACGAAGACCTGGCGAAAGACCAAGATAACGACGAAGACATTAAACCGATACTGCGGTGGAAAAAGGCAGGAACAGCACGACATACCTGGGCAGATGTTTGTAGTACGAGTACCATCACGAAGAGCTATTGGGCCTTATGGGATTCGCTCATCGTCGAGAATGGGGTACTAAAACGAGTGTGGGAAAGCCCTGACGGAACTAAAATTCGACATCAAGTAGTTCTCCCAAAGAACAGAGTCAACGAGGTGCTGACAGAAGTCCATGGAGGTGTTGGTGGAGGACACTTCGGAGTAACAAAGACGTTGGAGAAGGTACGAGAGCGATTTTATTGGCTAAAGTGTAGAAGAGACGTCGAAAATTGGTGTAGGAAGTGTCCAACGTGTGCGTCAGCCAAGGGACCTCAGACTCGAAGCCGAGGGCGAATGAAACAGTACAATGTTGGTGCCCCATTTGAGAGAATAGCTCTGGACGTAGCAGGACCATTCCCAACAACAACTGCTGGCAATAAGTACATCTTAGTAGTGATGGACTGTTTTAGCAAATGGCCCGAAGTGTACGCAATCCCAAACCAAGAAGCTACTACGGTCGCTGGAATGCTGGTGAACCAATGGATCAGTCGGTATGGAGTTCCGATGGAGATCCACTCTGACCAGGGACGGAACTTCGATTCCACGGTATTCCGGGAAGTCTGTGAGCTGCTAGGAGTACAGAAAACTAGAACCACTCCATTACATCCACAATTTGACGGAATGGTCGAACGGTTTAACGCGACGCTGGAAACCAATTTGAAAATGGTTGTCAACGATCACCAGACAGACTGGGACCAGCACATACCTTTTTTCCTGTTGGCTTATCGAAGTGCGGTTCATGAGACCACCGGCAGAACACCAGCCAGCATTTTATTTGGAAGAGAGCTGAAGTTACCTATGGACATCCGGTTTGGACACCCAGAAGATCGGCGACCTTCGGCTACCGACTACGCACAGCAGCTAGAGGAACGACTCGATACCATCCACAGAGCCGTTCGTAACAAAATCCAAGTAGGGAGTGACCGCATGAAGACCAGGTACGACCGGAGAGCCAACAGCACAGGATTCAGAGAAGGGGACCAGGTGTGGCTTTACAATCCTGTCCGTCGAAAAGGGCGCTCACCGAAGCTACAGCGAGCCTGGGAAGGACCTTACACCGTGGTCAGAAGACTGAATGACGTGGTCTACCGTATTCAGAGAGGACCAAAGGCCAAGATGAAAGTTGTACACTTGGACCGCTTGGCGCCCTACAATGGTCAAGACATTGATCGGGACGATCAATTCTAAGAAGGGGGCAGTGTTACGAGTACTTGCCAATTAAGTTGGTGTGAGCATAATTAACGAACATCTTCCCTGATTACATGAGGAATATTCCCGGCTTTCCTGAAACATCTAGAAAACATCAGCAAAGATCAATGGGAAAACAATTGGATTACTAGACGGCTGTAGAATACCCTAGAAAAAGGCTGAGAAGACTATAAAAGGCGGACGAGACACTCACACCGAGTTAGTTGACAGTTGACAGCTGATGTTTGGAAGCGGAGCGATCGATAGGCGATACAGGCAAACCATAGTGGCGATAGTGCTCATAGAGAGCGATAGATAGTGTCTACCGGAACGGCGATTAAAAGAGACTTTTAGTGAAATAAATTGTGCGGACTTGTTCATAACTGTAGTGTAGTCAAAATAATTTTAGTAATTAAATAAATTCGTTGTTTTGTTTTGTTAATTGTGTTTTCTGTGACCGAACACGTCACAATACAAATATAGATTTATCTGGAAGTTTAGTTATCTTAAGACAATCAACTAACTGTAAAGAATTTTTAACACTAAAACTAGAAAAACAATCAAAGTTAGCCTGTAAAAAGTTATTGCAAAACTGACATAACTTATAAGAAGGAGCATTTAAATAAGAAACTATAGGTCTTATAGGTGCATTAACTTCTAACTGAATTTTCCGTAGTCCATAAAGGATAGGACTAGACGGGTTCATACATTTAAACTTAAAAGTATCTTTATTAGGAATTAAAGTTTTGCTATTATTGATGAGTTCTGTAATTATTTTTTTTATTTGAAATGATGAACAAAGACCCTACAGAAAAATTTCAAAACAACATTAAACAAGCCCTAAAAACAAAGAATCTAATTTTTTCTGATAAACAAAAAACAGGCCTTATAAAAATGAACCCTTCTGCACCAATGTTGTATGGTCTGATTAAACTGCATAAAGAAGATCAACCGATAAGACCAGTAGTAGCATACATGAACGCTCCAGCATATAATTTATCTAAGCAACTAAATAATATCATTAGAAATGCATTTAATTGGAAAAGTAAAACAAGCGTAAAAAACTCAGCTATGTTTATTAAAAAGTTAAAAGATATCACTACAAAATAATAAGAAATTGGTCTCGTTTGATGTAACCAATATGTTTGCTAGTATACCGCCAAAAGAATGTGTAACTATTATTTTATCATTACTAGATAAAAAAAGGGTAATACCAGGCATAAAACAAGAAATTGAAACATATCTAAAACTAGTTGTAGAACAAAATTATTGTCGTTTCAATAACAATTTCTACGAACAAAATAAAAAGGCCTGGCCATGGGAAACCCAATAAGTCCATTATTACTGGATATATTTATGTCAAATTTAGAAGACAAGTTATTAAGTTCTAAGAATGCGAAACTCATCACCTTCTGGTATCGCTATGTCGACGATGTTATTGTAGGATTCAAAGGGTCAGACAGACAAATAAACAATTTCTTGAATTATTTAAACACATTACATGAGGATATAAAATTCACAGTTGAAGTTGAAAAAGATAATAGCATTACATTTTTGGACTTAAAATTAACAAAAGAAAACAAATAAAGTAGTATTTGATATTTACCGTAAACAAAGGTACACCGACATAATAATACATAACTCATCAAACCATCCAATAAGCCATAAATTGGCATCTTTTAACTCCATGTTAAATAGAGCCCTTACCATACCTTTATCCAAAATAAATTTTAACAAAGAAATACATACTATAAAACAAATTGCAACAAATAACGGATATAATAGCTTGCTAATTGATAAACTACTAAAAAAAAAAACAATATAAACAAGCAATTAACAGTGTTTACCCTTTAATAAAAAATAAAGACTTAGTATATAAGACAATAACATACTTTGGTGAAATTTCACAAAAAACAGGGGATGTAATAAAAAAAGATCTGCACAATGTAAAAGTAGCTTTTAGGCCTCACACAAAATTATGTAATTTATTATTCAATAATAAAGACAAAACTGAGAAACATGATAAATCTGGCGTGTACAAACTTGAATGTAATTCCTGTAACGGTGTGTGTTATAGACAAACTGGTAGAAAATTCAAAACCAGGCTCAAAGATCACGAAAGATCGATAAGACTAAAAAATAATATTTCAACCTTTGCCGAGCATATTAACAATAGTAATCACACATTTGATAATACAATTACACCAATTCATTATGCGACCAAAGGCAAAAAACTTAATATTTTAGAATCATTGGAAATTTTTAGACATAACAAGATGGAAAATATAAATTTATTGAACGACCAAATTGACCTTAAATACACACTACTATTTAAATGTTTTAACAAAACTATTACTTGGTTTTGAAATTATTAATAGTTTGTTATAAAAAAATTTAATTATCATGAAATATTAAAAAGAAAACGTGCTCGGGCGCCACTTTGTCAAACAAAGAAAATAATGAATGAAACGAAAACTTTATTTAGCACCGGGTAGTGCATCGGTGGTTCCTGCAGAATCCTGAGAGTCAAGAGAGCTTGAAGCTCTCTTAAAAAAACAAAAAAAACTTGAAGAGTATATTAATAAAAAATTACACACAACAAAAAACTTACAAAATAAGTCATGCCCACCCAAAAACGCTTCCCTAGGCCACAGTAGGGACTGCCACTGGTTTCCGGGTATTTTAGGGGATTTGTCGTACTGATAGTTTTGAGGCAAAATGATCCCGGGGAGGAACACCAGAGACCAAAGGGACCAACTTTATAGATATTTATCAGATCCACTTGCAGGTATTTATCGGATCCTAACTTGTTAATGAGTCAGGTTGGTTGTCTCGTAGCCTTGCTGAGTTGCCTAAGGGTGTCTTCACCCCTACCCGTAATCCCAGTCTCCTAGTCCAACCGGAACCTACTCTAAAAATCTGGATGGGCTGACTAATGAACGAGAACAAGTATTTATCACAATTTTACCTAAAAATTAGATGATATCAATTAAAAAAAGAAAGAAAAAGAATACATTGATGATGTCTTCAAATAAGGTGCAAGAAAGGAAAAGTCAGGGAATGTCCGTAGTCAAAATGGATGTCAAAACAGACTTCAAACATTCAACAATTATTCGACACCGATACCATATGAAAAAAGTATATAATATAATATAAAAGGAGGAATGGTTAATTAAATATTTGCAATTACAAAATGGCCTCAAGTGCCAAAAAAATTACCAAGAGGTATAAGGTAATAAAAGGAAATTGCCTCGTGGCAAATAAAAACAATTTGACAAAAAAAGTTAATTAGTATAAAAATGAGTGCATACCAAACATGAGTTTAAAAGAAATAATTAATTTAAAGGAATCTACATAAACTATTAAGATGAAAAGGAGACTGGATTAGAAACAAAAATTTTCACCAGAACATTGATCACAAACCCTAGCAGAAGAACACACACACACACGTCACGTCAGTGTCAAGGATCGAGGAAGAAGACCTCGAGCACCGACCGGAAAATTTCATCGATCCCTCCATCGATCGCCTAGTCCTGCGCGAAGGTTGTTAGCCTTGATGATAAGACGGAAGGTCGATCAACATTAAGAAATAATCAACAAAACTGAACCAAGACAAAGACAAACTGAATCGAATTAAATAAAACTTTAGTAACGGGATTTTTCATAGAAAAAAAACGTTACAAACCCCTATTACCAGGAAAAAGAGGACTGACAGCCAGCCTACCAGAAATCAAAAACGGAAAACATAATATCGGTACGAGAGCTAAGAAAGGGAACCAAAAATCTAATACGAATCTAATCCAAAAAAAAACGAGGAACTTAAACTCAAACAGACAATTACTAAATATAAAAAAAATGGAGGCTAATTGCCTAACTAAACGAAAATTATTGGTCAATTCGACCAGACAATGCGACTGCATTGGAAAACGAAAACTAAAACTCCATTTAAAATGCATAGCACTTATAATCAAGCGCCCAAGGCAAACGAAAAGAAATTAAAAAGAACGGCATTCAATATTCTGCACTTACTACTTGCGAAGGTTGTTAGCCTTGATGATAAGACGGAAGGTCGATCAACATTAAGAAATAATCAACAGAACTGAACCAAGACAAAGACAAACTGAATCGAATTAAATAAAACTTTAGTAACGGGATTTTTCATAGAAAAAAAAAAACGTTACAATGTATAGAAAAACCACCCCCCATCAGGGAATAGACATAAGTAGGTATAAATAAGCTGTACTTAGTATTAGATATTACTGTTGAAAATGACTTTGTAAAGTTGAAACCGGTCCAGAGTATAATAAATTTAGTGACAAGTGCAAATTGAATTGTTGTTTTATTATTAATGAACTGGAAATAGTTGCAGCTTTTAGCTAATTATGGTATTAGTACGAACAAATACTTCACCGCGGTTACTCGCAGTAGTTATCGGTAAAAAAATTTTAATTTGGAGGATACTTCTAAGTGGTAGTGCGAGTAGTGGTATTATTTGTTTTATGAAAAGTTAAAAAGATATTATAAAAAGTAGACACGTATCAAAATTTGTGTTCCGTATTAAAATAAGAATAAATATTTATTAACCAATTTACCTTCAGATTACTTGATTCTCATTTGTTTAACAAAAATGGATTAAAAATTATTTAATTTAAGAAATTATGTACCTTCTAATAAAAACAACGATAGAGATTTGTGAACCTAAAGAATCTCCATTCTTAGAATTCTAAGATATGGTGTTGTTATGATGTAGAAAATGCACTGACGACTTGTCTGCTATATTGAAATCGGTAGTACAACGTTTACGTAATACTGGAAGTATTGTAGACCTGAAAAACTGGACGAAAACTTATTGATATGGTTGGAATAATGCGACTCTGCGGATATTACAGAAAGGGATTGATTTCGAAGGTTAATTTACATTGCATTACTAATGTCTTTTGTATAATTGGAGACATTCTCATATTGCGTATAATTTGGAGTAAAACAGTGTTATTCATGCATGGGACCTTTCCGTCGATAACTTGAACACCTTTTATGCAAAATACGTATTTATTTCGTTTTTCAATTTTACTTTTTTATAACGTGAAAGTGCATTCGGCTCGTTCCCTGCCAAGCAACTTGGGTTGGTTGTTTCCATGCTAATAATACAATCATAAAAAGTCAGTCATTAACAAGTCATGAAGTCACCAATATGTAGTCAACAATAAAGAGTCGAAATAAGATTATTACATGTATTAATTTTGAAATAATCTACCTCATGTCCGAGCCGCCATTATATTTATACATGTACAGTTTTAGGATTTGAAATCAATGAGATAAATAAAGGTAGGTGAAAAATAAACTGCACTGCACTCAACCCAATTGCGGCATTTAAATATAACCAAAGGCAGTAATAAAAGAGATACAATTCAGGTAAATTTTGTTTTTCTAAAAGACGAACATAAAATGCTTTATATTGTACAACCTAGAATTCTGCGTAACTGGTCAGATCACGCATTCCAGACAGTCGTTTGTGTAGCCACGTCACGCCGTGGCCCCTTCGGTATGTAACATTACTTACTGCTTATGCTAGCAGACAGAGATTTTCGGGGTGCAGGAGGTTAGGGGTAGATTGTCGAACACTGGAATCGCCCGTTCAAAAATTTGTAAGTGAAAGAGAGACGGTCATTTGTAACCAAATGAAACAAGTAGGACACGAAACATTCTCACGCCCAAGTTAACTCCACTCGATTCGTAGACAACGGCGGTTTACAGGGAGGAAAGGGAACCTCGTTAGCCACAAACCTACGCACAGGAAAGGGGTAGGAGAGTCTGGATAGCTACTGGATTACGCAGGAGAGGAGTAAGAATTTTTGTATGAAAGAAACGACGATCTCCATAGAAAGGAGGTCTCCCACATTCTACCTACCCTGGCAAGGAAGAGGGAGACTCTCAGAGGGAGTTTTTGCTCTCTGATAGGGAGTTGGTAGTCAAATATATGGCCTGCTCTGCACTTCGGTGTGAGATAGCTTCACTATATTAATACGACTCTTTCAGCTATGGAAATAATAGACTGTTGTGAGGTGCACTCTAACTTCCCTATTAAAACGAGCACTATGACAAACACAACTGACTCTGAAGTCTCAGCGAAGAACTATTAGTCCACATGATGAGTAGGTCTCTATAAGTTTTTATTCGTAACCATCTCTGTTTTAGGGTTGACGATCTGAATTGACATATACCGACCAACATTATTTAGAAGGGATGACCTTAAATGGCATGTATCGAACAAACTTAAATTAGAGGCTATGATCTTCAGTGGCATGTCTCGATCATCATTAAAATGGAGTTGATGAATACTTTAGTGACATGTCTCGATCAGCACCATTTTAGAGGCGATGGCCTTCAGAGGCGTGTATCGACCTAATTCAACATTTAATTCATAAAATTCAATGTAATGTGTAAGGTACGAAATATTAATTAGGAATTATTATATCAAAACTATACTCTTTAATATTCGAATTCTCAATACTTACTTCCCTTTTGAATAACCTATTTACGTCGATAGGCTGGCGACTGGTATTCCCATATATTTTGTTTATTTTCTATCTAGTTTTTAGAGGGACGAAAGACCAAAGAAGTAATTTGATACTTACAAAAATATATAAGGGTAATGTACACAGTATAGCGTGAGAAGTAAAAGTGTGTGGTCGTCTTCTGAGCGAGCTATGCGTTGCGATGCGTTGCGTTGTTTTGCGTTGCATATGCGTTTATTATGCGTAGATAAATTGTTTAGCAAATTATTGGTTTATTAATGTGACCACAGTGTTATATTTTGGTACCTATATATTTGATATATATGTATATGTATTTGTATTGTGCACAATTCTCGAGAAATATCTGTTTGTGTTAACACGTTATATAATTGCCATGGTGGTTTTAAGAGCTCTTGGTTTTGTGGCAAGTGCCACGGTTTCTGCTAACCCCAGTAGTAATCAGGAGAGACGCAGATATCTCCGGTGATGCCTATAGTACGTACTTGTCTTGCGTGGGGTGGACATGGTGCTTATAGCGACACGGGGTTAGGTATGACCTACCCTGTGCCTTCCAGAATGTATGATCCAGTGTGATCAGCGTCTGAAGGCGCGGGAGCGTAAACTCATGATTACAGATACAATCCATCAACAACTGATAACCGAGTACCATGTGATGACCGTTAGCCTAGGGATACACTTCGCAAGTGTTCCAGAGGGACAGGGGTTCCGAGGAACCCCGGTGAATACTTAATTACCTCACAATCTTGTCAACATATCGGTAAGTGTTTCTTTTTGTTTCATGTAATCATTACTTCATTGGTCGAGAGTGCAATTCCGTCATTACCTAGCCATTATATAGTCGCCAGCCAGCCAAACTATGTTTATATTGCGCACGCACGCCTTCATCTCCTCTTTGGGTAAATTCTTATCAAACATATATGTTATTATATTTATATTTCTGTGAGTGGTGATCATTAGTTTCACTGTAATTGATTTATATGTTGATTCGAATATATTTATACTAATCTGATAGTTATTGCAATTATTATTTATTGTTATTATTATTATTATTATCATCAACTGCTACTACTACCATAGCCTTTCAATTCAGGTGTGGGGTTGACATGAAGCGTTGCGTGCTTAATCTATTAGTTAAAATTTTATTTAAAACAAAGAAAAAAAAAAGGGAATGTTTATAACTAGAAAAATTACATAGATCCATACATACAGATCTATCGAATGCTTAATATGTATACATAGAGTATATACAACCATATGGTGTGCGTTAATTTTGATCTCGAGGGCCTAGATGGTCGAGGGTTAATTTCTATGCCCTGTTCGCTCTGTCGAACGTGACTTTGTAGCTATTTGTGAGTAAACAAACAAAACAAAAAAAAATGTTCCTTCGCTGCAAGATTTGAGACTTAATTCGATACACATTTAAAGAAAAATAGAAAACAGTTCTTCTACTTCGGTTGATTAATGCAAACGGTACGTGTTCGTGCGTGTTTTATTGTATTATTATTTGTGTTTATTCGTTTATAAAACTAACTTTTGTAGTGTATAATATTTACTTATAGTTTATAGTGTTAATTATTAAGTGCATTTAACATTAATTTGTGCTTGTAAGGAAAAATATCACTCTGTATATTAATTTCTTTATATTAAGCTAGCAACGTTCGAAAACGCATTCTTTAAGTTAAACAAGCGTTGTTTGTTACTCTAACTGCGACACGTGCACTTGAGAAACATAAACAGTCTGGGTCGAGACAGATTTTGTATCGATGAACGTTTTATTCTTCAGTTCATTTTTAGTTTTGTGTATGTGCAAGTGCAAGAGGGTTTTTGTCAACTACGGTGAGTTTACCTCACAGAGCATGATTTTGCTTATTAATTATTTACTATTTTGTAAAAGATGCAATCTGTTGTTTACTGCCGAATTTGATTGATACTGATAGTTTACGTCGTAAAAGTAATAATTAATTAATATGATCTCCGAATTGTACTGTCTGTCTAATCGCCGTATCGCCGTGAGAAGTTAGAGATTAGGATGGTTATTCCCTAATGCTCGTAAGTGATGGTAGTTGGAGCAGTCACTTTGCTGGTAACCCTTTTAGTGACATTGCACCGCTCAACAACCATAATTATTGAGAATATTGAGTTTTGAGTATAGCACACTGCTGGATCTCCCTTTGTGCAGAATGACCCCTGGAACGAGTATTTTGCTGGCTCTCCCTTAATACTCATTGCACGTTCAGGGTCGGCACTTTAATGGTTATCCTTGGTGCCGAGGACAGTATATCTTCGTTTATTTATTTAAATAGTTTGGCTACGTTTAAAGTATAGGCAGTATCTGCAAAAGAGTTTTTAATCACCGAGTTTAGTAATTTTATTTGATTGCTTATGTTGTTGCATTTCTGAGGGAATCTGCTCATGGTATTTTCCTTTTCATTGTTTCAGATTTAACCGAAAGCACGCAACAGCATCAAGGCCATTAGTTTTTAATTAATTCTTTTACATATTTCATTTTATCAAATATCTTTCTTTCTTTTTTTTTTATTAAACATTTTTTTTCTTATCTATTCAAATTCATTTATTTTTCATTTATTTTGCGATTTGTTGCCTTACAACTTTTCAGAAGTGGGATGTATGTAACTTACTCCTACATTACCAATTTAATGTAATGTAATTATAAAAAAATAAAAAAAGGCCGACATGCAGTTGAAATGCTTAGTGCTTGATTAAGACATGAATTATTTTTTTTCCCTTTTTTTTATATATAGTTGTCGTAAATTAAGTGTTGATATAATTCAAAATGGACAAACGTTCAAAACGTGCACGGCTCTTAACCCCAGAGTCTGATAACTTACCAGATACGAACGATGATCGTAGAAGTTCAAACTCCACTACCGAAAACTCGATAGATCGCTTAACAGAAGTTATGACAAACCTTTTCTCTTCTATTGACAAAAACAATAGTGGGGCAGCCTCAAAAGGAGACGTAGTTCCTTGTTTTAACCCTGAAGATAGGGAACAAAACTCTGAAACGTGGTGCAAAAAGGTAGATGAGTTACGAGAAGTATTTCATTGGAGCGAGGATGCAACTATATACTTTGCTCTTTCTAAACTGCGTGTTTTGGCAGATACGTGGTATAAAAGTCTTTCGACTATAAAATATACGTGGGTCGAATGGAAAGAAAAATTGCAAATTGCATTTCCACCGACACGAGATTTTTATGAAACATTAGGGGAATTGATGCGTCGCGGAAAACGAACCGAAGAAACTTACGCTAAATATTTTTACGAAAAGCTGGCGTTGTTGAGCTTATGTAAAATAGAGGGCGCCGATGCAGTTTCGTGTTTAATTGGAGGCATTGAGGACATTGTAATTAAAACAGGGGCCAAGGCAGGAAATCATAAAACCCCCGAATCTCTATTTCAATATTTTTCTACATTAAATGATCTACCGGTACCGTCATCAAAAACAGAACGATATACCTCTAATAAGCGCCCATATCCTAATAAACGTTTCGGTACTGAAAAGAAATTATCAATGGTAACATGCTTTAAGTGTGGCAAAAAGGGTCACATAGCTGCGAAATGCAGAATCTCTGACAAACGTTGCAGTTATTGCAGAAGTTATGGACATTACGAAAAAGACTGCTATCGTAAGAAGGAATAGCAAGATGCAAAGATCTCCTGACTAGAGAGCCGACCAAATGAAGATAAAGTTCTGCCCAATCAAAAATATTTTAAGGACATTTTATTAATTAACAACCAACGTTCAAAAGCTTATTTTGATTCTGGAAGTTTTTGTGTAGCAATTAAGTTAAGTGAAGTAAAGAGACTTAAATTAGATGTAAATTCCGAACAAACAACTGTAATAAGTGGATACGGTAACGGTATAGTGAAATCATTAGGGACGTGTACTTTTATGATGTACGTTGATGATGTTGAAGCTACTGTTACAGCAAATGTTGTTCCTGATTCAATTCAAGATGTGCCTGTTTTAGTGGGTCGTACGTTTACAGAATTACCGGGAGTGCTTGTATTAAAAGATTACAAACATTTAATAATAACAGAGGGCTATTTAAAAGAAATAGACGATGAATCAAAACCCAAAAAAATTAATCTGAAGGCAATAAAGAATGTTATTTTACCAAGAAACACTCTGAGCAATGTTTTAGTTGAAACTAAAAATGAAGAATATCAGGGAGATTTAATTGTAGAAGCTAGTTGGAGATTACAGGAGGGACAAAAATATTGTATACCACGAACCATCTTAAGAATACAACCTGGTTATGAAACAATACTACCACTAATAAATTTATCAGATGCGGATATTTACCTTAAAAATAAACACTTACTTGCACGAGCCTGGCCATGTCAACCGGAAGATGAATCTAAAGTAAACCAAATACTTAAATTAGACGCAACAACTTTACCAAAATTACCCGAAGAAGATATTAAAATTGGTCCTGTCTCAGCTGAACAAAAGATGAAGTTAGTCGAAGTTTTACAGGCGTATCGCGATTGTTTTGCTAATGATATTAGTGAATTGGGTTGTGCAAAATCATTAGAAATGGAAATTGAGTTGGATGATAAAACACCGTTCACATATCGTCCTTATCGCATGTCAGCTAGCGAACAAGAAAAATTAAAATCAATAGTCAACGATCTGTTGATGCATGACATTATTAAAGAGTCAAATTCGCCCTATGCGTCGCCAGTCTTGCTGGTGAAGAAAAAGAATGGTGACTAGAATGTGCATCGACTATAGAAAATTAAACTCAAAAACTGTCAATGATCGCTATCCCTTACCTCGGATCGACGACCAGTTAGACCGATTACATGGAAGCCGATATTTCACTTGTTTGGACTTAAGATCAGGATATCACCAAGTGCCTGTGTCGAAAAATTCAAGACATTATACCTCATTTGTCACTCCTCAAGGGCAATATGAATTCAATAGAGTACCTTTTGTACTTACCAATGCACCAAGTGTTTTCCAACGTTTACTAAATAAAGTTTTAAACCCTGTTAGGAACATAGTAACAGTTTATTTGGATGATGTACTGGTTCACACAGTTTCCGTGGAAAAGGTATTGAGAATTTGAAATTAGTTCTACAGTTATTAAGAGAGGAAGGATTAACTTTAAATTTGTGTAAGTGCAGTTTTCTGTTTCCATCCGTTGATTATCTTGGTTTCGAAATAACAGAAGGAAAAGTGATGCCAGGAAAATTGTAACTGAAAGCAGTTGAGGAGTTTCCAGTATCCAACAATATACATAATGTTCGTCAACTTATTGGTCTAACGGGATATTTTAGACACTTCATCCAAAATTACGCAATTATAGCCAAACCGCTGACAACTTTACTAAAGAAAAGGGTGCCATGGACGTGGACAGAGAGAGAACAACAAGCTTTTGAAAAGTTACGAGAATGCCTGACCTGTAACCCAACTTTAGCCTTGTTCAACCCTAAAGCTAATACTGAAGTTCACACTGATACGAGTTCGTTAGGTATAGCTGGTATTATTTTGCAAGAACAAAATGATGGTAAACTTCATCCTATAGCTTATTACAGTCGTCAAACAACAGCTGCTGAAAGTAGATATCACTCGTATGAATTAGAGACACTTGCGGTCGTGGAAAGTCTAAAGAAATTCCGTGTATACCTCTTAGGCATACAATTTAAAGTTGTTACCGATTGCAATGCTCTAAAAGCCACAAGCACAAAAAAGATATAATACCCCGTATCGCCCGGTGGTGGCTACAACTACAAGAATATACCTTCAATGTCCAATATAGACCAGGAAATCGTTTAAAACATGTAGATGCTTTGAGCAGAAACCCTTCAACAAGCGAAACATCACCTGAAGAAGTACTACACATTGAACAAGCTGACTGGGTGCTGGCTGGCCAAATGACAGATGACAAACTAAAATATATCCGAGAGGTTTTGAGCAAGCCGCCTTCAACAGAAGCAGAACGTGGAATTTATAAAAATTATGCTCTGCGCGATGGAAGAGTGTATAGAATTACGGTAAGAGGCATTTTATGGGTCTTACCGAAAGGAATGCGACAACGAGCAGTAAGAATGGCTCATGACGATGTTGGACATTTTTCCGTTGAGAAAACTTTACACCGACTATGTCAACATTATTGGTTCCCTAGAATGAAGCAATATGTTGAAAAGTATATCGCATGTTGTATTGCTTGTCGATACAATAAAAGGAATTCTGGAAAAAAAGAAGGCTTTTTACATCCTATACGTGTGTCGGAACCCCTGGAAATCTTCCATGTAGATCATTTGGGACCATTTCCTAAGAGTCGAAGAGGAAACGAATATCTAATAGTAGGAATAGATGCCTTCACAAAATTCATTTTCATCCGTGCCTGTAAATCAACAAAAGTTGAATATATCATAGAATACTTTAGAGATATCTTTGCCACCTATGGAGTTCCTCGGAAACTCATAACCGATCAAGGAAGTAGTTTCACCTCCAAAAATTTCAAAAATTTCTGCCGACAAAACAATATACAACATGTACTAAATGCCGTTGCAACACCAAGGGCAAATGGTTTAGTTGAGAGACTTAATCGAACAATACTCAGTGCTCTGTTAACATCTACTTTGGAAGAGGAACTATGGGATGAGAAGGTTCGACCAATCCAATTTGCTATAAATACGACAATGAAGAAATCAACTGGAAAAACACCCTTCCAGTTAATGTTCGGATATACCCCAAGAGGAGGAAGTTATACTCTACTTCGTGATGCGGTAACTCAAATCCCCACGTTGATCACTGATTTACTAGAGACCAGACGAGAAGCTGCTGCAAAAATGAAGGCTGCCCAAGACAAACAAAAGCAGTTATTTGACAAAAAGAGAAAACAGCCACGAAAATATAAAGAAGGAGATTTAGTAGTAGTGGAAAAACAATCAACAGCCCCTGGTACTAGCCGCAAACTTTTAAAACCATACTCCGGTCCATTTATCATCAAAAAAAGTTCTACCAAACGAGCGATATGTGGTCCAAGATATGAAAGGATCTACAAGATCTAGGCGAACATATGATCGAGTCGTTGCCGTTGACAAGATGAAGGCTTGGGTTCCACCTGGTGGATTATCTGACAGCACAGACAGCGAGAGTGGTGAAGATGGCGTGCCGTTATCAGAAGATGACGAAGAAACTGAGAAGTGATTTGCTCGAGGCGAGGAACTTTTCAGGATGGCCGAATGTAAGGAAAAATATCACTGTATATTAATTTCTTTATATTAAGCTAGCAACGTTCGAAAACGCATTCTTTAAGTTAAACAAGCGTTGTTTGTTACTCTAACTGCGACACGTGCACTTGAGAAACATAAACAGTCTGGGTCGAGACAGATTTTGTATCGATGAACGTTTTATTCTTCAGTTCATTTTTACTTTTGTGTATGTGCAAGTGCAAGAGGGTTTTTGTCAACTACGGTGAGTTTACCTCACAGAGCATGATTTTGCTTATTAATTATTTACTATTTTGTATATGATGCAATCTGTTGTTTACTGCCGAATTTGATTGATACTGATAGTTTACGTCGTAAAAGTAATAATTAATTAATATGATCTCCGAATTGTACTGTCTGTCTAATCGCCGTATCGCCGTGAGAAGTTAGAGATAAGGATGGTTATTCCCTAATGCTCGTAAGTGATGGTAGTTGGAGCAGTCACTTTGCTGGTAATCCCTTAGTGACATTGCACCGCTCAACAACCATAATTATTGAGAATATTGAGTTTTGAGTATAGCACACTGCTGGATCTCCCTTTGTGCAGAATGACCCCTGGAACGAGTATTTTGCTGGCTCTCCCTTAATACTCATTGCACGTTCAGGGTCGGCACTTTAATGGTTGTCCTTGGTGCCGAGGACAGTATATCTTCGTTTATTTATTTAAATAGTTTGGCTACGTTTAAAGTATAGGCAGTATCTGCAAAAGAGTTTTTAATCACCGAGTTTAGTAATTTTATTTGATTGCTTATGTTGTTGCATTTCTGAGGGAATCTGCTCATGGTATTTTCCTTTTCATTGTTTCAGATTTAACCGAAAGCACGCAACAGCATCAAGGCCATTAGTTTTTAATTAATTCTTTTACATATTTCATTTTATCAAATATCTTTCTTTCTTTTTTTTTTATTAAACATTTTTTTTCTTATCTATTCAAATTCATTTATTTTTCATTTATTTTGCGATTTGTTGCCTTACATGCTTTTGAACTAAGTATACCTAGTGTTGAGTATTAGTTACAAAAAATAAAAATAAAATGGAATAAAATTCATCAAATACCCACATAAATCGAAGACGACGTATTCATGAGTTATCTAGCGACTCATCGGATAATGAGATTTCCCAAGGTCCTGCAAAATCATTACGAGGATCTAGCGATGATTCTACTACAACTTCTCAAATATCGGATCTAGCTGTAATCGTGAGACGACTTACCGAGACAATGCAAACGCAAATCGAACATACCAATAATGTAAGACCAAATCTTGTATCGACTGGTAGAGATAATTTGGTTACCTGGTTTGATCCTGAGGACAAAACACAGTGTGTTGAACGATGGTGTGCTCAAGTGGACGAATTACGTTCGATGCATTGATGGAGTAATGAAACGACTATTTATCATGCAGTTTCAAAATTAAAACGACTAGCCAAGACTTGGTACAGTAGTCTACCGACGATAAATTACACCTGCGATCAGTGGAAGACTGTTAAAAATTGCGTTCCCATCCCGAAGTGATTTTTGTACAACTCTAGAGGAGATGCTGTTTCGTCATAAAACTCCGGGAGAATCTTACATAAAATATTACTACGAGAAAGTTGTATTATTGAATTCGTGCGAAATTTACGGTGAAAAAGCAGTGTCGTGCATAATTAACGGAATTACTTGTGATCATGTTAGGGTGAGTGCGCGTGCAGGTAATTATGCAAACCCGGCAGCATTGTTGCAGTTCCTAAAATCATGTGATGATACTGAGTATCGTAAAAACCAACCATCGACATCCAAATATCAACAACTTACAAAAGGTAGGAAGAATCATCAATTTAACAGAACATGTTACAAATGCGGTAAATCTGGACATTCTCGCGGAAATTGCACACAAGGATCAGTATAAGCCACAAGAAAAACGAACTACATTAAAATGTTTCAAATGCCGTAAAGAAGGTCATATCGCCCCAAATTGTCCTACTAAGACAACTTTGTGACTAGGTCTCGACAGCAATAATAAATATTTCAAAACCATCACCATAAATCAAACTCCAACAAAAGCATACATAGATTTCGGATCAGCTTGTAAAACCATTACAGAAAGTGAAGCATATATACTTAATTTAAATATCAATCGTCAAAATAAAACAACAATTAGAGGATACGGTGCTGGTGTAGTTTCTACCTTAGGATCTGTGTGTTGTAAGATAACAATTGTTGAGGTTACAGAGGAAACAGAAGCGCAAGTTGTTCCCAATTCAGTACAAGAAATACCTGTTTTAATTGGACAACCGTTTACAGAAAAATCAACTGTATTTGTTATGAATGACAACAATACCCTGCGTATTCTTCGTCCTACTAATGAACTACCGAAATTAGAACCGGAACCTAAGAAAAATAAAATAGAATTAGTTGTAGTAAAAGATGTAGTTCTACCAGAAAAGCACATTGGACTTATAGAAATTAAAAATAAAGGTAGAGTTGCAGGAGATTTCCTAATTGAGTCCGATTTCAGAAAGAAATATGGAGAGGAATATTTGGTACTGCGCACAGTGATAAACATTAAGCCTGGTGAAACTGCGATACTTACAGTGATAAATATCTCTGAAAAGGATATACATTTTACTGGAAAACGTCCCATAGCCAGAGCGTTTAGATGTGAAGAAAACAATAGAGAAGTCACAGTTTTAAAAACACATATAGAGCATTTCGTACCCTTTAAAGATGAAGAGATACAAACTGGATCGATTTTACCGGAAATTAAATCAAAACTTGTGAAACTATTGAACAAATATCGAAACTGTTTTGCGCAAAATATGAGCGAATTAGGATTATCCAAATCGATGGAAATGAACATTCAACTATCTGAAGACAAACCGTTTACCTACAGACCATATCGTATGTCAGAGACTGAAAAAGCAAAGGTACGAACTATTATTGACGAACTCCTAGAAAAAAAATATAATTAGAGAGAGTGAATCACCTTATGCATCTCCGATATTATTAGTGAAGAAGAAAAATGACCAAGAACGAATGTGTGTTGATTTTCGAAAATTAAATCGCGTAACCATCAAAGATAGATATCCGTTACCGAGGATAGACAATCAAATTGATAAATTAATTGGATGCAAATTCTTTACAAGTTTGGACTTAACCTCAGGTTACCATCAAATTCCGATCAATGAAAAATCAAAGCATCTAATATCCTTTGTCACACCAGAAGCTCAATATGAATTTAACAGAACTCCTTTCGGATTATGTAATGCTCCAACTGTTTTTGTGAGACTAATGAACAAAATTTTGGGTCCATATAAACATATAGCAGCTGTGTATTTAGACGATACACTTATTGCTACTAAAATCGAAGAACAAAACCTGGAAAATTAAGAGACAATTTTGCAAATATTCGAAAAGGAAGGATTAACACTCAATTTAAGCATAATGTATGTTCTTGACAAAAGAAATAACATACCTTGGCTACGAAATCTCCGAAAAAGGAATCCGACGAGGAGACATTAAGACTAAAGCTGTTAGTGAATTCCCTAGACCAAATAACGTACATCAAGTTAGACAATTTATTGGTTTAACGAGTTATTTTCGCCGATTCATTCAGAACGTTGCACTCATAGCACATTTACTAACAAATTTGACAAAAAAGAACACCGTATGGTCTTGGTCCGAGACTGAAGAAGATGCATTCAAAAATTTGAAGGAAATTCTTATAAATAAACCCGTTCTTCAAATCTATGATCCATCAGCAGAAACAGAAATTCATACAGACGCCAGTAAATAGGAGTAGCCGGTGTATTACTTCAAAAGCATAACAATTTACTACATCCCATCAGCTACTACAGCAGACAAACTAACAATGCAGAGAAAAACTATCATTCATTCGAATTGGAAACTCTAGCAGTTGTCGAAACAACCCAAAAATTTCGAGTTTATTTACTAGGTATACAATTTAAAATCGTGACGGACTGTAACGCACTTAAGACTGCTAAACGCGAGTTAATACCCAGAATAGCGCGTTGGTGGTTACAGTTGCAAGAGTTTAACTTCACTGTCGAATACCGACCTGGAAAACGATTGGCACATGCCGATGCACTCAGTAGGAATCCGTCCCAAACTGAACTACCACCAGATGAACGATTTGTACTAAGGATTGAACCTGCTGATTGGGTATTATCTGCTCAATTAACTGACCAGAAAATTGCGATGATGAAGAACATTCTATCAAAACCGCCCACAACCGATTACGAAAAGAAAATTTACAAAGATTATGCCCTTCGAAACGACAGAGTATACAGAATTACAGTTCGCGGAATCCAATGGGTAGTTCCTTGTGGAATGAGACAACGAGTCTTGAGATCTGTTCATGATGAGATGGGACATACGTCTTATTAAAACCCGTCAGATCAACTGAAACCAAATACGTCACAATATTTTTGGAGGAATTATTTAACATATACGGTTACCTACAAGAATTATTACAGACCGTGGAACAGCATTTACATCTAGAAATTTCAATAAATTTTGCAGAAATTATAATATTACACACATCCAAAATGCAGTTGCGACCCCGAGGGTTAATGGACAAGTGGAACGATTAAATAGAACAATCCAATCAGCACTTTCAACTACATCTACTACGAAAAATACTTGGGATCGAGTTGTCCCACAAGTACAATTTGCAATCAATAACGCTGTGCACAAAATCACCAGAAAAACACCTACACAGCTATTAATGGGATACAATCCTAGGTCAAAATCAGATTCAGTGTTACTTACTGTAATAATCGATGAAATTAGACTAGATTTTCACAAATCACGTTCAGAGGCATCCGAGAAAATTCAGTTTGAACAAGACAAACAAAAACAACGTTTCGACAAAAAGAGGAAAACTCCACATGTTTACAAAAAGGGAGATTTGGTTTTAATCCAAATGAGAGCACCTGGTGACGGTTTGAGTAAGAAATTGACTCCTTCTTTTGATGGACCAATGATTATAGACGAAGTGTTACCAAATGATAGATATCGTGTGAAAGACATGCGACGCCAAACCGGAAGTTATACCAATGTGGTTGCAGTTGACCGTATGAAACCTTGGATGCCTCCACAAGGCGTGTCCGATGATACTTCCAGTGGGAGTGGAGATGATGGAGTTCGTCTTCCCGATTTGGATTAGTAACCCTAGCATCACGAGGACGTGACGAATTTAGGTTCGCCGAATGTAAGGTATAAAATATTAATTGGGAATTATTATATCAAAACTATACTCTTTAATATTCGAATTCTCAATACTTACATCCCTTTTGAATAACCTATTTACGTCGATAGGCTGGCGACTGGTATTCCCATATATTTTGTTTATTTTCTATCTAGTTTTTAGAGGGACGAAAGACCAAAGAAGTAATTTGATACTTACAAAAATATATAAGGGTAATGTACACAGTATAGTGTGAGAAGTAAAAGTGTGTGGTCGTCTTCTGACGATGTGTTGCGCTAGCGAGCTATGCGTTGCGATGCGTTGCGTTGTTTTGCGTTGCATATGCGTTTATTATGCGTAGATAAATTGTTTAGCAAATTATTGGTTTATTAATGTGACCACAGTGTTATATTTTGGTACCTATATATTTGATATATATGTATATGTATTTGTATTGTGCACAATTCTCGAGAAATATCTGTTTGTGTTAACACGTTATATAATTGCCATGGTGGTTTTAAGAGCTCTTGGTTTTGTGGCAAGTGCCACGGTTTCTGCTAACCCCAGTAGTAATCAGGAGAGACGCAGATATCTCCGGTGATGCCTATAGTACGTACTTGTCTTGCGTGGGGTGGACATGGTGCTTATAGCGACACGGGGTTAGGTATGACCTACCCTGTGCCTTCCAGAATGTATGATCCAGTGTGATCAGCGTCTGAAGGCGCGGGAGCGTAAACTCATGATTATAGATACAATCCATCAACAACTGATAACCGAGTACCATGTGATGACCGTTAGCCTAGGGATACACTTCGCAAGTGTTCCAGAGGGACAGGGGTTCCGAGGAACCCCGGTGAATACTTAATTACCTCACAATCTTGTCAACAGATCGGTAAGTGTTTCTTTTTGTTTCATGTAATCATTACTTCATTGGTCGAGAGTGCAATTCCGTCATTACCTAGCCATTATATAGTCGCCAGCCAGCCAAACTATGTTTATATTGCGCACGCACGCCTTCATCTCCTCTTTGGGTAAATTCTTATCAAACATATATGTTATTATATTTATATTTCTGTGAGTGGTGATCATTAGATTCACTGTAATTGATTTATATGTTGATTCGAATATATTTATACCAATCTGACAGTTATTGCAATAATTATTTATTGTTATTATTATTATTATTATCATCAACTACTACGAGCCTTTCAAATGGTACTAGGTAGGTATGACTAGTACTCGCTCTTAGTTTGTTCATCTATTATTCTTGGGCTGTATATATTACTTCAAATTTTGTTCTGGTAACAAGTGTGACTACTGCATTGTTTATTAAAAGTTTTGTCCAAATTGTGAAAACTTTCCATTAAAGAACTCTTGGTTCGGGAGGAGGAAGTCTTTGTAAGTGACGTACTTTGTTGTTCTGAACTATCATAAAATAGGGGCGATGGCCTTAAGTGGCATGTCCCGACCAAACCTTTCAATAGCGGCGATGACCTTAAGTGGCATGTCTCGCAACTCATTGCTAGAGGCGATGAATTCTTAAGTGACATGTCTCATATACCAATAAACTATATTACCGTGAACATGAGAACTTCAGACAACAAGTACTTTTGACATGTACTACCTAAGTCCTCCGGTAGTCCCTGACCTACAGCAGGTGTTGCTACACCCTAACTGTTTCCAAGTTACTGGACATATTAGATTTGTAAAATACACTATTGAGTTAGTAGAAAATATAACACAAACACAAATTACAAAGATGTTTATTATATAACAATGTACATTTCGCCAAGTGGCTTCTTCAGGTGGAAGAAGTAATCTAGAAGAAGTAATTACTTCTTCCACCTGAAGAAGCACTGTGTGGCGAAATGTACATTGTGGTACAATAAACATCTTTGTAACTCGTGTTTGTGTTTTATTTTCTACTAATTAAAATGGAGTTACAATATTTAAAAGCTTCATCTATTGAACTATTGAGTTATAATTGCCTGATTGGGTATTTCTGGGGCTTCCCTAATCCTCGCATGTTGGGCCATTTAAGGTTCCCCAGATAAGATTAAAAAAAACAAATGTGACCCTCACCCCAAATTTAATTTTTACTAAGGAAATTGTTTTTATTCACTTGGAGATGTGTGAATAATGTTACGGGATGTAATAGTCCCCCTTCTTCCCCCATATTCCCTATCCCAAACGGACGATTTAAAAAAAAATATTTCTTTGGTTTTTTAAAACGTCAATTCTAGAAAAAAAAGTTTTTTTTTTCAAAACGTCGATTTATGGGAAAAGGGACGAGAGAAGGATGGGCAGAGGTGGGGGCATTTGCACGCCGTAACTTGTTTCTCATATTAGTGAAGGAAACATCAATTAAAGAAAAAAAACCTTTTTTTAAATAAGGTTAGTTTAAATTCTCCTATTTGGAAGGGGCGGGGTTAAATTTAAATTAATTTTTGGTTCCGTATGAAATATATATAACACGCACGATTGCTCCCGATTAGTACTACCTACCCACGCGATGTGTGAACTCGTGTGCCACTTAATGTAAAAGTTACCATAATCCGTATTTGTAAACTTTAAGCAAATCACCGCCATCTTCTTAAAAAAGTAGATTCATAAAAAACTATTATGAAATTGTTTTAGTTTTACATAAATCAAACATTAAACAGTTGAACAATTAGTCCAGTCATTTGGTCGTTTTACCTGGAAAGGTTTCCGGGAGTATTGAAAAGTGTCGATTTTGTATATTTCGATGTGCTCTTTCCGAATTTGAACTTTGCCACCTCGTATTTTTGCCGCTTGAGCCGCCATATTGGAAAAATGGCGTCTAAAAGCAGTTTTTTGATAATATCTCCTTTTCAATTCATTCTATGATAAAAATAGTCATGTACAAAATGAAACTGAAGAAAATTTGCTACAATTTATGTAATAACCTTTTTTCTCGTAAAATTAATAGTTTCGGGTGTAACGTTTTTTTTTCTACGAAAAATCCCGTTACTAAATTTAGTTTAATTCGATTCAGTTTGTCTTTGTCTTGGTTCAGTATTGTTGATTATTTCTTGATTTTGCTCGACCTTCCGTCCTATTATCAAGGCTAACAATCTCCGCGCAGGACTGCGCGATCGATGGAAGGATCGATGAAATTTTTCCGCTCGGTGCTCAGCACTTCTTCCTCTACCGTTTCTGCTGACCAGACGTGTGTGTAGGTGTTTTTTTGTTGGTGTTTTTGTGCTGGTGTAAACTTCTTTCCTTGTTAATATTTCAAGTAAAATTATTCAAATTAAGTATTTCATTTATTTTCTTTTAATTTATAATTTCCTCAAGGCACTCTTTGGTAATTTTTCTTAATTAATTTTTAACTATTTTGTCAAAATTTTATTTTTAGTTGCCACTAGTTGCCACGAGGCATTTCGTAAATCTAACGTTATCTTTTGCATCCTTTGAGCCTTTGCGGCAGTTTTGTTATTTATTGATTATTAGCTTTTCACATCCTTTTTTATTTCATTTTTTATATAATTATTTCTTCTGGTGTCTGGTGAGTGAATTGGTGAATCTTTTGTGTTCTGACCTCGACGTTGACTCACCTGCACCTATCCTTTTCTTCCCTTTTTTTTTAGGCATCTTCAATGCATGTAAAAATTTCAATTTTTTTTATTAATATGTTTTAAATTTTTTTTTATTAAGTTCCCGCTATTTGTCAGCCTACCCACAGTTAGTGGGATCCTGAAGGACAGCGTGGCTGGGACTAAGGGTCAGGGTGAAGATATATATGGTCGTAACCATCCAGAATAAGGGACCCGCCTAACCTGACCAATTTTTGTATGGGCCGATAAAATCCTGCAGGCAGCTCTTCACACATTTAAAGAGTTGGGGGTCATTGAAACAACATATAATTTGGCAGGCCTTCTTACGTTATTGATAAGTCCCCATGGTGACCCTGAAAACCAGCTGCAGTCACACCACTGGCGCAGGGAACATTTTTGGGTGGGCTTACGTATTGTAAGTTTTTTTTTTTTATTGTGATTTTTCAATATACTCTTCAAGTTGTTCTTTGTGTTTTTTGAATGAGAGCTTCGAGCCCTCTCCCATTATAAGGGTTCAGCAGGAACCACGACTGCTTTGCCCGGAGCATACTTTTTTTTTTTTCTTCTTTGTTTGATAAAGTGGCGCCCGAGCATTTTAATTTCTCTAAATTTTGGTAAATTCATTTTATTAATAACTATTTATTAATTATTTCAAAACTAAGTAATCGTTTTGTTAAACGGGATAGGAGCGCCGCAAAGTGTAGTACAACACGTGTTTTGGCCTAAAAACTCATATCCACACTACCTTGAGGTAGAGTACGCGGCGCGTTTTTTTTACCGTGGTTTTCCCAGGAGGCCTTATCCACATGATTTTACTGTCCTAAAATTTAGGGCATTTTTTTTCCCTTCGTTGTTCTTGATGGGCCAGGTGTTGCGAGTTCATCACTATTCGTCACAAATCGAGTTTTTTTTATATCATCCGCAATGAAATCATCAGTTTCATCGTAATCTCCTTCGTCTTCGGTTTCATCATATGTTTCTTCAAAACTAGTCTCCGTTCCATCCTCTTCGTCATTATGTTGTGACGGAACTTGCGAGTTACTGCAGGTACTACTACAATTCGTGCACTCTAACCACACCTTCCTGCATCCACAGTCTTTCTGACATCTTTTTTTTTGCATTTGCAGAAAATATTTATTATTAGTATACTCTTAAGATTTCATTTAATTTTATAACTCACAACTCAGAAATATAATCAATTTCAACAAAACGAAAAACACTTAAAATTTCAAAACATTTATTACATGAAGTTCATGTAAACTTCTGATAAAGCTAAAGTTTAGCGAAACAATTGTTAAGTTATAATAAATGTTTTGAAATTTTAAGTGTTTTTCGTTTTGTTCATAATGAATTTCAAACAAGTAACTGTAGACTCCATTCTATTTATAATCAATTTCAATTAAACGTCCCTGATTGTTGTAGATGTATAATGTTTGCAGTCCTCGTACGTCAAAACTATTAAAAGGTTATTATATAAATTGTTGGAAATTTTCTCTAATTTCATTTTGTATATATGGTAAGAGCTTTATTGAAACATAATGTTATACCTACATCTCCACACTTTAGTACAAAAAAAAAGTAACAACAAGTTTTATCAATATATGTTTAAAAAACAGTACTTCCCTTCCTTCTCCTTTTTTTTTTTTACTTGTATTTACCCTTCCCCCTTCCCGCACCTCTCATTTCTAGTATTTGTTTCACTAGTGTCAGACCATTACCATCCGCATTTATTATCCTCCTAAGTTCCTCCCTCTCATTCTTCCCCAATAGTTCCTCTAAAAGGTACTCCATTGATTAATTCTTTTCATTCTTTTTTCCACATGCTCTGCACACTCTCTTACTTCCTCCCATCCAAAAAATTCTCATTAAATTCATTCCCCATTCTGCATCTAGCTATTATTATTATTTTTTCCTTGTTTCCTGTATTTATTATTATTTATTCTCCTCCCCTTTCCGCCCGTCTTCTTTCTAATATTTGTTTCAATATTGCCAGACCACTTCCATCCGCCTTTAATATCCTTTCCGTCTCTTCCCTCTCATTCTTCCCCAATACTTCTTCTACTATATGTTCCATTGATTCATTCTTTTCTCCACATGCTCTACTCATTCTCTTTTTCTTTTCCATCCAAAACTTATTCTCATTACATTCGTTCCCCATTCTGAATCTAGCTATTGTTTCTATATTTATTCCTTCTTTTAGATATCCCGGGACCTCTTCCCCTTGCCAATCTTCCCATGTAAACTCCCTCATTCCTTTCGCGTATCTTGATTCCCATATTTTTCTCAAATCCTCACCTCTTACTATTTCATTGCATCTTTTCCCCACCATCCTACTTAATTTCAATCTCTCTCCTCTCCATTCCTCCATTTGTTCATTGTTTATTTTCATTTCTGTTAATGCCTTATCCCTTTCCATATCATATTTATTTTTTGTCCCTATCCCCAAAACCTTTTTCTTCCATAACTCTTTTCTTACGTCCCCTTCCGGTAGTTCTCACAATTTTTCCTCATATTTTACCGCCCTCCTTCTTGAATCTTCTACCATTTTCCCACATTTGTGTCCCTTCTTAAAATGTAATCTGGGGTTCTTCTTTCTAAGCATAGCACCCATTTTATGTACCTTTTATAGATATTTTCTACCACTCTATACTCTTTCCATCCCCATATCTCTACTCCATAAAAAACTATACTTTTCAGTAATGTTTTGAAAAGCACAATCCTTCTTTCCCAGTTATTTCTACACAGTTTCTTCCCTATTCCCCATATTCTCCTCAGCAATGCATTTGCCTTAGCTGCCTGATTGTTTACGTGCGCCTCGTCCTTGTTATTTTCTGACAGCATGTACCCCAAGTATCTTTATTTTTTAACTCTTTCAATCAGATTCCCCTTCCATCTCAATTCCTCTTTCTCTTTACTCTTCCTACCTCTTACTTCCTCAAAAACTATAACTTTGGTTTTTTCCTCATTCAGTTGCAGATATTTTTTCTCTAAATATTTTTCCAATTTTTTGACATCTCCTCATTGCCCCCCAACTTGTCGCCAATAACGCTATATCATCCGCATACGGTATTGTCCATATCGTTTTTTGTCCTATCACTATTCTCCCCTCATTTACTTTACTTATTGTTTTTTCTAGATCACTTAAATAAACATTAAATATCTGTGTACTTATCTTACATCTTACATAATTTCATTTTGTATATAACTGTTTTTATCGTAGAATGAGAAGAAATAGAGATACCTATAAGAAAACCGATTTTAGGCGCCATATTTCCAATATGGCGGCGCAAGCGGCAAAGATACGAGATGGCAAAGTTGAAATTTAAAAAGAGCACGTCGAAATATACAAAATCACCTATTTTCAAAACAAATGACTGTAGTAAATAGCCAAATGAATTTTTCTAAAATCTATAAAAAATGGGAAACTGAAATAAACTTTCTATATCTTTTATTACTTCGACGGTGTAAAATCTTTTTTTTTTGTGTAATGATTCGACTACTATAAGCCCCCTTTGAACAAAACGTGAGCATTGAGCTAAAAGAAGGTTGTCAAATTGCAAAATAACGTTAAAGAGACGTAAACGTATTATGTAGCAACTGTTGTAGGTCGGAATAATGCAAAAACGTGACTGTTTGTGCCAACCGTTATATTACATAATAAATTACAGTAATAATGAACTTGTATTCGTATTAATTCAGTTACCGATCAAGGTTCAATGAAACTTTTTAGACCGTAATTGCAATCTTTAAAAAAAGAACTAGATCATTTACCTATGAATGTTACCTTTGTTAATTACAATACTGATATAAATATACGTATGAATGTACTCAATAGGTACTACGTACAAATATAAGTTATTATTTATTTAGAACAATCAATGGGTAATTTGCCTTTTATACAATAACAATAAAACAAGTAAAACAGGAACGCGAAATATAAACGTAAGATTTAATAAAAATGAAGTAACTTAACTTGCAAGTTCGTAATTATAAATATTTTAACCGTGTTACATCCTATATACGACACCTGTATTCAAGGACACGACTTTCCCATGCATACAAATAACTGATTCTCATTTTAAAATTGCATTGTAATCAAATGTTAAATCTATTGTATTTTTTTTCTAAAGAGATCCATTCTAGCTTCAGACTGGGCGTGGTAGTCATTACCTGTAGCTTCCAAAATAAAAGTTTATTTTAAAAATACTTTTGTTAAATTTTTTATTGTATGAGTTGGCGCAGTCAGTAGGATATAGGATCGTCTCTTCCGCCATTTCGAAAAAAATAAATAGTTTGTGAACATTTTCGGGAGTTAAGTGACGAGTTCAAAAAAAAAAGGAAGATCTTAATTTCAAGAACTCTGGAGAAGTGGAACATTGCGTTATAAATAGAAAAAATGAAGAAAAAAAACTTTTCAAGAAGAAAATTGGCAGAGCTAATTCATACCTCTCCATCAATGGATTACTACGCACTTCCAATATTTTGTTAGACTAACTTTAATGAAATTTACTGGTAAAGCAGGCAAGGTTATTCTTTCTAAAAGAGTAGATGATTGGCCGGACGTTAAAGGCGACTTTGAAAATAATTTTGGCTTAGAAAGAAGCACTGGAAGTTTAGTAGGAGATCTATTCCGCTGTAGACCTAAAGCTAACAGTAGCGTTAAAGACATTTACAATACAATGTCATTGATTAGGGATAGTTTAGTAGTTTCTGGAACCGAAGACTACGAATTAGAAGCAGGAGAAGCTGTCGCTGTCTCAGATTTTATTAATAAATAGCCAAAACTATATTTTTAATGAACATAAATCACGATTTAGAAATAGCTGTTTTACCGTCGAAACCACCAAAATTAGAAAAAGCATTTAATTTAGCGAATCAAGTCGATAAACAAATGAAAGAAAGACAGGAAGACAAAAATTCGTAGAATTTAAAAATCAAAAAATCTCTCCTAAACCCAATCTAAATTACCACTTTAAAACTAATAATCAATATTCAGTTAAAAGTGCTCCTAAGCCAAGTACTTCTAATTTTATATCAAACTCATTTAACCAGAAACATAGTTTTTAAGGCACACCATTTAAAGGTTTTTCAAATCCTAAAATTCACTCGTTAGATGAAGTTAAAAAAGAAACAGATTCTGAATTGGAACACGAAATTGAATATTCCGAACGAAACAAATATTTAACATAAAAGAAACAGACAACGTAATGTTCACCAATTTATTTATTTAAGAACTCGACAATTGTTTCGGGCGTTTTATTAACCATGTAAGTCATAAATTTAAGGCTCATTTACGAAAACTAGACCTTATAGTCATCGAAAATAATCCTGTCACATTTAAGAACCTAGTAGTAAATAACAAAACTAAGTATAAGACATTTGATAAGTGTGATATTTACCAAATTAGCGGACTATGGTACATATTATATATACCTATACCAATTTTTCACATATTTACTTTAGTATTGTATTACTCTTGATGATGGGCAACGCCCGAAACAATTGTCGAGTTCTTAAATAAATAAATTGGTGAACATTACGTTGTCTATTTCTTTTATGTGTATTAACAGTGTTTCACAAAAAGTGCACCGTAGATAGTTTAATTCTGACAAATATTTAAACTTGTCGGAGAACGAACAATTGTTTGTTCAACTAAGCGATTCGGACCCCAAAAATAATTCATTCCAACAGTTAGCTAGATTTCCATCAATAAAATTAAAACGCTGGTAAAGACATTACCATTTATTAAAACAAATATAAAAAATCAGCCAGTCACTTTACTTATTGATACAGGTGCCATTCTGAATCTATTGAAACCACACACCTTTCCTAGATAATAATACTTAAATATTCCGTCGTTGGATCTTTGTGAAACATTTTTTAAATAAAACCAATAAAAGACCCGTTGCTTTTTAATGTTTTATTACTATTACCCCCCTCAGCAATAAAATGTGTAAAAAACTAAATAGCTTAGGTTATAAAACTATCTGTAAATAAAAATAATTTGGGTAAAATTTTAACTAATAATAAAGACAAATTAGATTATTTGAAGAAGTCAGGAGTATACCAGATATTTTGTAAAGATTGTGAGGCAACATACATAGGGCAATCAGGTATGAACTTAAGTATTAGACTAAAGTAACTCCTTAAATCAATAGAAAATGGGACCAAAAGTACAGGCATAGCATCCCATTGTTTAGAAAGGAACCATTCTTTAGACGATAGCATTAAGTTGTTACATAGTTATCCAAAAGGCCAACGCTTAGATCTGGAGATTTCCGAAATTAATAAATCTTTACAACTTAATGTTAATACCACTAACGAACAATAAAACTTTATAAATACACCCTGTGTTTGCATCGATAGAGTGGATTGTATAATAAAGTAGCTCGTTCTTTAACTTAATTTATTGGTATAAATAACTATTAAAAAACATGAACACAACATAAAACATTAAACATAAAGGAGGCCACGTCTTGCTGTTAAAATGGCTTTTCTGCAAGTGCGGTAGCGTCCAAACATGGCAACGACGCAGAAGCGCACTGTTGCCAAGTATTACATAAAAACACTGGATGCGATACAAAACAAAAATAAAAAGAAAGGAAAGTGCCTCAACATCCTCCCCGCCATTGAACAATGTTCAGTATACATGATTGATGAAACATAGGTAAGTACATACAAATATAGTCTTATTATTGTTTAAAATGTCTTAAATTTTAGGATCAACTTGGTAAGCCTCTAATTTTCACTATTATCCGTTGAAACTGGCTCAGAATCTGGGATGTCAAGAATAGGAAGTGGACACAATTTTGTGACCGCACGTTTTATAACACCTTTTACAGTCTTAATTGTTGCGACTCGCACAACACCTTCACTATCAGGAAACACTTTAATAATGCTTCCTAGCAACCAGTAATTTGGGGGTAAGTTGTCTTGTTTAACAAGCACAAGGGTTGCAGCCTTGATGCTCTTTGTTTGACTTCGCCATTTACTTCTGTGTTGAAGAACTGATAGGTACTTGACCAGAAGGTTTGATACAAATGTTGTAGAAATTGGAATCTAGAGAGTCTGTTGATTGGTATGTGTTGAACGCTCACATCCGGTAAACTTATTAATGGACGTCCAATGAGAAAGTGGGAAGGTGTTAAAGGTTGATGATCATTTGGATCGGATGATAGTGGATATAAATGCCTAGAATTAAGGATTGCCTCTATTTGTGTGAGAACCGTATAAAAATCTTCAAAGGTAAGTTTAGATTCTTTTAAAGTTCTATGTATATGAAATTTAACGCTTTTAACTTCTGTCTCCCAATGAGGAGAAGTTGGAGGAATGAATTTCCATGAAATGCCTTCTTGTGCATAGCAATCGGTTATACAATTTTCATTGAGTTTAAAAAATTTAAATAAATCGTGCAATTTATGTTGCGAACCTACAAAATTAGTTCCGTTGTCAGACCAAATTTGGGATGGTTTTCCAAGTTTGGAAATAAAACGTCTCAAGGAAGCAATAAACGAGTCAGTTATCAAATCGGTCACTAATTCTAGATGTACTGCTTTGCTTACAAAACAGATAAAGAGATATAGGTTTACCTCGCCCTCTTTTGTCCCTTCATAAAAAAGGGCCTGCATGATCAACACCTACAATGTTGAATGCATTTGTTATACTAACTCTTTCCTTAGGAAGATCGGCCATAATGGGACTAATTGAAAGTGGTTTTAATCTAAAGCACTTAATACGTGATCTCGTAACCTTTTTAACGAGACTCATGACAGATGTAAGCCAAAAATTTTGAAGTATTCTGAGGACCAATTGAGGTCCCGCATGTAGTAATGATTTATGAAAGTATTCTGCAATTAAAATTGCTAGCTGATGTTTTCTATCTGAAATTCTAAATTGAAGTGTCTTAATCTACCTCCAACTCTTAGTAGATTATTATTATCAAGGAAAGGTGATAAACTTTGAAGTCTACTTTTTGATAACGGTTTGTTTTCTTGTAAAGATGAGATCTCTTGTGAAAAATCCTCATTTTGAGCTATTCTCGTTAATTGATAAGTAGCTCTGTCAAATTCCTGTGTGGTAATTTAATCAAAACGTCTCTTATTGGGGTATAACCTTGAATTGTTAATAAATCTGAGACAATAGCTCATCACTCGTTTGAGTTTCGTTAAATTAGAAAATTTGTTAAATGGAAATAACATGTTACATTGTGTTGAAACAAAACTTTTTTTCTTTAATTCAGGAATATCAGACATAGTAAATTCTGACAATGGCTTTGGCCAGTCTGAAGAAGAGAGACTAAGCCAATGAGGCCCATGCCACCACATTTTGGACCTTTCAAACACCTTCTGATAAATCCCTCTACTAGCTAAATCTGCTGGATTTTCTCTAGTGTTGACATAGCTCCAACTGGTTGGGTCTGTACATTCTTGGATTTCAGAAACCCTGTTGCCAACAAATACATTAAGTTGATTGGAAGGAGTAGGAATCCAATGAAGAACGACTTGGGAATCGCACCATAGCGTATATTTCAGGCAAGTGATTGTTTTATTTTATTAATTAATCTAGTAAGCAAAAGAGCCCCACAAAGCTCCAATTTAGGTATTGTAGTAATTTAATATGTACAACCTTAGTTTTTGCGCATAAGAGATGTACATGTTTCGCCTCGTTTTCATCTACACTCCTAACATAGACTACTGTTGCGTAAGCCTTACTTGAAGAATCACAAAAATCATGAAGTTCAACAGAAATATGATTCCTGCTAACAACAGAGGTCTTGTTATAGTTATATTATTCAGTATATGTATCTGACGCTTGAAATGAAACCATTTTCGTTGAAATTCAGAAGGGATTTCAGCATCCCAAAAATGGCTTGCTCCTATTAGCAAATCAAAATCTGTAGCTTCATGAAAATTGGGATCTGCAAGAGTAATAGTGGTTGGGAGATTCCAAGTATCTGCGTTAATTGGGGTAACTGGAAGTTGTTCTGTAATTTTAGGCAAAATCAAACAGGTAAGTGACGTAGTGAAATTATTACACCTTGACTTTACTCTAACTTGACATTTATGGGTAAGCGAAGACGTTTTGTTACTTATTCCAGCAACGGAAAAACTTATTAAAATCTGTTTTCATTTTAGCTTCCTACAGAGATCTAGTGAGATGAAATTAGACTGAGACCCACTATCTAATATAGTTTTGACGAGATAAGGTGAATCTTCAGCATTGTAAGTGTAAATTGAAGCAGTTAGTAATAGAACGACATTTTGCTTATCGCGACTTGATATAACCATTGTTTCAGATGTTGTCTTATTTTGAGAATTGGGCTTATCTTCCTGAAGTAAGCTGTTGTGTTTCTTTTTAAAAATTTTGCAAAAACTTGATTTACATTTATCTATATTGTGACTTGAACAAAGACAATTCTGGCATGTGTAAATCATATGAGCCTTTTTACAAAAATTGCATATATAGTTTGTTGATAATAAAGAATAATGTTTTCAACTACGAGTGATTATTTGTTCTTTTGAACTTTTACTGCTGTGGTTTATTTCAAGAGTTCCTAAACAGTCTGCACGTGATTGCAAAAAGCTTTTAAATCGTCCAGTGTTATTGGGTCAACGTTAGTTTTAAATTTTTCCCATTCGCGGGATTTGTCGAGTTTACTCGAAATGATGTATATGAGTAGAGTGTCCCATTGTTTTACGGGTTTACCCATAGACTCTAAAGCACGCATGTGCTTGTATACGTTGTCGTATAGATTGCGCAAGGATGACGATAACTCTTTAGAAATTTATTCTAAGTCAAACACGGATTTTACGTGATTATGTACCAATAATTTCGAATTATTGAATCCTGTACATAATAAGTCCCATGTTGTTATATAATTTTCAGCGGTGAACTTGATCGATTGAATAACTTCAGCTTCTAATGAAGCTTATAGTAATGAAATTTTTGAAGAAAAGACTTAGGCTTTAACGGCCGGCGTTTTGAGAAGAAATTGTGAAATCCGGGCTTGATTGCCGTGGTCTAGGATTGTTTGTCCTTCGGTGAGAACACCGAAAAAGTCTCTTATCCGACGTTTCGCTGACAACTGTGGTTGGGATCCTCAGGGAACGTAGCGTGAACGTAATGTCCATCGCTGCGGTTGTGCCTCAGTCTCAACTGAGTTGACATTTGGCGCGGAGGTGACATTTATAGTCGGAACGGGTTCCGCATGATTCCGCATGACTGCATGTGGACGTTGATGTTTGATGGTGGTACCGTTCAGGGCTGGTAACCAAGCCTTGTTCACTTTCATCGTTTCCTCTTTTGTTGAAGCTGTTAGAATGTTTTAGGATTTCAATGGCTTCACGATAAAGTCTGGCATGGTAACTACGCGAATTTACCAACATGTCTGTGTTTTAAAACTGAATATCATGCCTTTCGTGTTCCTTCATGCGGGTGTTTACGCTCTCTCTCCTTTCAATGGATTTTTCTTGGGACGCATGGCTCTACGAATTTCATGGTCAGTGTATCCGTTGGCACGAAAGGTGTTGTGAAGGTGCTTAAGTTCGGACTTAAGATGTCGGGGCTCGCAAATATCTTCCGCTCTTTTAGCGAGCGTACGGATGATACCTGTTTTCTGCCGTGGGTGGTGGTTGGAAAGTGTGTGTAGGTATCTGTCCGTATGTGTGGGTTTGCGGAAAATTCTATGTCCTAATTTGTCTCCTTCCTTGGTGGCCAGTACGTCGAGAAAGGGTAGATGTTGGTCCTTTTCCACTTCCATGGTGAACTGAATGTTCGGATGGATGCTGTTCAAATGTAATAACAGAAATTTTAGAAATTTAGAATTTCACTAATAGAATTGTTTTGATGAATTACAGATTCAAATAGATTTTTGAACTCTAACTATGAGTCATAGTTACCTTTAAATTTCGGTAAGTTAATGGTAGGTAATTTTACCCCTTAATAAGATTGAGTTAAATGTTGGTTGATCATTGATGTCGTTTCAGCAGTGCCTTGAGAGTGCTCACTGTTATTCCGATCATTGAATGTGCTTTAGTATTGATTGTGCTACCGATAATTGAATTGAGCATGTATTAAAAAATTCATCTCGTTCGCGAAATTATTTTTCCAAATCTGTTTCGTTGCAAATGCTCTCAATCTTAGACTGAACGTCTTCGAAATCTGTTAAGACTGAACTTAAATTGTCTATTCGAAATTGTAATTCATTGATTTTGATGTCATCAATAGTATCACTTGTTGTCATTAACAGGTGTAAGAAAAGAAATGAAACTCGTTAGTTTATGTTTGATTGCACCTCGTTTGCGGCGTAATGACTTCAGTTCGTTTTCCATTATTGAAAGATACAACGAACTAAAATAACAGTACCTAAATACTAGTAAATTGTAATGCAATAGAAAATAATCCGATTGCTTTGCACAGATTATTTGAATTGTACTTGTTGTGTACCAAAGAAATATTGAAATAAACCTTTACACAAATAAAGGTTACATGCATGAAGAAATGGAATGAAATGGAATGGATGTTTTCAGACTGCTTGTATATTGTTATTGATTAACGTGGTATCATTGCAATGTGACTTCATGAATTTTCTCACCATCGGACTCGAAATGACCAAAAATAAGTTTGCAACGATAGAGCGAACTGTATAATAAAGTAGCCCGTTCTTTAACTTAATTTATTAGTATTGATGACTATAAAAAAACATGAACACAACAAAAAATATTGAACATAAAAGAAACCACGTCTTGCCGTTAAAATGGCTTTTCTGCGAGTGCGGTCGCGTCCAAACACGGCAAGGACGCAGAAGCGCACTGTTGCCAAGTATCACATAAAAACACTGGATGCGATACAAAACAAAAATAAAAAGAAAGGAAAAAAGTTAAAGTGCTATGACTATTGCAAATAACCCCTAATATTAATATAACTACACACACACTTTAACACGTACACGAACATTGATACCAACACCATAATCCAGTACACATAAATAGTTTACAATTTTCGATTTTAGTTTAGTACATGATACTCTTGAGAAAGGCTCAACAGGCTGAAACAATTGTTGAGTTGATAAATATATATAGTGAAAATTAAAAAGCAACAGGTCTTTTATTGGTTTTATTTCCTAGATAAATTGGTCAGAAATGACAAAATAAAAGTATTTGGAAACATTAGGTAGTTTGCAAGCTAATTTTCGAGGAAAACCAGTGGATTTTCATATAGCAGATATTGACATTAATTTTGACGATATTTTGGGCATTAACTTTTTACAAAATCTACAATGCACTGTTAATTTACAGTCTAATGAAATTGAATTTTATGGAAATTATACACCAATCCCTTTACAAATAAGTAAAAAAGTGAAGGTTATAAATACTTTAATTATTCCACCTCGCTGCGAAAAGTTTGTTGAAATATAGGCTAATTATGAGCCTTTTGCCGAAGGAATGCTTCCGAAACAAGAAATTAGTGATACAATATTAATTCCTGAATGGTCTTGTTAATACTTCTAATAAAGAGCAAACTGTCCAAATCAATAATGTAATACTTCAAAAGTGGCCAAACAAACTAGCACATTACACCAGTCCCGTTTTAAATGGCCAATCCTTCCACAATTAAAACATCTAAGTCCTTCACTGTCACATTTCACCAGTTTGTTCAGTTTACTTCTTACCACATTATTACACACTTTTGATGTTGTCATAAACGCTGCTGAGGTTTCACAAGTTTCTTCTTGATCTTGTAGTCGCATTCCTTCAGACATTAATCTTGCCGTTAAATTCTCTAACGTTTTCTTTCTCTCTTCCACAGAATCCCAAGCACTATGAAAATGGTTGTATTTTTTCGACAGAGTAGATAAAATTCGGGTCAATAGCATAGATTCTGGAACTTTGCTCCCCAGGTTATTCGTTTTGTTTGCTAGTTGTTCCAACTTGGACAAATTATGAGCTACACTTTCGTTAACTTCCCATTTAAAATCAAAAAATTTCTTTTGTATCATAGTTAGTTTTTCATCTGACTTTAGATCATAAATTCAGTTTAGTTTAACCCACATTTCTCTAGTACCGAAAATTAACATACGACACTACTGACTACTGACTAACTAACGAACTTTTTAGCAGCGGGGAACGCTCAGCTTAAATAGTAGAGTGGGCAACCAAACTGACCTTTCTCGATTCTTCTCGAAAAATCTAGAAGGTGGGATATATATTTATATTTGATCTTTTTCTTTAAATATATACCTACATTAAATCCCAACAGTGCCAACGAAATTTATGACGTTATCCGTGAAAACATGTTTTGGTAGTCCGCGACGGGATGTAAAACGTTTGAAACTGTTCGTAAAAGCATCTTACGACAGATAAATCACTAAATCGACATGGACCGCCTTCATAGTGAGGCATACGAATGTACATAAATAGATTTTTATACATTTCCGACTTCGGGTTTTTCCATCTATCATTAAGTACGGACCTGTATAGTCGATACCACAACAAGTAAACGGACAACTGGGTGTTAACCGACAACCAGGTACATCTCCCATTAATTGATTGACATCGTTAGGCTTAATGAGAAAACAAGTGATACAATTTTTGGGTATACCGCGATATTGTATTTCTACCATTAAATGGCCAAAATTGCTTACGAATTTGACTTAAAAGGTACTGACTACCAGCATGCAGATATTTATGATGAATATGTTTTATTAACAAGCGTGTAGTAACGTGATTAGCTGGCAATACAATGGAGTATTTTTGTTAACAAGCTGTATTTCAAGCATTTTTTATTCTTCCACCCACTCGTATTATCCCGTCAGAGTCAAGAAATGGGTTAAAAGTTAATAATTTGCTATTACTCGAAACAGACTTTGATTGTTTCAGTAAATTATGTTCCGCTGAAAACACTTCATGTTGAACAATTTTACAAATTTTGGTAGTTACTTGATCTAATTCGTTACTGGACAGATACCCGCTAAATTTGTCCTTTGACCGTGTTTAGAAATAAATCGTAATATATACGCAATTACGCGCTATAATTTATGAAAACTGGAAAACTGTTCGAAAATTCCGCAATCATTCAATAGAGTAAATGACAATGTGATTTTATCCTTGCGACATTCCGGTACTTCTTCCAAATACATTTTTTTATTTTTCGGTCAGTACTTTTCGTCCTTAATTATCCAATGAAGTCCGGACCACCAAAGTGAGTCGGTTCTCAAAGCATGGGGTTCGCATCCGCGTGAAACGACGTCGGCCGAGTTTTCTTTTGAATCCATATGATGCCAAGAACTATCACCAGATAATATTTGAATCTCCGCAACCCAATTCGATACGAATAGGTTCGAAATTTAACCAAGATAGAACTATCGTCGAGGCAGTCTGTTCTATTATGAACCCTATCGGGACGCCCATGCCTTGTCTCTATGGACCGTGAATATTTGACATTTTTGACTTGATTGGTTTTGGGCGTGTGGCGTGATTATACCGGAAGACGGCGGAACGTACGCTACTGTGACTCTGTGCTTTGGTAAAAGTGGTCTAGTTAAGATAGAAATTAAAAAATAGTATGTCGATGTCCAACTCTTAAGTATATTCAAACAAGTTGTGCGTTTCTATAACAATTCCATAAAAAGAACTATAAACACAGCAATAATTACAACACCGTCCAATAAGTAATTGTATCTATGTCGCAACGTAAAGTTAATTTTGTTTTGTGCACAACTCCAATCGTTGGTAGGGAATTACATTTAATAGGAACTAAACGTGATTTTGAACAAATTAGGAATGTCCTCTTTTCCCCGTCGACATTTTGGAACATAAATAATCCCAAGCACCGTAACTAATTTTGGAAGCAAAATCCAAATTATTTTATGCTTGTAGATTTTTTTGTGGTGGTTGATCGTGGTTTTTCAAAGTTTAATAAATTAATTCATTCGTGTTTTAAAATTTGTATTATTTGATGGTCCCAATCAATACGCATTTGCCATAATTGTTGCAACATATGTTTTGCCCTAACCAAACAAGAACGCACTAGACCTAAAGGGTCGAAAATCTGTGCGATCTGTGAGAAAACACCTCGTTTTGTAATTATCTTCTCGTTAGATCTAAACTTTACCGTGCATAGTAAGAGATAATTTTCGGCATTCCAAGATAACCGGACTGTTTTTGATTCTTTGCTGCCTTTCATTTGAAGGTCTAAATTATTTGATCATCGTTCGCTGCTATCGGTAAAAATTTTCATTTCGTTAGACCGCCACTATCGCAAGTTAAAACCTGCTCTCGTCAAAACCGTTTCTATTTCACCTTTTGATTTTACAGCTTCGTTTATAGAACGAACAAAATAGTAATTGATAAACAAACAATGTTTAACAATGACAAGGGTCCTATCCCTGTATCTCCGCTATTTAGTCTAGTTTAATTATTTTTTGTTATTGTCAAGGTCCATTGAACATAATCACTATTCCTGCTGAACCATGTTCACTGAACCTTAACAAATTTCAGTATATTACGGGCATTTTCTCTTTTAGGTTTAGTTCATTTCAGTCCCTGAAGAAGGTAACCTTGTTACCGAAAAGTGCTTCGGACATCTAAAGTGTCGTGTTTTGGCGTTGGGGTTTGAGCTATTTTGTGCGTTCTACAACAACCGCCAAAGTTTTTCCAGTTTAAATTTCTTTTAGCTTCGTATATATCATCCGCTCCGGTTATTAGATCGTCCATGTAAAAATTATTAATAATTGCGGTACTAGCTTGTGGATACTCCTGTCAATCTAACCCAATTTGATGTAATGTACGAGTTGCCAAAAAACAGGGGCGCTAGACGTTCCGTAGGTTATTGTATTTAAACAATAATGACGTATATCTTGTTGATTATCTCTCTATATAATTATATGATAATCCCGGTAACTTTCGTGTATAATAATAATTCGGTACACTTGCTATGTCTCCGGTTATGACAATTTTGTACGTCCGCATGCGTATTACTGAATCAAACCGATCACTTTGTACCTTCGGGTCAACCTTTAAGATATCGTTTAAACTAACACCAGTGGATGTTTTCTGTGATGCATCAAACACCACTCTCAATTTCAAAGTAGTACTAGACTCTTTTATTACCGCGTGGTGCGGGAGATAATTTTTACTTTTCACGGATTCGTCCTGTATATCACTAATTTGAGACATGTGTCCTGTTTGCTCATATTCACGCAAAACATCGTTATGTTGTTACTGTAATTTGGGATTTTTAAGTAATTTGTTTTCCGTTGAATATCATCTCTTTGTTATGATAGAGAGTGATTCTCCTAATTCTGATACATTATGTTTGAACGGTAATTTGATCGTACACCGTCCGTTTATTTTATGGTATTTAGAACTTTCGCGAAAAAACATTTCACAATCGAGCTCTTCGTTAGAGAGTTTGGCATCTGCCGAATATTGATTCGTTGTTCAATATTCCAAAACCGTTCTAGGTGGTCATTTTAATTATTGTTAGACTCATACTGGGTTGATAAAAGACACCGCGATTTGTAAACATTATTACCTTGTACGACATTTTGCAAAGACCCGGCTAATATCCAACCTAACTTAAAATTAATCCGTTATTATTTAATTGAATCCTATGTGCGTGTAATAATTAAAAAAAAAAATGAGTGGTTCTGATTAAACATTAAACATTAACGCTAGGATCGGCTAAATTTATATGTTCGGGTACTTGTATCTGTCCAATATCAAACGAAGTTTGCGGTAGTACACCTGTGATCCTATCAATAACTAGCAATTTCAGACTTGGTTGGTACGATCCGTGTGTGGCTTGAAATTTCGCTTCAGTTTTAAATTTGATGTTACAAGTCGCTTGACTTACTTTACCAACAATAGGTACGTTCACTCGCACACCGCTTAATGATGTTTTTTATTTTTTTATTTTATTGTGTTTATTGTGTTTTCTAAATAGTTCTTTCGTAGAGCACTTTTATTGACTCATCCTGCTCGGCATCTAATAGGCTTGTTATTAACATCCGTTATATCAATTTCCGCAGTAGCTAGCAACACTTGAATTGTGTTTTGTACATGTTTGTGCGCCGCTAGTGTAATAGCCTGCGAAGTAGGTACTCACTACAGGATTAAATTGTTCTGGATTAGTCGATTTTTCATCTTTGTAGATATTTTGACTACTAGTATATATATTTCCAAGAATTGTAACCAATCTTCATAAGCTCCGCTAAATTGAGGTAATTTTATAGTAGGCAGAGGTTCGTATTTAATAAATTTACCGTAGAAAGAAAACTCTTCATTATTAACTTCTTTTTGCTCAATTAATGATTGTATTTCATCAAATTCATACCAAATCGTATCGATATTTTTTAAACGTAATTTTTATTCGGTAATATTTCCGTCTCTCGGTATAAACGCGTCTAAAAAACTTTTAAAACGAGTTAATTGGCTTTTTAATTTGCTACGTCTGATATTCAACGCAATTAAATGTTCATCTGACATTTTTATATTATAATGTAAGAATCAGCAATAAAGTAAGTAAATATGTATCTGTATAATTCATTATTAAAATTTCTTTTCCTTAATTTTTTTGTAATAAAATGTAAAATAAAAGAGACAATAGTTAAACAGATTCGAACTAAAAATGAATAAGGAAAATAAGGTAGAAATAAATGAGTAAAAAACAAGGCCTACTTGCTTATTCCAATCTTCCGTTTCGAATTCTTTCCTCCGGACCCGTCCGGTGGCCGTTGATTTTTCTGGGAAATGTGCTCGTTGACGATTTCCTGCCAATTTGGAGATGTTCTGCCGTTCCGCTGCCTGAATAATACCCCTTTCGGATAGTATTTTACCGATTTATCACTTTGAAGTCGTCTACGTATTATACCATCTTGCCGTTGTATGCACGTGTTTGCATTTGCTATACTTTTGCGTCTGAATTTTCAGAATGTCTTGATCCGGCTCGAAGGACCAAAAATGTTTTGTAGAAGAATGATAATAGTAGACTGTATTCTATGAACTTTATTTGAATATTAAACTAAAAAACAATTAATAGAAAATAACACACATATTAAAACAAAAATTAAAATGGTGCGTCTTTCAAGACAACGAAGCGAACACTCTCTCGACTCGAATGATGATGATCGCTTTTTCCCCCACGAAACCACAGGAGACGTAAACAATAACAGAGAGTCATACCAAACGAATACACCAACGTTACCCCTTTTCCCTATTTTGTTAAACATAATGCAGATATGTCACTCAGATGGCTCGTGTAGATGCCCTGAGCCGTAATCCTATCCCAAGCTTAATGATTAAGACGGGAGATTGGGTTTGTGGAGTCCAAGCACAAGACGAAGATATACAACTCTTTAAACAACAATGGACAAGTAGAACGCTCGAACAGAACAATCTTAAAATCGTTGACAGCCAGTGTTGATGGAAAACATAACGAATGGGACAAATAATTATTTAAGGCTCAGTGAAGTATAAACTCAACAGTCAACGCGACCACATGTGTAGCGCCAAATGAACTTCTGTATGGTTTTACGAGTATACCAGAAATGGACTATGAAATCAGATTGAGCAATAAAAGGGCCGTCAACGTCAAGAAAACCAGAAAGGAAGCCAAAAGGCGTTGCGATCTGGTGGCCAAAAGAATGAATGGGTTTACGATAAACGATGAATAGAGGCGAAACAATATAAATTTGGAGATATTGGGTAAGTAGAAAGAAAGTTGTTAGTTAAGGGGTTAACGAGCGGGAAAGTGGTACCATAATATATCGGTCCCGTTCAAATAGTAGAAGTACTAGGAAACGATCGTTACCGGGCAGTGTCGTTTTCCAAAGACAAAGGGCGATTCAAAGGTATAGCAGAAGGTCATTTCTCTCACCGGAGACCATTTAGTGCTTTGTGTTCAGTATGTACAAATATTACCACAAATCAACGAATATAAATTTTTAGTAGAATTTGGACATGTTCATGTATAGAGAAAAGTTTTGCTTTCTCCTTTTTACTTCCCACAAATTTTTGAAAATTCTTTTATTGTCTCATTTAACTAAAGAATTGAGGTATTTTTTTTAATATACAAGATTTTTTGTATTACTGTTATAAATAAAGATCACTTCTATCGTAAAAATATGTGGTTTTTCCAAGAACATATTAACACTCAATTTTATGGCCACGGGTCTCTGGGACCCAGCGCCCCGTTCTGTATTATAATTTTAGGCGCCCCGACTGTTGGGTTAAGAATCGAATAAACGAGCTCATTAATGAATATAATTCTGTTTTAAACACAACACACGAAAAGGCACGAATTGTTACAAAAATTTCTCTCCCACTTTAAAAAGCCTTCAGTGTAGTGTGAAGAAGTTATTATTTCGGAGGGTCTATTAAAATTTTTTGTAACTGTTCGTGTTTGATTACCAGAATTTTATTGAAAAATCCATAAAATATCCTGAGAATACAGAATTATTTCACCTTAATTAGAGTTTAGATTCTATTGACACTTTGACAATTTGCTGAAGAAATGAATCATTATACGAGCAAATTAAAAATAACTTTTCTTATTCTTGCATAACTTACTTTTGCAAGAGTGAAACATAAACACTTCTATAGCGTGTGTTGAATAGTTAGAACATATATTTCTAAAAGAAATGGATCCAAAATTATAAAATACCTAATAATGTACCTATACATAGTGATATATTACTTTAATGTTCACGCTCGTTGTTCCACTACTTATAGTAAGCCATATTCCTGCACCAAATTTAAAAATATTTGCTCATACGATGTCCTATTCTTGCACAATGTGAATCATCTTTTTATTGTAATCACAGTTAGCATTAATAATTCCAAGTTCATTTATAGGTATACAAGATAGGTTTTCAAAATACGTATTATCCAAACGCCACCGCAACATTATATTTAAACCATTATTATATTGCTTGGTACGTTTGCAGAGACGATCACCTACAACCAACCTGTATCTCAATAAAAATCATTACATTGACTGCCTGAAAAGTTATGTTTTAAATGAAAATTGATACAAAATATATTCTGAAGCATTTCAAATCTTACTAATTACCCATTTATTTACATATCACTCCTAATTGATGAATTTCGTGATTTAATATCTTTAGAAAATATTTTGACACATAATATTAAATTTTTGATTTAGTGTTGAAATTATTATTTACATCAAAACCGTTAACTTTGTGTCTGATTCACTCAAATAAAATTTTAACGCATTAATCAAGTCACCCGCTACACCACCCTCACCTTCTCACTCGCTTGCTTTGTCTTCCTGTCTTCTGTCTTACTTTTTTTGATTAACTTGTTCTTTCATAATGATCCACTTAGTGTTCTTTTATTTGCCACCAAACGGAACTTCGGAAATTGGTCACAGCCTACATATTGTAACAAATAAGCGAAACTTTTATGGTTGATTTTAAGGATTTAATGAATTAAATGAACAAATAATACTTAAAAGCTAATTACAAATATACAGGGTTATTCACGCTATACGGCACGGAATATTACGGCCAAAATATGAAAATTTCAAAAACTTTAACTTTTGGGTTACCTTTTAAAATTATTTTTATATTATACAGGGTGTTCCAAATGCCCTAAAAGTATCAAAGTTATGTTTTTTTAAATGGAACCCCCTGTATATTATTGCATTTTTGGATTCTTCGATGTGTTTGTTTTCATAAGGTTTATAATATTTTTAAAGAATTTGAATTTTATCAAAATCTAACCTAATTAGTATTTAAGTTATGTAAGCGAAAGTGAAGTGTAACAATAGATAATATTTTAAGGCGGCGACCGACTTGAGCCGAGCGATGTAATGTAATGCTTGAAGTGAGCATTATAAAAAAATAATAAACAATAATAATACAATATTAAACATATGTATATTTATATAAAACATAATTTCATACACGTCCACTAGGCACAGTTTAAAATATAGTAATGAATGTATTAAAAGTGTTCGAAGTGAACACGCCAGGAGCTGCACTGATTTGTAATGTATCAGTCAAAGGGATTCGCGAAAAAACCGACAGGCGTATGGAGCACGCGTTCGCGCTCGTTTCGCTGTACTGACTAGTGTAATGCTCGAATTGTAACATGTTACATTACAGGTAAATGTTACTAGTCGGTCGCCGGCTTTATATCCCAATTATAATAAACTCGTCATCTTATACAGGGTGTCCTAAAATTAATACTGCTTAGGTAAGAATTTTAAGGGACTTGATTAATTTAAATGGAACGCCATATTTTTTAACATATCAGGAGATGTATTTTTTCATCTATCGATTGGTATAAGGGTATTCATAACCTAAGTCTTCGCGTTTTTTCAGGAAATGCTAAATAATTGTTTTATGCGCAATTAGGAGTTAGCCAACCAAGTATTTCAAGAATTCTTAAAAAACGCTGTTTTTATCCTTATAAAATCCAGCTTTGTCAAGAACTTTATGGAAACGATTTTGCATGTGGATTTTGGATAGTGTCAGAAAATGAAAATTTTTTGATAGTTTTATTTAATGATAAATGTCTGAAACTTTCATATTTTGGCCATAATATTCCGTTCCGTATAGCGTGAATAAATGATAAATTTAAAAAAGTGTACCAAAGCCAAAATGTAGTTTTTACTGATATAAAACAAATGAAGTTTCTAATTATAAACGACAAGTTCAAAAAATAATGTTAACGTCCAACGGGCTTGAGGCAGTAGTACTAGTGGGCAGCCACGCTCGAACTAAAATAATTCCTTAATTCCTTGATAAAGTTAAGAGAGTCTTTTTAACGATGTGTGATTCGAATTAAATGAGTTCAGTGGTTTTTTTTTTTTCTAAAAATTATCATAAAATAAAAAGAAGTAGGACTAATTACAGTGTAGCTGTGGGATTTAACTGTGGGTTTATTTATTTTATTATTTGTATTGATTGTTTGGATATTTGATGAAAGTCTTACATATTGGTAGTAAACAAAAACACACTTGTAACTTTCACAACTTTATTATCTAACTTGACACGTGTTTCGCCAACACTGTGGCTTCTTCAGAAATATAAATTGTTCTTAAAGCTACTTAGTATACAATTCTATAAATACAGTTTTAAGGTGGTGAGTGAAGGGTGGGGATCGGAAAAAGGTTTAATTACGGTGAATGGTTTATATCTACTTGATCATTGAGTAATTTGTCTGTTTTCTTATATTTATTTATTTCTTTACATTCTAATAGTGTTAATTTATGCCCTTATTTTCTACATGCAAACTTTTAGGTCTAAATTAAATATATGATTTTTTTCTAACATATGCTTGACATAGTTTAAATCAATTTTTTTATTTTTGTATGATCTAAAATGTTAGTTTAAGCGAATTCTAAAATTTCTTCCCGTCCCCATTTTCCATTTTCTAAAAATCATCACATACAGACATAATCATACACAGCTCATCATGTCACCCTTAATCAACACAAATACGCAGCTTTTTACAGTATGTTACACATAATTAATTGTTGTAGACGTTTACGTTACGTTACTTGTTGAAACTTCATATTTAAAATAGAAAGCGAATAAAACGATGAAGTTTCAATTATAATTTTATTAATCACAACAATTGTTTCGCCAAACATTGGCTTCTTCAGGCGATTCATCTTCACGTGTGTCATATTTAATTTAGACCTAAAAATTTTGCATGTAGAAAATAAGGGCATAAAATTAACACTATAAGAATGTAAAGAAATAAATAAATATCTATAAGAAAACAACCAAATTACTCAATGATCAGGTAGTGTACGAAATTGATTGCACCGTTGTGCCACATCAATTCTAGTAGAGCGGGATTAATAAAAACAACACTCCTGTAGATCTTAATATTTAATAAAAACACAACTATTTACACTAAATGTTGATTATATTTATGATTGATCGCTAGCTCGCTACTATGTTTGTTGATTGCTAGATTGATACTATATGATTCCTTAATGATTGCTAAAGTAGTACTACTGTATTTTCTTACTTTTCTAAATATTTAAAGAGGTATATACATATTTACAAATACATAAGTATTGTAGGGGTGGCAGGTATCAAACGAATGTTCGGAGAATTGGAGATGTCAAAATTCCCCGCAATAGCACTACGTGACCCAAACAATGAAATGTAAAAACTACCAAAGTGCAGTAATGTTGGTTCATCAAAAAATTTTATGATGGCAATTATACTTTCAAAGATACCGACCGCTTTCTAGAAAATATTAAATGATATCTTAACAGAACGTCCCCCTTGAAAGTTAAACAACTTTTAAAAATAAATTAAATCTAATGAAGTAGTTGAAGATGCTATATACAGTTTGATTATGTTAACCTAAATTAATATAAATACCGTCCGCACCGGGATGAACTTCCGTTATTCTGCCAATTTGCCATTTTAGGGGAGGTGAATTCTCTTCCTTTAGCAAAACCATCCTGCCAACTTGCATAAGAGAATTTTTACCATCCTTCCATTTTGTACGAACCTGAAGTTCACCGATATCCTCTTTACTCCATCTTTTCCAAAAATGCTGACGTATTTTCTATATGTGCTCGTATTTGGATGGACGATTTTCCTTCACGTCTATCAGCGATGGTTCAGGGATAGCGGTGAACTTGCGACCGATCAAGAAGTGCGAGGGGGTTAAAGGAGTAAGGTCGTTTGGGTCATTTGATAAAGGGGATAACGGGCGTGAATTAAGCACTGCTTAGATTTGTGTCAGTAGTGTGTAATATTCCTCATATGTTAGTAAAGCATTTCCTGCGACTCTTTTCAAATTATATTTTACGGATTTTACTCCGGCCTCCCAAAGACCACCGAAGTGTGGTAAACGAGGCGGTATGAAATGCCAAGATATGCCTAGTTTACTTAAATTTTCATCTAATATATTTGATTCATTTCTAATAATTTGATATAATTCTAGTATATCGGACTTCGTGCCCATTATCTGAATACATATTTTGGGGCAATCCGCGACGAGAAATGAACCTGCGAATAGCAGCCAGACATGCATCAGCAGTCACCAATTCGAGGTGGATACCTTTTGTTACAAAACATAAAAGTGCATATATATGCCTTAGTTGTTTTTGAACCACGACCCTTTCTATCTTTAATAATAATAGGCCCTGCATAGCTTATTTCAAAATTAAAGAATGGTGGAGAAGGTGTCACACGAGATTTGGGTAATGAACCCATAATTGGTATGACTGATTTAGGGTTTGTCCGAAAACAAATAACACAATTTCGAATTATCCTCTTATAATACCCTTTTCAGAAATCGGCCAGTATCTGTCTCTTAATGATGCTAATAAATGGTTAGCCCCACAATGCAATAACCTAATGTGCTCGTTTCTTATTATAATGCTTGTTAATTTGTGATTTGACGGAAGAATAATGGGGTGTTTTTTATCGAAACAGAAGTTCGAGTGCTGGATTCGACCGCCAACTCTGGGAATCCCGATTTCGTCAATAATGGGATTCAGCGATAGTAATTTGCTTTTGTTTCCTACACTATTATTATTTTTTAATGTCCTTAGATGTATGTCCTTAGAATACACTTCCTGTTGAGCAAACCTTACTAATGATAAAAGATCGTTTTTTAACTCATCATTTGTTAATTGACCCAATTTTCTATTTTGTTTTCTGTTTCTAATGTTTGTTATGAATCTAAAACAATAAGCAGTTACTCGTTTTAATTTGTTTAAATCTGAAAATTTTGAGAAAAGACCGAAATCGTTTTGTTTTATTGTAATATGCGCCACTTCCTTTTGATCAGGGAGTTCGGCATCTTCGTATCTCTGAGAAGGCCAATGTGATTTATCTAAACAATGCCAATGTGGACCGTTCCACCACAATTTTGATGATTGTAGTAGTTTTGGTTCTGCACCTCGCGAAAATTAGATCCGCGGGGTTATCTTTTGATCCTACATGTGACCAGCATTTACGATCTGATAGTCTTTGAATTTCAGCGACCCTGTTAGCAACGAAAGTGTTCCATTTTGAAGGTGATTTTGATAACCAAGATAAGGTGATTGTTGAGTCGCACCAGTAGTAGTATTAATCTACATGTATATTTAATGAATCTTTCACACGTTGCATTAATTGCGCCAATATTACAGCACCACATAATTCGAGGCGAGGCAAAGAAATCTTTTTTAAAGGGGCGACGCGGGATTTTGCACATAACAATGATACTGTGTAATTACCCAATACATCCATACTGCTAACATACACACAGGCGCCGCAAGCTTTCTCGGAGGCATCTGAGAACCCATGGAACTCAATTGAAATGGCATCCTTTGATGTCACCCATCGAGGAATAGAAATGTCCTTAATGTCTTGTAATTGATCCGTAAATCTAAGCCACCTAGTGTGTAAATCTAATGGTGCTGACTCGTCCCACGACAATTTAGATTGCCAAAGGACTTGAATTATTTATTTAGCTACAATTATGCTGGGTGCTAACAGTCCTAAAGGGTCGAAAACTTGCGCCGTCGCGGACAAAATAGTCCTTTTTGTTATTTGACCACCGAAATCGTAATTATCTACGTCAAACTGAAATATATCGCGCTCGGGATTCCAAGGGATATCTAATGTTTTATTCTTGCTATCGCTTGCTTGCGGTCTAATAATATTTTGCATAGATTGTTCCCGGTTCGCGCTGATATTAGAAATAATTTGTTTACTATTTGAATTCCATTGGCGCAATTCAAATCCTGCAGCTGATAAGATTTTAGAAACGTCCCTTATTATTTCTAATACTTGATCTATTGATTTACAACCAGTCAACAAATCATCTACATAAAAATCGTCTTCAATTATTTTTGATGATACCTTATATGTATGACGATTGTCGATTGCTAAATGTTTTAAACATCTTAGTTGATAGAAATGATGCACATGATGTACCATATGTTACTGTATTTAATTGGTAAGTATTAATTGGTTGTTTTTTATTCTTTCTCCATAAAATGAGTTGTAAATTGCGCTGACTGATTAACTAAAACGTGACGGTACATTTTTGCTATGCCTGCAGTGATAACAAACGCATATTGACGGAAACGTAATAATATCGTGTGAATATCGTTTTGAACTGTTGGACCAACGCATTGAATTTCGTTTAAGGAGGTCAGTTGACTACTACTCTAGTTTTAGACCATAAATCCTAAAAAAAAATTTCAAGTCGAATATTATAATACTTTATAATAGTAAAAAATGTTTATTTTTAGTTTTATTAAAGATTATACAATTTTGATATTTTAAATCATGCTCAAGAAATATAAAGTAATTCAATTGACTTTAGATGTAAATAGCTGTGAAAACGTTTCACAACGTCGCGTATTGTCGGTAAACAACATTCCATTTAAGTGTTATACCCTTACCTATAGTCTTCTGTCATAATCGATATAATTTTATATAACGCATGCAGTACATCGAGTTGCGACATTGTCAAATCGACATGGCGGCAAAGCTAGGATACGAGTTCCCTATTTTTAGACTCTTTATTCACAAATTATATTAAAAAGACATCGTCAAGGTACATTTTTTTTTCGATAAATTAAAAATATAAATATTAATTTATAAATATGATTATTTTCCCAGCTGATATCTAATTTGTGAGTATATTAAATAGAGGAATTTAGTTTAGATTGTGACCATATACCATACAGCACCGTGTATTTCTGACGATATTCAAAGTTGAATATCTTGTTAAATGGTTCGATAAGATATCCTAAAGTTTTTCTAGAATCATTTAAATTCATAGCTTTATCTAATGTTGCAATGTTCAACTGACCTCCTTAATGACAAATCCGAATCTGACTTAACTGATCCGTCAAAAACTACACGGACCTTAGTGGTGATACTTGATTGTTTTACTACGGCATGATGAGGCAAATAAAAAGTAGGTCCATTATTTCTGATTCTGCGACCTTCGTCATATGACCCTAAGATTCGTATTCGTCCATAAATTTAACGTATTCGTCATTAAATCTACTATTTCTTTCTAATTTTTGTTCAATTGAATAAAAACGTTTTAATGCAATATTTTTGATTCGCCTAATTCGCTTGCTTCGCGTTTAAACGGTATGCTTACGATAAATCTGCCATCGTGATCGCGTGTATGAGTATTTATGAAATGATCTTCACAATATTGCTCTTCTGGTGAATAATTGCTAGATTTTGCTTTGAACTCATCTAATTCCCAGAACCTCGTTATCTGACTATCTAATTGATTGTTGTTTAATGAGCTAAAATGAGTTAGAAGACGACCTCTTGAATTATTGTTAACGTTTGTGTTCTCCCCCCCCCCCCCTAGTACCCAGCCTAATTTGGTTTTCTGTAATATGGGTTTGTTGATACCTAATTTGAGCTGATCTACACATAGAAGGTCCCAAAATAAGCCTGCACCTATAAGTATGTCTATCTTGCAAGGAATGTTACATTTGTTATCCGCTAAACTAATATTTGCAGGGATGTTTAATTCTCTTATGTTAAAGGGTACTAAAGGTAATTGATCTGTAATGTTGTCTAATACGAAACAAGTGATTTCATTAGTATAATTGCCTAGACATGATTTGAATTTGAGGTTTACCTTACTCATTATGTTTGATATGGATTCGGCAATACCATCTACTGTCAATCTACATCTGGTTTGTTTTAACCCTAAACGTAAACATGCTGAATTGGTTGTAAAATTCGATTGCGACCCTACGTCTAACAAGACTTTACATTTTTGAAAATTACCATTTAGTTCTTCTACTTTAATGCATGCGGTTGATAGAGTTGTTAGATTTGTTTGTGGTTCACTTACAAAAGAGTTTGAAAATGATAAGGTTGTTTTAGATGCTGAATTATCAGAAACATGAGATAGACCTGGCAACCTGTCTTGTTCTACACGATTGGGTTTATTGGATTCTATTTTATTCACCCTATTGTTGTCCTCTAAATGTAAATAGTGTTATGTTTTTTATGACATTTTTTGCACTTTTGTGAGTGACAGTCTTTAATAAGATGATTTTTTCTTAAACCATTTTAACAAAGACGTAAGCGTTTAGCTTCTGAAATGCGATCGTTAATGTTTAATTTTAAAAAGGATTCGCAGGAATACATTGAGTGTTTGGTGCCTTTACAAAAATGACAATAAGTTGATGATGTAGTAACATATGCCCTTGGGTTATTGCTATGATCCGTTTTGTGACCACTACTAAATAGATTTTGACTGCCTCTGCCTAGTTCTAATGACCCCAGTAAGCTACACCTTTTCTTTAAAAATTTGATCGATTCCGAAAATGTTGGAAATTCAGCATTTGGTTTAAAATTTTCCGATTCTTGGCGTGTAGCAACACTAAATTTCACGCTAGTTATGTAAATTAGCAGACTATCTAACGTAGGCTGTTTGTAATTTTGCAGACATTGCATAAGTTTCAAAATATTATCTAACATTGTTTTAGGGCCCTGATGGGTGTCTCGTTTCGTGCACTCTATATTAAACAATGCTTTTATGCTGTTTTGTACAATTAGTTTTTTATTTTCAAACCGACGTTTGAGTAAATCCCATGCGATGCTATAATTTTCTGATGATACTTTAATTGTTTTGAGTGATTTCGCAGCATCGCCCTTCACAGCAGAAAGCAAATAATAAAATTTGTGAATATCTGACAATCTAGGATTTTTTATTAATTAAAGGGTCGAAAGAGTCGTGGAATTCTACCCAATTTTCAAATTAACCGCTGAATGTTGGTAAGTTGATACTCGGCAATTTTAACTTGTTTGACCCCAAATCGTCATATAAGCTATCATTATTTGATACCACTGATGTGCTAAATTTTAAATTAGACATTTTACCTGTGCTGTTACCTCGTAAAATGTTTTTTCGAATTTTTCCAATTTACGTTCGTCATCTGATATACTAACAATTTTTGAATGCAATTGCTCGTACTCTTTTAAAATTAATAATATATCTGCTATACGATCTTTACTTTCAACCTGTTCACCCTCACATACTATTTCCCTTTTGGCTAAATGATCGACGCTATTTTTGAACCTAGTAAGGCGACCTTTAAATTGGCCCCGTTCCCTAATCAATTCTTTTAAATCTGCCATATTCACTGACACAAATCGAAGAAGTACCAATAAAAGGAGAGAAAAAAACAAGGGATAACGCACTTACTTGAATGTTGTGGGTGCTCACGGTTGGTAATCCAGAATACAGGTGAAAACGAGTAAAAGGGAACTGCTCCAATGAGATCTGCGCCGTGGATTATCCGTAGCGAATGTACTCCTTATGATGATTTATTACTCTTCTTGATACGATGAAAGTTTTGTTTGTTATATCACTCACTGCTACGTGCATGTACTCCAAATGTTTTTATTTTGCACATTTTTAAATATCCGGCTCGAAGGATCATGTACGAAATTGATTGCACCGTTGTGCCACTTCAGTTCTACTAGAGCGGGATTAATAAAAACAACACTCCCGTAGATCTTAATATTTAATATAAACAAAACTATTTACACTAAATGTTGATTATGATCTTTATGTTTATGATTGATCGCTAGTTCGCTACTATGTTTGTTGATTGCTAGATTGATACTATATGATTCCTTAATGATTGCTAAAGTGGTACTATGCTATTTTCTTACTTTCTAAGTATTTAAAGAAGTATATACATATTTACAAATACATAAGTGTTGTAGGGGTGGCAGGTATCAAACGAATGTTCGGAGAATTGGGGTTGTCAAAATTCCCCGCCATAGCACCCCGTGACCCAAACAATGAAATGTAAAAACTACCAAAGTGCAGTAATGTTGGTTTATCAATAAATTTTATGATGGCAATTATGCTTTCAAAAATACCGAACGCTTTCTTGAAAATATTTAATGACATCTTAACAAAAGTTGTGTGTCTGGTTATCCTGCCTTTTATTTCGCCGCGTTTACGCCTAAGTTGCGAGAGAATTGTTGATTGGGTACGAGATTCGAAGGATAGACAATCTAAGAAATCGCCGATCAAACAATCGAGCCTACCTTAGTAATCCCGCGATGAATGAACACCAGCTTCCTGGACACCTTGTCGGCGAACCAAATGAAAACAGGAACGGTAATAGTAGTCCAAATGATGAATTGGATTACACATCGTTGAACTTAACTTTATATGTTGGGATGTTTGCTGTTAGCACATTCACTGTTTTTGTTCAAAAGTTCCACTCACGGAGATTCGGTTTGTTTTAGAAAGACTTTGAATTAACTTTATTAGTTAATAAATTGCTCGTTTGTACGTATCCGGCTCGAAAGACCAAAATGTTCATTCGCGTTGAAATTACCCGAATGATCCTATACTACTTTTTACGATGGTATAGATAGTTGGTGTAGGTTTAGGTAGGTAAGTGAGAATTAGAATAGATGATAAACATGAATAGATTTATTTAACTATATACAATGACTTAGACTAGGACTTGAAAAGGATAATTAAGATAAAAGATTAGTGAAATGATTGATGTTGAGACTTTGGGGTAGGTAGGGTAGTTTGATTGGATGCGTAAGATAAATTTAGTTTGATAAGTTGATTTGTTAGATAAGTTAGATGAATTTGATTTGCCCTCGGTACGTGGGATAAGTTTGGTAAGTAAGATGAGTTAGGTAAGTAAGATAAGTTTAGTAAGTTTGATAAGTTGAGTAAGTGAGTAACGTAGGAAGGTTTCTTGGATACTGATTTTTTCTGTGTTTCAAGATTGTTTTGCACCAGAGCTGTGTAGTTTTTCTGACAGTAGGGATAACAATAGACGTCGATAGAATATCTGAAATTGCTTGGGATAGGAAAGAATAGGATCAGAGAAGTGAAAGCAATTCGAAGAAGGACAATGAGTACAAACACTTTCTAAAATTATGAACGAGTGAATAAAGAAATATGGTAAAGGAGCGTAACGAATGTAACACGGTACATTTCAGAAAAAACTAATAAAACAGACAAGGATGCAAAAGGATATCTAGAATGGGAATGTAAGTGGCGTCCGGTCATAAAGTTTATTTAGAGGAAAATGGGTGGTAAAAAGAGGATCGTGACGGGAACAAAGGAGACGTCTCAACAATTAGTCATGATACCTATAAATGTCAAATAAGAAAGATAAAAGTTAGTTAAATAAACAATGGTATCTTTTAGGTAAACTGTACAAAACTTTCTTAGCAATTAAGAAAATATATCTAGGAATTATTCAATACATATAACATACTCCCCCAGTTGACAGAGGCGCCATTGTGTTGGTGGAAAGTTCTCGTCCCGCAGGATTACGACGTCACCTAACTTCAGTGGAGAATCAACTTGGAACCAATTGCGGCGTGCGTTAAGGTCATTAAGGTATTCTTTATGTCATCTTTTCCAAAAGTCCTGCTTAATTTTTTGATCATGTTGCCACATAGAAAGACGATTAATGTGGATGTGGGCATAATCATACTCGGGCAGACACGAAAAATTATCGCCGATGAGGAAATGCGCTGGGGCTGGGCAAGAAAATCGTCGGGATCAGATGACAGAGTACCCAGAGTACTGAGTGCAATCGTACTATATAGGTGTGATCAGCCCTCATTTTTGGTTTATTCATCTCTTATACTTGGGCTATATATTGTATCTCAGGTTTTTTTCAGGTAACAAGTGTGACTACTGCATTGTTCATTTAAAGTTTTGTCCAAATTATAAAGTGAAACTTTCTGTTGAAGAACTCTTGGTTCAAAAGGAGGAACTCTATCATAAAATAGAAGCGATGAGCTTAAATGTCATGTCCCGACCGACCTTAAAAGAGAGCCGATGACTGTCACATAGTGCTCATATTTTTCCAAAATTATTTTCCTTTTTAATTGTTTCTTATTCCATTAATTACATTTGTTCTATTTTGAAAATGCAACGTAATGGTTTTACGCACCAAGGAACCGCCACACGGACAAACATGCTGTAACGAATTTTCTAGTCAAAGTATTTATTTAAACAATTATTTATTTAACACTACTTATAACACTTAAACACTAACTTAGAACTACCATTTATATCACAACAATTCACTTATTTATATAACAATTTATTTATATCACTTTGTCTATTATCGGTTTCAATTCTCGCACTGATTCTTTCTTCAACTAACTGTTCCTCGGTCCAAAGATGATCACTATATATACACCTTTCGAACTTTCTAGACAGGAACTCGAAGAAATCCTGAGTATTCCCGAATGATGAGTAATAACTAGAAAGTCCTCGATTATTCCAGAATTGAACTTGTTACTTGTCGCCGGAGAATGATTTACATTTTGTAAGTTGATAACACGAAAAGTACCGTGTGCGGTGTCTACGCCGTAAGCATGTTAGCGATAACAAGTACATGCCACAAATTGTTATCGCACACACGTACTGTGTCACTGGTCGCTACACTACCCCCTCCTTAAGGGTGATTCGTCCCGGATCACATTCATCCGTTCCTTCAGAGGATCATGCCGGTATTTGCAGGTGGATCCGCTTCGGCATCCGGTTGTCAAGTGGAAATGGCAGTCAACGGTCTTTAATGGTGACGGTACCTCGTCGTGGATTTCCGGCGCACACCAAGATTTCTATACCAGTGTATCGGAACAAAACCTCCAGCATGTTTCAGAGCACTCTCCAATCCAGCCCATCGAGTCCACTTCCGATCCTCGGTATTGCTAGCTTCAGGATGTTACCGTCAGCAATTGCTCTCTTAGTTCTATCAGGGAGTCCCATAAGGAGTGGTAGGTAGGCTTCTCCGACGACTTACTTTTGGTGACTAGATAGAAGATGGATTGGGTCCCATCGAGTAACTGCAGTACTTTTCTTCCATCTTTGGCCGGGTCGAGTAACATCGGTAGTCGCCCGAACTTCTTCCGAAAGACGGTGGCAATCCCACGGCTCATGTCCAAATCCCTTGCCACACAATGGGCCAGCGAGTATTCCTTCGGGACGGCGAATAAGTCCTGCTGAACCACGGTGGTGACCCCAAATCGGGCTTTACGGTGTAAGCTCTGTTCAGCCATAAATTCTTCGTACTGGGGCTCTGGCGATCGAGTCTGCACAACTCTAACTCGAGCTTCTTCGTGGTTGTCCCCAGCATATGGAGCCAGTCGATTGAGGTGGACTACTCTTGGTTTCCCATTGGGGGTACATCTAATTCGGTAGATTACGTCGTTGATTCGTTTGACCACTTTATACGGGCCTTCCCAGCTTTGTTGCAGCTTCGGCGAGAGACCCCTTTGACGCTTGGGATTATAAAGCCACACCAAATCTCCTTCCTGAAATCCTCCATCCGTGGCCTTGATGTCATATGCGTCCTTCATCCGGTCACTGGCTATCTGCATATGGGAACGTATATCGTCATGTATGTCGTCCAATCGCCTTCGAAGTTCACTGACGTAATCTTCTCCAGCCACGTCTTCGCCAGGTTTGCATGGTAGTCGCAACTCTCGGTCAAACAGTACCTTTGCTGGTGTTTGTCCAGTGATTTCATGTATGGAAGATCGGTATGCCAAAAGGAATAACGGCAGATAACGATCCCAGTCTCGCTGATGTTTGGAGACCATTTTAGACAGGTACTTGTTGATGGTCCTGTTCATTCGTTCTACCATGCCGTCTGATTGGGGGTGTAGGGCTGTAGTACGAGTTTTGTGAATGCCCAATATCTTACAGATGTCCTGGAATATGGCTGACTCGAAATTCCGTCTTTGGTCAGAATGCAACTCCAGTGGTACTCCGAATCGGCTAATTAGCTCTTTCACGAGCGTTTCCGCCACTGTTGTCGCCGTCTGGTTTGGAAGGGCGTACGCCTTAACCCATTAGTAAAGTAGTCCATTGCCACTACGATGTACTTGTTTCCATCTTCAGATTCTGGGAATGGTCCGGCAACATCTATGGCTATTCTTTTGAATGGGCTGCCGACGTAATACTGTCGCATCGGAGCACGCTGTCGCTTCTGAGGTCCCTTACTGGCGGCGCACATCGTGCACTTTCTGCACCAATCTTCCACGTCCTTCTTGCAGTTGACCCAGTAAAATCGTTCTCGTACTTTACCAAGGGTCTTCTTTACACCAAAATGTCCTCCTGAAGGGTCGTCATGGAGGCACTGCAGGACTTCCTTTACCAAGCTTCTCGGTATCACTAGCTGACGTCTGCTTTCGGTGCCATCTTGGTTCTTGACCACGCGCTGTAGAAGACCATCTTCTTCTTTAATAGAATCCCATTGAGCCCACAACGATTTTACTTCTGTTGACTTGGCAGCTACTTCCTGCCAGGTTGGTCTTCTGCCTTCTTTCTTCTAGTCCAGGAACATGTTTAGGAGCGCGTCGGAATTTTGTTCTGCCTTAATATTGTCGGGCTGCCATTGCTCGTCAAGGATAGTTATCCTTCTAATTTCTTCATGTTCCTCGACGCGTTGACAGTGTTTAAAACTTGTCCGGGCAAGGTCTTCTGGATAAGGCATCGGCGTTTTTATGGCTACTTCCCGCTCGGTGTTCTATGTCAAAGTCGTACTCTTGCAGCTTCTCTATCCATCTGGCTACTTGGCCCTCGGGGTTCTTAAAATTCAGCAGCCATTTCAACGCGGCATGGTCGGTTCGTAGCAAAAACTTTCTTCCGTAGAGGTATTTGTAGAAATGCTCCACACTTTTTACTACGGCTAACAATTCGCGTCTGGTTACGCTGTAATTCCGTTCTGGTTTGGATAGAGTTCTGCTGAAGTAGCCGATCACTTTTTCTTCACCATTCTGTATTTGTGACAGGACCGCGCCAATTCCAATGTTGCTAGCGTCGGTGTCCAGGACAAACTTTCCAGTCAGTAGGGGATAGCTCAATACAGGTGTAGACTAGAGGGTTTTCTTTAGTTCTTAAAAGGCAGCTTGGCAGTCTTGCTCCCAACAAAATGATCTACCCTCTTTTGTGAGTCGAGTCAGAGGCTTAGCAATTTTAGCAAATCCAGGAACAAAACGTCTATAATAGGTGCAGAGTCCAAGGAAACTTCTGACTTGATGGACGTCAGCAGGTACAGGCCACTCTTGCACGGCTTTGATTTTCTGTGGGTCGACTGAAACGCCGTCACCGGATACTACATGCCCCAGGTAGTTGACGGTCTCTTGGAATAGCTGACATTTCTTGGGGCTCAGTTTTAGGTGGACATTACGAAGTCTTCGGAAAATTTCCTCCAAGTTTTTCAGATGGTCGTTGAAGTCCTTCCCGACTACGATGATGTCGAGGTATAACAGGCAAGTCTTTCTTATTAGGCCAGCCAAGACTGTTTCCATAAGTCGCTCAAAGGTGGCTGGTGCGTTGCACAACCCGAACGGCATCACCTTGAACTGCCACAGCCCCGTTCCAATGGAAAACGCTGTCTTCTCTTTGGCATCCCTGTCCAAAGCCACTTGCCAGTATCCGCTCTTGACGTCTAAGGTGGAAAATATCGTCGACCCTGACAGTGTATCCAGGGTGTCATCTATTCGTGGTAAGGGGTAGCTGTCTTTTTTCGTAACATTGTTTAATTGGCGGTAGTCCACACAGAAGCATGTCGAGACATCCTTTTTCTTGACGAGGACTACCGACGATGTCCAAGGGCTAGTAGAAGGTTCTATTACTCCATCCCTTCGCATTTCACTGATGATGTTCTTAGCCTCTTCTCGCTTGGCCAGTGGTAGTCTCCTGGGTCGCTGACGGATGGGTTCTGCCTCGCCAGTATTGATTTTGTGCAGGACGACGTTGGTTCGCCCCTTCTTGCCACCTTCTACTTCAAAGACGTCTTAATATTCTTTTAGTAATCCTTTTATTATATGTCGTTGGTTAGGATTACATTTGCCACCTGCTTCCTGGCACAATTTCGTCAAGGCTTCTGGTAGGCGTTGCGTGTCTTCCGTTTTTGCTTGTAGCTTTCTGGCTTGAGATGTTACAGTGTCCTGAGTAGTTAGCTTGAACTCTTCTCCGTTTAAGGTCACGACTTTTCTTTGAAACTCAGGCAAAAGTCGTATTTCCGAAGCACGTCCAAGCCTAGAATGACGTTGTCTTCAATTTCGGCCACAAGCACGCAGTGTCGGAAAAAGGTCTTTCCTATGCGGATCTTAACGTGGCTTTCACCATGGACATTTACCATTTCCCCGGTGGCCGTACGTAGCTTCCATTGGGTCGGTTGAAGCTTACTTGTAGTGATTACGTTGGCTCGTATAATAGTCCTGTTTGCTCCGGTATCCAATAGGAACGAACACCGTTTTCCATTTATATGTCCCGTAAGAAAAAGGCTATCAGCTTTGTCTTTCATGGTTTTTGTAAGTGCAACTATACCGGGGGCTTCTTGTTCCGGGATCGACGTTTGCCCCGCCGCGCCGACCCTGACTAGTTTTCCTGTACGCGGGGCTTATCTTCTTGAGAAGCAGATCTCTCGCTCTTACAGCTACTTCTCACGTGGCCTAACTTTCCACAGTTCCAGCACCAGACTTGTCTGGGCTTCCTTTCTATTTTAGTCGTTACTCGGCGGATCATCTCTTCCAGTCTATCCAGTCTATCGTCCCGATCGGCTGACTCTTCTTTTAATTCTCGCACTCGACATTGTCGTTGTGACGCCTGTTTGACGACCTCGTATTCCAGTGCACGGGCCAATGTGTCTACCAACGTCCTCGGCCGGTCCAGTCGGAGTCGCTGTTGTATTTCGTCGTCCTTTAGTCCGTCAATAAACGCGTCGACGGCCAATCTTTCCAGAGTATCATCGGCCGTACTCGGATAGGCGAGCCGGACCAACCGTGCGATATCCGCCTCGTATTCCTGAAGACTTTCTCCTGTCTTCTGTCGTCGGTTCTTTAGTTGCACATGGTACACAGCCGTCAGATGTGCTTGGCCGTATCGCATCTCTAATCTTTTTACTAGCCGATGGTAGTCTAGTAATTCTTCCGGTGGTAACGTGTTCAAAATTTCGCCGGCACCATCTCGTAGAGCAAGGGCAAGTGAAGAAGCTCTATCTTCTAACGTCCATTTGTAGGCTTTTGCAGCCACCTTGAATTGCGTCAGAAACGTGGTCCATGATGTTTTTCCGTCAAACGTAGGTAGCTTCATATGCACTTTGGATGAGATTATTTGTTCTTCTTTCACGTCGGTGATTTCTTTGCTATCAACCACGCTATGCCTCTTTTTCGTAAGTTGGTGACTGGTCTCTTGTTTTTCCAGATTCAGAACCATTTCTTCCAGCTGGGCTACTCTTATGTCGAAAGTCCCCAGCTTTTAGTTTATTTCTTCTTGTTCAACCTTTACTCCTTTTAATTCTTCTCTTGTTTCTTCTTCGAATTTTCCCAGTTCTTCTTTCAAACTTCCTTCGAACGTTTCTAATTGTTCTTTCAGGACTTTTGAATTTTCATTTAAATTTTCTTCCAGATTCTTTGAATTTTCCTTTAATTCTTCAAGATTGTTATTTAATTTTTCATTTAATTTTTCTTCCAGGTTCTTTGAATTTTCCTTTAATTCTTCCAGATTGTTATTTGATTTTTCTTCCAGGTTCTTTAAATTTTCATTTAATTTTTCTTCCAGATTCTTTGAATTTTCCTTTAATTCTTCAAGATTGTTATTTAATTTTAATTTAATTTTTCTTCCAGGTTCTTTGAATTTTCATTTAGTTTCTTTTTCAATTCGTCCTCGAATTCGTATGTGCTGGGATCGAAGCCTTCTCGTAGCAAAGTCTTCTCAAGCCGTTTCTGTAAGATGTTCTTAGTACCAGACGTATCTTCGTCTCGCTCTTCCAGTTCGCTTTTCAATTCGGCGACTTTCAACTCGAACAACGTTTTCGGCATTTTATTTATTTTGTATTTTTATTACACTAGAAAATTCTCCAGAGGTCGATTCGCAGACCCCACACCTGACACCAATTGTAACGAATTTTCTAGTCAAAGTATTTATTTAAACAATTATTTATTTAACACTACTTATAACACTTAAACACTAACTTAGAACTACCATTTATATCACAACAATTCACTTATTTATATAACAATTTATTTATATCACTTTGTCTATTATCGGTTTTAATTCGCGCACTGATGCTTTCTTCAACTAACTGTTCCTCGGTCCAAAGATGATCACTATATATACACCTTTCGAACTTACTAGACAGGAACTCGAAGAAATCCTGAGTATTCCCGAATGATGACTAATAAAAAGAAAGTCCTCGATTATTCCAGAATTGAACTTGTTACTTGTCGCCGGAGAATGATTTACATCTTGTAAGTTGATAACACGAAAAGTACCGTGTGCGGTGTCTACCCCGTAAGCATGTTAGCGATAACAAGTACATGCCACAAATTGTTATCGAACACACGTACTGTGTCGCTACAATACTATATTACCGTGTACATGAAAACTTCAGACAACAGGTACTTTTGACATGTACTACCTAACTAACTCTAGTACCACGCCAGGGCTGGGAAAAGAAGGGTTAGGAGTGGGGTGTAGAAGAAAGGTGAAAATAAACAATAAAAACGGAAATGCTTTTAACAGAAATTTCGCGGTGGAAAATAAAAAAAACAGCGAAAAATGAAAGGACATGCATAAAACCAAAGACCAAGAAAAAAGCGTGATTGTACTATAAAAACTAACAAAAATAGAAAAATAAAACATTGGAAACTGATAAAAGGGCTAATACAGATGATAGGAAAACTACAAGTGAGGAAAATAGAAAAGAATGGAAAAATAAAAAGAAAAAGAAAATAAAATAGTGAAAAATAGTGTGGTTTTGTGCAAGTTTGCTAGTAGCGCGGGGTTCCAGGTAGTAGGAAAAGTAATCAGGGGTCATTACATCAAGGTAAGACCAGTAGCAAATTCTGAGAATAGACGCACCCATCGTGTCCATCCAATGAACATCTTCCCTGAATACATAAGGAATATTCCCGGATTTCCCTGAAACATCTAGAAAACACCAGCAACGATCAATGGGAAAACAATTGGATTACTAGACGGCTGTAGAATTCTCTAGAAAAAGGCTGAACAGACTATATAAAGGCGAGACACTCACACCGAGTTAGTTGACAGTGAACAGCTGATTTTTGGAAGCGAAGCGATCGATAGGCAACACGGGCGATAGAATTCATACCGAGCGACTGGTAGTGTCTACATTATAGAGAGCGAAAGATAGTGTTCACATAGAAGCGAGCGGGAAAAGAGACTTTTTAGTGAAATAAATTGTTTAGACTTGTTTATAACGGTAGTGTAGTCAAATTAACTTTAGTAATTAAATAAATTGGTTGTTTTGTTTTGTTAATTGTGTTTTACGTGACCGAACACGTCACAATATCAACTTTACCAATGTATCTTTGTATAACAGGACTCACTGGGAAATGTGTTTCTGCTATATATTTTATTTTACTGTATTCTTCAATACTTTGCGTTTATGGGTATCGTTTGCAGCGGGATCTGTCTGATGCGTGGTGTTAAACTTATTATTAGAAAAGACACCATTTTGACAACACAACTCCTTACTTTTACAGTTAGTAGAAATATGATTCCGTGCACATTTTAAGCAGATCTTATCCTTGCTACATTTATTTCCATTGTGTTTAAATCAAAAATTATGACGTGGTTGTAAGTTAAGACCATCATACACTTTGCAGTTTTTGTGAAAAAGTTACAGTGTTCCTTTAATATTTTTTGTGCTTCCGTGTTTTAAATTAAAGAAGTTATTCGCCAAAAACTCTTGGTGCTTCAATTATTATACTTTGTACAGTCTTTTCTTTATTAAGGTAATGTGTGACATATTTTTTAGGTTATAGTTTTTATCCTCTCGTTTTCTTAATTGTAATAATAGGAACTCCGTTAGGTTTGGCATGTTCACTACTTAACATTTGTGAATATAATTGCTAAGGTTCTTTGTTTAATTCAAGTTTTTCATTGAGCAGATCATCTTTCTCTTCTAGTTCGATCATTAACTTTTTGTACATTTCGTTTTCTGCTTAAGGTATTTGTATTGCATGCTTCTATCTGTATCTTCTTGATTGCTCTTTAAGTCCTCTTCTAATAGGTCTTGCCGTATTTCTTCAGTTACTTCTGCTTTACAATGTAGTTTTAAGTATGTTATTATACTTGTGGCATTTTTATTAATTGTATATTCTTTTTTTTCTATGGTCATGTCAACGTCAGGATGGTCTGGGCAATAACTAGGGTTTCACTAATATATTTTAAATTTTTTAATTTTTCAAAATCACTTTGATGGTAGATTGATTCACATAGTAAACACACAACGCTAGCGTTTAATTTTGGGTAGCATTTGTAGGTTATTTCTAGTTGCTTATCAGGCGCAATTTTTTTTACACGTTATATTGAATTAAACACACAGATCTATTTTATATCCAGATAATTGTTAATTAACATTTTGACCAAAACTAATTGTTGTAATTTACTGCCTATTACTCAAAGTATATACCAAAAACCGATAGTAAATTCTAACATAAACAATAACAATAAAACAATAACTGCTTCATCTCCGTCCACCTCTTACTAGTGCAGGTGCAACGGCCCATTGCAACCTATACTACTGACCTCAGCCCCGTGCTAGGATCCACACTGACATCCAAGCAGAACATGAGAAGAAAATTGACCACCGTCCTAAAAATTGACCACCGACCTATTCTAACACACATGGCTATTATTTGCTTAAGCATTTTTCCTCAAACATCTGATTGTATTATTTTAAATTTAGTCAACTTACATAATTTAAAATTACTTAATTAAGCCTGATCTGAGCTATGTACCCTAAAAGGAGACCTAGACACTGAGTGAATAGAAAATCTTCTGTAAAAACAGTAAATAATTCAAATTATTGTGAAATCGCAAAACAACAATTCACAAATACAGCGTTACGAACACAATACGACTCAAAACGCATATCGATCGAGATTCTATCGAACGGGAACTAGTTCCAATATTTCTCAAATATTTCGAACTCCCATGGTTTCTTCATGTACAAAACTGTTTAACAACCCCATTGGACAAATGGTCCTGTTCGAGGGATTACAAGCTATCGCTGAACCCCAATAGGCATGGGTATTTTACATTCCAACAGGAATTTACTTAATATTAATACTTATTGCGGTGCACTTTTTGTGAAACATGATAAAATAAATGTTGACAAAAACACAATGGAATGTTTCACCAGTTTATTGATAGACTCAACAATTGTTTCGGTCATGGACCATTATCAAGAGTACAAAATTAAATTATTACTAAAATTTAAAACTTTTACAGACATATATATACCTACTACGTCTTACATAGGAGGAGAGGGGATGGTTCAGATACTATTTCAAGTTGACCGTTTACTAAATTATGTTTTTGAGCTAGGGCTTTCTTGATTTCTAAATTTTCCAACAAATTTAATTTTCTACTTTTAGAAACGTTACAATGTAGAATTTTGATGTTTTCCTGATCTAAATTGTGGTCGGAGTCAATGCAATGTTCTGAAAAACCTGTATTTTTTACTTTTTTATTGATACCTACTATTAACATGTTCTTTAATCCTAATCTCAAGAGCCCTCCCACTCTGTCCTATGTAAGTTACAAAAAAGCGGTATCTACCAATTATTTTGTAAAAACTGTAATGCGACTTACATAGGACAGAGTGGGAGGGCTCTTGAGATTAGGATTAAAGAACATGTTAATAGTATCAATAAAAAAGTAAAAATACAGTTTTTTTCAGAACATTGCATTGAGTCCGACCACAATTTAGATCAGGAAAACATCAAAATTCTACATTGTAACGTTTCTAAAAGTAGAAAATTAAATTTGTTGGAAAATTTAGAAATCAAGAAAGCCCTAGCTCAAAAACATAATTTAGTAAACGGTCAACTTGAAATAGTATCTGAACCATCCCCTCTCCTCCTATGTAAGACGTAGTAGGTATATATATGTCTGTAAAAGTTTTAAATTTTAGTAATAATTTAATTTTGTACTCTTGATAATGGTCCATGACCGAAACAATTGTTGAGTCTATCAATAAACTGTGAAACATTCTGTACGGTGATTTATGTCTTTTTTTATTTCTTTGACGGCGTGTTGGAGATGCGACAAAGTAAATGCCGCAAAAGGGTAGAAGGGATGTTGTGTAATGTTCGCTGTTTCGAGCGTACCAGAAAAAGAGACGCTTTGCAGACATCAAAGCAGAAGCATAGACTATTTATTCATCGTTAAATTTAGTTAAAATATTGTTAACCTGTTCTAAATAAATACAGTTCAAACAACAAGAGTTTTCCTAATAAAGATTAGGTGGTCCTTCGTAACATCAACATATTTTTGGTCCAATCGATCCGGATTGAGCTAGTGCAAGAACAGGTTAAGCCACGTGAAAAGCATCGACACGAGTAGAGAAACAGTAAGTCTTTCCTTTATCTATTCATATTTCCCGTATGTTTGAGACAACTCTCGATTTTTGCAAAGCTAATAATAACAAATACGAAAGTTCAAAATGAGTCAAAACGAAAATACAAATGAAATAACTCGTATTCATAACGTCCGCGGTAACATAAAAGCAAAATTAACTCGTTTTAGTAAATTTTTAACTACAGTTGAAAATCAAACAAATTTAGAAGAACTAGAGACAAGACTTGCAAAGATAGAAAATGAATTTGAAAATTTTGAAACAATTCAGAGCTAGAAAATTTAGATAAGAAAGAAGAAAATCAACGCGAATTAATTGAAAATGAATTTTACAGAGTAATAGCACTTGCAAAAAAGTTTATAAAAGCGCAACAAGCTCCAACACACACGAATTCTATAGCATCATCATCTTTTTCAATTAGCGATTCAAGTTCTGCCATAACAACACCTATTGCACAAATAAATAATTTCACAAAATTACCCGATATAGGACTTCCTAGTTTTTCAGGCAATTACGAATCTTGGCTAAATTTCTACGAGCTTTTTACCTCAGTTGTTGATATACGCACTGATTTATCAGATGTGCAAAAATTTATGTATTTAAAAATGTGTTGTAAACAAGACGCTCTTCGCATCATTGAATCGTTAGAGGTGACGACAAGTAATTATAGGGTCGCTTTAGAATTACTAAAAAAGAGGTATGATAATAAACGAGCTATTATCAACTATCACATACACAGATTGTTATTTAAATTACCAGAGGTTTCACGAGAGTCACACGCATCGTTAAGAAATTTAATAGACACGGTTCAACAGCACAAAGGCGTTTTAACGAAATTGAAATTACCAACAGAAAATTGGGACGCATTATTAGTTCCGTTAATAGTAAAAAGTTAGATGATAGAACAAAGCGCGAGTGGGAAACGAAACAAGACGACAAATTAGCAACATTAGAGCAACTAACGGAATTTCTCACGAAAAAATGTCTAGCTTTGGAAGCAGTTTACGGCGATTCGCATAAAATTAATGAAAACAAACAAAATACTCGTACCAATCGAGAAATTGATTCCGCAAAAGTGAACTACAGTAAATTTAAGAATCAGCAAGGATCTGTTCAAACTTACATGATAACAGAAAGCGCACGTTGTGTATATTGTCGGGGAAGTCATTTTTTATATGCTTGTCCGCAGTTTCAGAAATTATCAATAAGCGAAAAATATAATGAAGTTAGAAAAAATAAACTTTGCAGTAATTGTTTAAGACCTGGTCATTTTAGGAGCAATTGCAATTCAAGTCGGTGTCGCAAATGTTCTGCAAAACATAACACTCTTTTGCACGACGAACGTAGCAACAATTCGGTTCATTTCAATCAAAATTCTCAAAGTAGTTCGAATGGTAATAGTGCAATTCAAACAAAGCAAACTTTGGAAGATTCAGGTGATTCCAAAAGAAAATTAGGAAACATCTGTTCAGATATTACTTCGCATGAAGACAACAATACGACAGGGATTGGTTCTGTTACGAATTCATCTAACGTTTTAAAGGTAGCAGAAATTACGCAAACACAAACAAATTTCAGTCAAGTGCTGTTATCAACCGCAACTATTTTAATTAACGATCGTTGTGGAAATGAACACGAATGCACTGCATTATTAGACTCTGGAAGTCAGTCAAATTTAATAACACAGTCCTTATGTGACAGGCTCAATTTAAAATGTGAAGAATTTACTATACCAATTTCGGGGATAAATAAAAAAATAACAAGCATTAAAAACAAAACGCGTACAACAATTAAATCAAGATTTCACTCATTTGAGACTAATTTGACATTTCTAGTACTACCGGTAATAACAGAAAGGATACCACTTTTTGAGTTTGACAAATCAAAATTAAGTTATCCAAAAGAATTAAATTTAGCAAACAAGACTTTTAATGTACCAAAAACAGTAGATGTATTACTAGGTTCTAGTATATTTTACGAACTTCTCGGTAACAAAAGAATTAGATTAGGTAAAAATCAACCAATTTTACAAGAAACAGTATTGGGATGGATTGTTACGGGAACGATTCATTTAAATGTAGATCAAAATCTTAAAACAGTTTGTAATCTCAGCACGGAGATCTCGAATGACGAATTAAACAAATGCTTAACGAGATTTTGGCAACTAGAAGAATTACCACAAAGGAAATTTTTATCGCGTGAAGACGAAATCTCTGAAGAATATTTTAAAGAAACTACATTTCAAAATGAAGAGGGAAGATTTGTAGTGAGACTACCATTTATTAAAGATACTTCAAAAGTTTTAGGGGACTCGCAATCATTATGTTCAAAACGCTTCCAAAACACGGAATCTCGTCTAAATAAGGATAAAATTCTTAAACAAGAATATTCAAAATTTATGCGCCAGTATGAAGACCTTGGTCACATGACATTAAAATGCAAGCTTATGGATTTTTCATCAAAACCAACAAATTCATATTTTTTACCACATCATGCGGTAATAAAACCAAATAGCACAACCACAAAATACAGAATTGTCTTTGATGCATCAGCTAAAACTACAACTAATATTTCGTTAAATGATATGCTGCTAGTAGGACCAAAGGTTCAAGAAGATATACTCCCTATCGTTTTAAGATTTCGATTACGAAAATATGTACTAGGGGCAGATATAAAAATGATGTATCGTCAAATAATCCTAGATCCACAAGATCGCCAATATCAACAATGTTTGTGGAGATACAATGAATCTGATCCAATTTTTGTTTATACCTTAAACACCGTAACGTATGGCACAGCCAGTGCTCCTTTTTTGGCTACAAGATGTCTTAAAGAGTTGGCTACTAAATTTATGAAAACCTATCCGCGTACATGTACTATCATAAACAAATCTTTTTATATGGATGATTTTTTGTATAGTTTTGATAGCATTCAAGAAGCGGTTAAAATTTATCACGAGTTAATGGAAATAATGCAGTCAGCTGGATTTGATCTAAGAAAGTGGAGTTCAAACAGTGCAACGATTTTAAATGAAATTTCTAAACAAAATGACGTCACCAATGAAGATAAATTCATTTTAATTCACGATAATAAAGAATTGAAAACTTTAGGTTTAGCTTGGAACTCGAATGAAGACGTACTTAATTACTCCGTTGATAAAAAACCTTTGAAATTTTCTCGTTTTACAAAAAGATCGGTTTTATCAACAATTTCGCAAATTTATGATCCGCTTGGTTTGATAGGCCCTGTAATAATATCGGCAAAAATTATAATGCAGCAGTTATGGCTATCAAAGTTAGGATGGGATGACGAAATTCCCCAAGAACTGTATAACCCATGGTTGAATTTTGTATCTAGAATCCATCCTCTAAATGCAGTTACTATAAATCGCCAGGTATTATGTGAGGATCCAGTGCTAGTCGAGTTGCATGGATTTAGCGACGCGTCAGAAAAGGCATACGGTGCTTGCGTATATTTATGCTCAATTAACAAAGGGGGAAGAAGATATTCTAATTTACTATGTGCAAAATCAAAGGTTGCACCTATTAAGAAGGTAACGTTACCAAGGTTAGAGCTATTAGCGGCCAATTTATTAGTCAGATTAGTTCACGATTTAAAAAATATTTTGGACATAAAAATATCAAAATTAACCTTTTATTCAGGCTCGACCATTGTTTTGGCTTGGTTAAAATTAGAACCCAGTCAACTCAAAACTTTTGTAGCAAATAGGGTAACTCAAATTATAGAATTATCTAACGTGGATGAATGGAAACACGTGCAAGGTACTTTAAATCCCGCAGATATCATTTCAAGAGGGATAAACCCAGAGAGTCTTTTGAATTTAGATATGTGGTGGCATGGTCCGTTGTTCCTAACTAAAAACGTTGACGAAGAACAAGATTACGTCATTGAATCTACAGAAAACTTACCGGAAATCAAGAAATCATTGAATTTATCTCATATAACAACTACTTCTGTTTCGGATATCTTTGATAGATATTCTACACTAACAAAGTTACAGCGTGTAGTAGGTTACATTTTAAGATATAGAAACAGAACTTTGCGAAAATTACCAGTTCAAACAATGTCTTTATCCGTAGAGGAGTTACAGAATTCACTTAATCTATTATTAAAATTATGTCAAGCCGAAAGTTTTTCAGACGAAATAAATTCATTGAAAAATTCCTCAAATTTGAAACGAAACAGCAATCTTTTAAGTTTAAATCCTTTTATTGATCGAAACGGTTTACTTCGAGTGGGAGGAAGATTGTCTAAGTCGGAACTTAATTTTAATCAAAAACATCCAGTTATTTTACCCAGCAAACATAAACTCACTTATTTAATTGTCAAACATAAGCACTTAAAATACTTACATGTTGGAACTCAGAACTTATTATCTTTTATAAGGTTGAAGTACTGGCCAATTAGAGGAAAAGATGTTGTAAAGAGTGTCACTCGCTCGTGTATAAAATGCTTTAGAATGAAACCTAATTTTCCAGAATTTCTAATGGGCGAACTACCAAGTTCTAGGGTGATACCTAACCGTCCGTTTGTGCAATGCGGTGTTGATTACGCTGGACCAATTATGATAAAAGACGGGTTCTTTCGTAAGAGTAAGGTTATTAAAACCTATATTTGTATATTTGTGTGTTTTGCAGTTCGCGCAGTTCATATCGAACTAGTTTTAGATTTAAAAACTGTATGTTTTCTCAATGCATTGAAACGTTTTGTATCCCGTCGGGGAAAACCTTCCGATATCTTTTCAGATAACGGAACAAATTTTTTGGGAGCTCACAACTATTTTCTAGAATTGCATAATTTGATCTCTAATAAAGCTCATAATGAAAAGATTACTAGTTTTTTAGCCAACGAAAATATAAAATGGCATTTTCAACCTCCTAGGTCGCCTCATATGGGTGGAGTTTGGGAAGCCTCTGTTAAATCCACCAAATTTCATTTACGTAGAGTTTTAGGTAACACTCTTGTAACTTATGACGAAATGTATACTATTCTTACTCAAATCGAGGCATGTCTCAACTCTCGACCTTTAACACCCCTATCAAATGATCCTTCCGATTTCCTTCCTTTAACGCCTTCCCATTTTTTGATTGGCACATCCTTGACTGCTGTTCCGCAAGAAGATGTGCAGGACATCAACTGTAATCGTTTAACCAGATACCATAGAATTCAACAACTTGTACAACATTTCTGGAGAAGATGGTCCCGAGAATATCTCAGTCAGTTACAAGTTCGATCCAAATGGAAGATCGATAAATCAACTAGTATCAAGGTCGGATCTTTAGTAATCCTTGTAGAAGACAACACTCCACCATTACGATGGCCTATGGCAAGGATTGTCAATTTACATCCCGGTTCAGACAATATCATACGTGTAGTGTCTGTGAAACTCGCAAATGGGCATGTTCTCAAACGTTCTGTGCGAAAAATTTGTGTTTTACCTGTTGAAACTTGATCGAACTATCATTTCTTTAAATAATATCTTTATATTTTTTGCTATTATTATTATTATTAAGATGTATCCTGGTTATGTATTTTTTTGTGTTGTAATCATACAAACTTATTGTTTTGAAAAGTGGACTTTTCAAGGTGGCCGGCTTTATGTACGGTGATTTATGTCTTTTTTTATTTCTTTGACGGCGTGTTGGAGATGCGACAAAGTAAATGCCGCAAAAGGGTAGAAGGGATGTTGTGTAATGTTCGCTGTTTCGAGCGTACCAGAAAAAGAGACGCTTTGCAGACATCAAAGCAGAAGCATAGACTATTTATTCATCGTTAAATTTAGTTAAAATATTGTTAACCTGTTCTAAATAAATACAGTTCAAACAACAAGAGTTTTCCTAATAAAGATTAGGTGGTCCTTCGTAACATCAACACATTCCATTGTGTTTTTGTCAACATTTAGGAATTTACTTTATCGACCAAAATTATACCTATATCAAAAATAAACTTACTCTCACATTTGTTACTACATTTATATTACACTCTAAAGCCATATCAGTATTGTCATAATTAATCAAAAGGCTGAAGTCATGTCACTGCTCATTCTTTACAGCTGAAAAAAAGTTTTGTAAGAATGATTAAATCAGTGAAAACTTCCTAGTAAAATGTACAAATACATTAACACTACCTAACATAAATTTAAAAGTTAAGGTACGGTATGAATTTGTACTGGAGCAAGAAGATCCTTGCATTCATTCGTTTCAATTATGTGTATTTTATTACAACTTCTTGAATAAATCTTCCGGAGTTAGTAGCATTAATGGCACAGCCATGTGAGAGCCCTGAGCTTTTCATCCCTCTCTCATTTCCCTGATGTAGGACATTACCTGTCCTAAATAAAGGAAATTCCGGAGTTTTTTAATATCCTTTCTACCGAATTTGTCGTATGTCCGGACGTTTTCGACGCTGATGCCATTCTCTTTATTACATTTTCCAGGAGTTGTATTCCAAAGGATCTAACAAATATAAACAACAGTAAAGCTCAATTAAAAATATGAATGATAAAAAAGTAGTTGCAAATGTTCATAGCAGAAGTAAAAGGTTTGAAGACCCCTCTGAGATCTTTGAGATTTCGAAATACTACCTTAGGCTCTATAGGGAAACTATAGAAATACAGAAGCAAAACAATCATTTCTGCTGCCATGATGTGAGAAAGTATTTTTATTTAACAAATGTTTTTCGTCAATGTATCATGAAATTTGTCCAGTAAAGCGGCATAACATTCTCGTATCATTGCTGATTTTTTTTCATGGCATGTTATTTTCGTGTTGTAACACTTTTCTTTCTTTTTTTTTTTGAAACATTTAGGTCCTCTTTTAGTTGGTTCAATCCGCCTATGGGTGCTATCGATCCGTTAAAAGTCCTTTAGCCCAGCGCGAAAGTGCGGTGATTACGCATGTCTGTCGAGACAGGTTTATCAATTTTCTTCGACAGGACGACATCAGCTCGACTCGTCGACATGCCTAGATGTTTAAATTGGTGTGCTGTATTTCGTAAAACTTTCGATTCATTTGGTGCGTTAATTTTGTGGGTTCTTAAGGTCTTTTTTACCTTCTTTTACTATTTTTGATCGCCAGCTCACCAAATATAAAATTGAGATAAGTAATTTGCCTGTGTTTAATTAGATATTTTTACTTGGGCTGTATGTAGTCCTCAAATGTGTTATTCTAAAATTTAACTTAAGATTTAGCGTTTTAATGTCTAACTAACGTCAATTTTTTGTACTTAACCATTTAGGTGACCTTTTTTATCTAATCAATACTCCAAATTTTTTTTAACCCAGATGTGCCTAGCGTACAATTTATGGTAGGTACACTACTTGCAAACTCCTGCACTTATTTTTACTAGGTGGGGATTTAAACTGATTCAGTTCAGTTTAGTTGATCCTGTTACGTGGTTGTTTTTTTTTAAGACTCCCTTAAACGTTCCTGTAGGTCAGTGTGAAATTTCTTATTTTTTATAATATAGGCATAATATGGAACATGTTTGCTCCGTAAGTAGGTAAACATTTATTATGTACTATAAAAATTAAATTACTTTTATTGTATTTTCTCGCAAGAAATATATGTTTAATTAACACAATATTAATAAATAAATTCGTAACTCATTTTTGCGGTAAAAAAAGTAATTACATTATAGTGTACAAAATATTGTACACTAGGAAAGTTTATGACCATTTGGCTTTAGGGGGTTTTCTTTGGAGGATGCACTTGCATTACTAGAAGTTAATGAAAACTCAGTTGCGAAAGTAGATAACATTACCTTAGTCTCTTCGGTAAATTCCTGTGATATCCTCACAGATGAGGATTCTGGAGACGAAGATATAATGTACGCTGATAATTTGCCGGGTTCGCAATCAGTACAAGTACCAGCGGAGATAAATATTTATAACCGCAAAATGTTTAAAAATTTTCTAATGAAGTAACAAAATGTTGTTCTAATAATCTACTTGAGTAGTTTTCATTGGTTTTCAATGATGAACACTAATAACTTTAAAAATCAATCGGTATGCAAAACAAAAGAATCGTCAACAAGAATTATAGGAATATTGAGTGAAGGAATTCATTGGAATATTACTATTGAGTGTAAGACAGGCTCTTTATGGTGCATTCATGATGAAACATGTTTAATAGGCAAATAAAATAACTATATAACTTTTTGTTTCAACTATAATTCAAAAAAACTTTTACAATTGTTTCGACCGATAGGTCATTATCAAAGAGACATACAAGGAGGAGTGCAGCATTTGAATTATAGTTGAAACAAAAAGTTAAATAGTTATTTTATTTGCCTACTATTGAGTGGTTAAGTAGATGTCCCTCGTATGTATAATTTATTGGAAACGTAAAGGGAACGCCAATAATGTTCTTGTTACAGAAGCTCTTACACGAAATAAATTTGAATATATTATGTCGAACTTCCACCTGACGGATAATTATGCATTACCGCAAGATAACAAGTTTGCCAAATTCAGGGCACTGTTTACAAATTTAAAACCAACGGCACCCGCTTTTTTTTTAAACGACTTGGGTGTTTGTGTATAAGAAAGCTGACGCACACGTAACATACCCTTACTTTCTCCCTTGTAATTTAAATGCCGCAGTATATGTTTTTAAGCCTCCCTGATTATTTATAATATTTAGTCTTCTCTGTGTCACTTCTAGTTTTATTTGTATTTAAACTTAGGTACCGGCAATCAGCCTTTTTGTGATAATCTCTGCCTGTAATTGTTTGATCTTCAGCGTATTGTCCCTCTCTAATTTCTCTTAATTTATTATTTAATCTAGCTCCTTACGCTACCCTTTTTCTTTAAAACAACAGGCAGCTGGTTGGGTCCTTTCACGGCTAAGTAGTATTTTGGGTGAAAACCTGAGCGCAAAATATTTGAATTGGGGAACTTTAACCGCACCTGGTTGTAATTAGGAGGATTAGACAGCTTTAATGGCAATGAGTCTATCACGCAATTATTAATTTACTGCTTGTAAATCCCAGCTATCGGAGTCTGCTTCTAATCTCCTTTATTTATTTCATCAAGCAAAGCCCCCAGCAACGAGACTTTTGGAGTTCCAACGCGACCCTCCTTTCAACACCCAAATGGGGTAGTATTTTTTAATCTAATACTTTTTTTTTAATATTTGTGTCTTTATTGTTGCGAGAACTTGGTGTCCTACAGTGCATCAAGGAGTTTTAATAACCACTGACCTTTGAGTAATCTCGGGGCATTTACCTTTTTTTCTTCAGATTGGTACTCGACTAAGTATTTCATTTGTAATTGTTCAAACTAACTTTTCATAATTCCTTTTGTGTCAAAGTAACGTAAAATTAATCATTCATTATATAATTTTCGTAAAAGTGTAAAATCTTGTGAATCCTAAAAGTTGTATAGTCATTGTCATTAGTAACCAGCTGACGGAACTATTTTGCCTTCTTGGGTACTTTCACTATGTTTTAAAAGTCCTTTACTCCCTTTTAAAATGAAAAGTTGCTTTTTATGAAGTAGTTCCCCTTCCTTTTTCTGAAGAAGTTTGGAATACAGTTTTATTAATAAGATAATCTCTTCTGCCGTAGTAATACCATTTATTTATTCATCTATTTGTTTATTTATTTATTTATTTATTAACTTATTTATTTATTTATTTAACTCCACTTGAACGTTAACTATATTCTTAACTGCAAGGAAGTGCAATGTATTTAAGCTACTTATATATATGACAAACCTAATTAAGTATAATACCTCTTAGTCTTTACTATTAATATAAGACAGGAAAATGCTATTTTAATACATAGGTTCTTAAATGTACTAATCAATAGGTATCTAAGATAATATGTAATAGTATATATTTGTGTTCCTATTAGTCAGTTATGGAATTATTGTCGATGCACATATCTATGTAGGTTTCCCATTTTCACCATTCTTCCTTATCCACTCAATTATTTTTTTCTTGATGTAGAAAGAGTCTATGTTTATTATTCAGTACTTTCAGGTTGTTGGGCAGTTCAATAAAGATTTTTATTGCCATGTGAGTATGCTTTTTTGATCCACTATTTAGCTTAATTGTAGGTTTAGGAATTGCTTAATTTCTAGTTGGAATATTTCTATGTTGATATTCCGTACTCAGGCTATAATAGGAATACATCAGTGCCTTTGTCGTGTATGTTTGCTGAATTGATAAAGGCCTTTTGTTGGTTGAAATACTGTTAGTATTTTTAATCGATAATTTTTATAATTCTTTGAATTGATTAAAGTGGTTGTAGTACATTTTTATAAGCTGCACCCCATGCTACAATCCTGTACGTTGCAACACTATTGAAGAGACCATAGTAGATTCGCAGCAGGTTTTTTGTATTCATTTAACTTACTATTTGTTTGTTCACTCCACTTGAAATTGTAATCCAGTATTAGTCCAAGATACTTGGTATTTGTGGTTCTATTTATTCCTATGTCCTCTATTTTTAATATGAATTCCTTCGGTACTGAGTCTTTATATTTGCTAAAGCTAATCAGATTAGTTTTTTGTATATTGCTTGCAAGGCGGTTTTTGTATAGCCAATAGTAGGCGACTTCTAGCTTACTTTTTAATTTATTTTGAGATCTTCCCAGTTCTCTGCGTCACAGTATACTGCCGTATCGTCTGCAAATGATCTGATGTCTTTAAATTGTTTTAGTAAGGAGTTGATACAGAAAAGGAATTATAGGGGTCCTAGTACAATTCCTTGTGGTACTCCAATATTTATGCTGTTTTCTTCAGTGATAACTTTGTTAATAGTGGTTCTTATTTTCCTTCCACTTAGGTAATTTTTGAATAGTTCTTGTGCGATTCCTCTGGTGCCCATTATTTCTAATTTCTTCAGTAGTAAATTGTCATTCACACAGTCAAACACTTTACTGATGAAAGCTATTGCAATGGGTCTTGAGGAATCCATAAAGTCAATTTCTAGTGTAACATAGATTAAGAAACATTGAATTCTCACAATAGCCGTCCTCAATTATTTATGTCTTTGCTGTAGGTTGAGTGATTAGAGTTAGTAATTTCGCTGCCGATTGACGAGAAGTGTTCATTAAATTTCTTTGCTATTTTGCTAGCTTCAGTAATTCAATTTTCCCCTTCCTTTTCGTTTATGTAGTTAATGACATCGGTCTTTTCTTTTTGGTCACATTCAGCTTTTACTTTAGATATGTCAATAACTTCTTCGTGTCTACATTTTTTAGTCTCTTCTTATCTTTGTTATTTTTGACGTATTGTAATAACATCATGTTATATTCTTTATATTTTTCTAATTTATCTTTGTCATGGATGTTCGCTTTCCATTCTTTATCTTATCTTTCCTTCTGTTTACATGACTTTAGTTATCCAGCAGTTACCCAATATTTTCTACGTTTAGTGGTTTTATTTATTTTGTACGTAGCCTCTTCAATACAATTCTGTATAAGCTGAACTAGTTTTTCTATTGCTGAGTCTATATTTTCATTTTTTGTAACACAATTTCAATCAATTTTATTTGCTATTCGTACAGGATAGTGATAAGTGATTCCTTCATGAAACTTGTATATATTGCAATCTTTTGTTGATTTAGTAAAGACATGGTCAATACATCAACCCTTATTATCCTGCACTCCTTAGCTTGGTCGGGTCACATCGTTTACTCTAGGTAAGTAACCTTTTTCTAGTAGGTTGTATAAATACCCATTGCTAATCTCATTTTCCTTCATAATATCTATGTTGGTGTCTTCCATAATAAAGTAATGTTTCGTTTTTACATTGTCTTTTAGATACAACCGTAAGTCACTAATAAAATCCTCCACCTGATAATCAAAACATATATATTCCTGATATTTTTAATTATATCTTGTTGATTTGGATTATAACATTCACTATTTGTAGTCGATTTAATTTTTTAATTACGCTTCCGTGTTTTAACAATACTGTTACGTAATTTACAATATAACGTATTTACTCTTAACACTTTTATTTAATTAATTCGTACACAACAACGATTCAATAACTATTTCGATAACAACAACAACTCAATAGCTATTTCGCTTTTTAATAACTTTTTCTTCTCTTCTCGCGCTTATATCTGTCACTCCCTTCTATCAAAAACTGTCAAACTGTCTAACGCTGTTCCTTATATAGTATTATGGACGTTTCTAGGTAATTCTCGAAATGTCCAGCAGCTCTCGAACCTTCTGGAACGCGTCATAGGTAACTTTCATTCAACTTTTTCGCAGTCGGCGGGTGTCAGCTACATTCAAAATGACACGTCTGTCACACTGCCTCCCCTCTAGCGCTGATCGTCCCGATCAGTTTGTTTCATTGTGTATGGAGCCAACCGGTCGAGGTGCACAACTTTCATCATCAATTTGGGGCCTCGTTGGATTCTGTAGACGACATCGTTTATCCGGGTAATCTCTTTGTACGGGCCCTCCCAATTGCGTTCTAATTTAGGGCACCTTCCTTTCTTGCGAACTGGGTTATAGAGCCATACACGATCGCCCTCCCTGAATCCAGTAGAATTCGCTCGCTGATCGTAGCGGGTCTTCATTCGGTCACTTTCGAATTTAATTCTTGTTCTGACGGCTTTATGGATGGTGTTTAGTCGCTCGCGTAGTTTAGACACATAATCGTCGGTGGACAGCAAAGCATCTTCAGGTCGGCCAAACATCAGATCAGCAGGTAGTCTCAACTCTTCCGAATAGCACACAGGAAGGGGTCTGTCCAGTAGTCTCGTGAATGGATGTCCTTTAGGCCAGAAGAAATAAGGGAATGTGGCGATCCCAGTCGGTCTGATGATCGTTCACGAATATCCTCAGGTTGTTTTCTATAGTCGCATTAAATCGCTCTACCATGCCATCAGACCGAGGATGCAACGGAGTCGTTCTAGTTTTCCTTATTCCCATCAATTCACACACTCGTTGGAATATTTCTGATTCAAAATTTCGGCCCTGGTCAGTGTGAACCTCCATAGGAACTCCATATCGGCTGATCCAGTTGTTTATTATTGCCTCCGCCACGGTGCATCCCGGTTGGAGATTGCATAGGATTCCGGCCACTTGCTAAAGTAATCCATCACAACGAGGATGTAGTGGTTGCCATCTTCAGTTCGTGGAAAGGGACCAGCGATATCCATGGCTATTCTTTCGAATGGCGCTCCGACGTTATACTGGTGCATCTTTCTTTGTGTCCTGGTTCTCGGACCTTTATTGAAAGCACATACTTCGCATTTTCTACACCAGTAGGGTAAGATAACCGATTCTAAAACAGAGGAGTGAGGAGGGTGATTTATTACGATTAAAACGTGAATTAAGTATGATGTAATGATTGATATATTGTAATGAAAAGTGGGTCAAGGTCATAAATGTATGAAAGGGAAGGGAAAGGGAAAGGGAAGGGAAGGTATTGATAAGGAGATCTAAGAAGAGGATGATTGCCTCAGAATAGACCAAAAAAGTTGACGTCTCTGCTGAGCTGTAGTGCAGAGTAAACAGTGCAGAGTATGTGTATCATCGATTTCATAAACCATACCAGACTTTTCGCAGAGGTATGAGCCTTCCCCCTGACGACAAGGTCGACAGCAATGGTTTACAACATCACAATGGTATACTCTGCAGCTCTGACAGAAAAGCAGAGGTCTGTTGTCAAGACATTCCTGACAAGAGAAACCTGTTTCTTCTGTACAGCTTTCACGAAGACGTTTGCAAAACACACATTGGAGTAGGGTGGTGTTCCACGGAGTTGTCTGCCTGAAAGGCGTAAGCACAACAGACACACGGGAAAGGTTCATGTTACAGTGGGAAATCCTTCCGAAGAACTGATACTGTTAGCGAGTTGCAGCGGTTTAAATAGGTAGAATGAAGGAGGGGATAGTAGTGGGGATAATGCCGCGGTGGTCAGCAATAATAAGGAGGAGTGTTTAGTGTAGTAACACAGCAGTGGTGGAAGAGTATATTTATAAGTAAACACTGTAAGTGTGTTACAGTTGAAGCAAGTCACAGAAGATAAAAAGAACTAGAGTGGTATGAATTCTTCGGTAGAGTAACCGTCTAGATCGTGACGAGCCTGGTCCCTGTCGTACCATGATGTACAAAGGTAACACTGCAAGACATGATACTGCGAGGACTCATAGAACATACCAGTCTTATGACATAGATACCCTTGTCTGCAATTAGGACAAGTTCGGTTCAAAACGTCATTTGAATAAATGTTACAGCTGACACAATACTGAAGGGGTTCCATACTGCGACATGAAAAGCAAACAAAGCCCTGTGTTTGGTGACTCAGGTGAAGTCACAGTTGGCACTGCAACTTTGTAGTAGCAGTGGATTGCAAGACTTGACTAAACGGTTGGACCACCATGATAGTATGTCCAGGTAAGGAGTAATTGCTTTGGAGGAGTGTACATTGTCCTTGGTTGACAGACGTCATGTTATCGTAAGGACAGGTTTTTCTACATGCTGAGTTGTGTTACATGCGATCTTCTTTCTTCTTTTAAGATCTTGAAGTTTTATTAATTGTCGTTGAAATTGTTCATGGGCTGCTATGCTGGCTTGGAATCTAACATCATGGTCTATGAGGTCGAATTCGATGTTGGAATAATGTGTGTGGACAGGTTCAGATCTAGAATTAGACAATTTTTTGAAATACCTTAATTCCTTTTATTCTTCCGTACAATTTACTTTAGAAATTGAAAAATCGCATAGCTTATCATTTTTAGATTTAAAATTAACTAGATCCAACCAACATATTGACATTGATATCTTCCGCAAACCTACTACCACTGACACACTCATACCATCACATTCACAACAATCTTATAAAATAAAACTAAGTTCTTTCCACTCTTATTTACATAGGCTAATAAATTTACCTTTAACTAAAGAAAACTTTGATAAAGAACTAAAAACAATCAAACTTTTAGCAAAAAATAATGGTTTTGACATTTCTTTGATAAATGACCTTTTACATAAAAAACGACGGAAACAAAATCTTAAATCTTTCTATCACTGTACCATCACGGAGAAAAAACAATTCTCCTTTTTGAAATACATACCTAAGATTTCTAGTAACATTTCCAATAAACCCAAGAAATTAGAAATTACTCCTATCTCCATAAACAAAACCAATTTAGGCTCTTTACTAGTGAACAACAAAATAGATAAAAAAGATATTTTAGAGAAAAACGGTGTCTATCAAATAAAATGTCAAAATTGTCCTGCTATTTACTTAGGACAAACAGGTCGGTCATTAAAAATTCGCTTAAATGAACATAACAAATCTATTCAGAATCGTAAAAAGACTACAGGATTAGCGGAACACTGTTTAGAAAATAATCATTTTATAGATAACAATTGTTTAAAGCTCATACATAATTGCAATAAAGGTAAACGGTTAAATCTCTTGGAAATTTTAGAAATACATAAAGCAATAACAGAACAGAAACAGGTAACAAATGACCAGACGGATTTTAGGATTTCCCCGTTATTAAAGTTATCAACCAAGACAAACCAATAAATATGCTTCTGTGTACCTATGTTTGTATATTTGTATTAGTTTAAGTCCCTTTATATAAATACTAGTTAAGTTTACCTGTACAATTACTTTGATAATGGCATAACTGCCGAAACAATATTGTCAGTTTGTTAAATAAAATTGTGAAACAAATTATTACCTAGTGTTTCTTTTTACTTTTGATATTATTTCGTTCTACTTACAGCACCCGTCCTCAACTTCCCAAAAGGGGACTTTGGTACAGCAGGCTTTTTCCCCTTTTTTCCATTATTATTTCACTTATTAACTTTTTTAAGAAAGACGTGCTTCAGCAAAGACGATCGAGAACAGAATGAGAGAACGCTCCGGTTAGCAACTCCTCTCCGCTTACCCCCACTTCCTCCTATACAACAAGTTCTTCGCCTGTGAACCACCATCGGAATGTGGTAAGCAGACGTGACGTCACATGCAGGATGAACACCTGCCTTTTTGTGTAACACGCATGCGTGGTTGTTCTTAATAAACACACACAGACGTGACTTCTTGTCCACGGTGAACACCTGCGTCTTTTGCTAATACGCATGCGTGAAGAAAACTCATCGCACACATACAGACATGACTTGTCGTCCACGGTTAACACCTGCGTTTTTTGCTAATACGCATGTGTGAAGAAGCTTATCACACACACAGAAACATGACTTGTCCGTCCACAATGGACACCTGTGTTTTCTGTTAATACGCATGCGTGAAGAAGCTCATCACGTACACAGAGACATGACTTGTTCTCTACAGCGAACACTTGCGTTTTTGTTATACGCATGCGTCAACAACTTCATCATCGTAACCGACTTACTCTGATGTCGCGCTCACATGTACAGTTTTACCCTTGTGTCCTCGAACTGAACCCGTTCCTTTACGTCTATATATACAATTTGGAATTCGCAAGCTCATGTTCTTTCACTTCGACAATATCTATCACAACGTTCGTACGTATTACTTTTACGACAACCTAACAATAACTCAGCAAGCAATAATTTTACATTTGTCGATGACTCCCCTTGGAAGCCGGGCTGTAGTATACTTGTTTCACACATACCTCCTGTTGTCAGTGGTCCTCCGCATTCGTAACAATGGTGATGGTGTCTCCCGTGCAGGTGTAATATGAAAACATACACTACATCCTCACATCTACAAACCTCCCCCCCCCCACACGGTCTTCCATGTAACAACTGTTACACAACAGCAGCGTCGTATTTTCATGTACATTTAACAATACTCTTCCTTCCATGCAGGTATATTCATTAATGTTGTCACACACACTATGTCTCAGAATATGTTCCAACGAGGTAACACTGTCCAAACTATACTTGTGTTGAACATAACCATTATTTTTTTGTTTCTCGCTATTTTCACAAGTCTCACCGCTTACAGGTAGAAACCGTAGGTAATTGTTTCGAATATTTAAACCTGATCGCCATGTTTGTATCCACGCGTCCTCACATATGTAAGCACCGAAGTCTGTGTGATATAGTATATGTAGTCTACCTTCTTCTCTACCACTAAACAATTCGGATAATGAACGGTTCTCGAACCATGATAATCTACAAACGAATCCCATGCTGTCTACACCATTACTACATGTATAACTTAATATTCTTTCTATATTAACTACTCCGACGATTCTCGCTTCACCCCACTCTCATCTTCCTCCTCCTCCAAATCTTTTCGTTCCACTCATACCCCACTCCTTTCAACTCCTATAAATATCCAAACCTTTCCTTCGTTCGGCACCGAGCGGCATGGTCTAGTGGTCTAGATCATTGCTTAGCATTCGGGAGGCCACCGGTTCGATTCTGGGGCCGGCTACTCTGGTCCAAGTTTTTCTGTGGTTTCCTTGGATCATTTAGGCAAATGCTGGGATAGTAATATTCCACAGATAGTCTTTCACTTCTCTTTTGTCTTCATTTCGTCCGTCTCATCTTCCTTCCCCCACACCACCACCCACCCATTCCCACGATTCCTGAAGGAGGCTAAAGAGGGCCTTCCGCCCTACCCCTCCGACTTTGCACAAGAGTGTAGATCGGGGGGGACAGCCCGCCCACCAATATTGGTGGGAATGAAACACCCAAAAGTTTTTTTTTTCGTTCGGCAAAAGCTTACTTCACTTCAACAACGTTTCAATTGTAGTAAACTCTTCAAGTCCATTAACATAATGTACTATTTTGTAACATTAACTGGTGAATCCGCTGCTATGTACGAGACGCAGTTTAACATCCTATACAAAAAGGTGTTTAACACCTGTGCAGGGGAGGTGACGATGTGGACGATAAAGGACCCGAAGCGCCCCGTAGAATTTTGCCAGCACTTCCAAGACTTCCTTAACCAACGGCAGTGGAAAGGAAAGGGGCTCATACAGTACATCAACTACGGGTCGCTGCTGTGGGTCTCACACTTCCACGTTGACTAGTACACTTTTTATTGTAAATATATTTTAAGTCTTTATATTAATTTAATTAAAAATGTAGTATTAGTTATGTAAAAATAAGTAAATATATTTTAAGTCTTTTTATATTAATTTAATTATAAATGTAGTATTAGTTATGTAAAAATAAGTAAATATATTTTAAGTCTTTTTATATTAATTTAATTATAAATGTACTATTAGTTATGTAAAAATAATGTTTGTTGATAATTAGATTAATAAACTTTTTAAAAATACATCCTTCTTATTTATTTTTAAACCTACCTAAAACACAGTGATCTCATTCAAAATTACCATATTGAAAGTGTGATACAGATAAGTTACAACAACCATCAGACTTCCATGAGACTACCATCCCACTTGAAACAACACCTCCGTCGTATGTATTACATGAGGAGCGGTAATGTACAATACGTTCTGTTGGAGATGTTAAATAGTACAGATTTCTGTGATTAAAAAACATTGTTATGTACGTGTATAACTGTTTATGTAAGTACTTCTAACCATCTCTCCCTCATTTACTTTTTCCAACATATCTCCAATACAAACTTCTCCTACAACATGATTATCTGTAAAGTTTAGTATACCATACAAATGGTACAATAACCGCTATGCTTCTCTCAACAGCCCCAAAAACACCTCTTTCCTGTAACAACATTTGTTTAAGACAAACATCTCATACAACTTGATTATTTGTAGAGTATATTACACCAATTCTATACGGTTCTCTACCAGCTCCAACTTTATCTCTGTCCTATGGATTGTAAAGGTTCGGCTCCAATATGTCATTTGCGAAACGTTTCTTATTGAATAATGATGTAGGTAAAGTATACAACTTTTAAAGTCAGTACTTTTATTGAACTTCTGTGTTTCTTTGTCAACCTTTCTACAAAACTATCTTCGTCTAAGTGTCCTACATGTACATTCCAACTGTTTCCCACTTCTGATTCAATCACATCATCATTTCTTTAGTTTACTTTTTACGATTCCTTCAAATTCATATGTTACACTTCTGGTTCACCTTGAGCGAAAAAACTCTTCCCCCATAAATTTTCACACATTAACTTCCCTATTTGTATCATGCTTCTACCTCATGTAACATGTATCACTTTTTTTAAAAGTATGTCTTTCATTACCCTCCTACCAACACTTTCTTCTTTTATAACGAAATATTAAAGGAAAACCAACTTTATAATACAATTTTTATTTTATTATGCTTTTTACATTAAAAGTTAAATTGTTCAATTATATGTCTTTTTAACTCTATCATTTTATTTTCCATCTCTTCCACCCGCTTTCGATTTTCCATCATCCATCTACTACCGTTTTCCAAAGTTCTTTTCATGTCCTCCAAATCCTTCTCCTTCTTCTGAATTTGTTCTATCAAAGAAGCATTCTTCATATCCTGTTCCTTCATTTCAGCCTCCCTTTTCAGTTTTTCTCGGTGTATAGCCTTCGTCGCTTCTCGTACTTGTTCCACTACCTTCGGGTATTCAAACGTTCCACCCGACATCTTCCTATTGTACGTTCGCTTCTTCGGTTTCATTATTATACTTTTACTACCTCCTGATGTTGTTAGCGATGTACTTGCCACAGGCACTATCGCTGTTTCGCTGACTTCATTCCCATTACCTACAGCTGTTGTCATAGATTTCTCGTTGTTAAAGAACTCGTCCAACACCGCTCACAGATCAGACTCTTCCAGATTATACATTGGTATTTCACCAGTAACACTTTGTACCTGTTCTGCCATCTCACTTTTATTCTTATTATTGTATATACCTCTCTCTACTACAATTTCTGAACTTATTACTCGTTTCCTCCTTAATTCTCTCTTAAATATCTTCTACCCCTCTCTTAATACTCCCACCGTTTCCATTTCTCCCACTCCTTCCCACTTCTGTACACTTTTATATCTACTACGCACACAGTCATCCTCAGTCTTTGTCGGTATCTATCAACAGCTACTAACCGATAAGATTCGTTGCCCGGACTGCGATATTTCGTTTACGCGATCTGACAATTTAAACAGACATCGAAGAACTTCCTGTCGTTAACGAGCACAGTGTGATCCTTAATCGTTTGTACCGACTAAAAAACTAAAGTTTGATACACCTTCTACCTCTTCTGACCGGTGATGTGAAACCTGCAAAATTTATGTTCCTCACTCTTCGTACAACGGTCACCTACGCACCATACAACAAGAAAAAGTGTTGCTCACCTCTAGAGGAGGGAATCAGTTTCCTTACCTCTGCTTTCGTTAACAGGATTGCTTCGTTTCGTATCACGTCTATGAAATACCACCTTTCGTATACCGAATTTTTCAGTGACAAATGCTTGCGGGTAATACGTTATCAGATACATCTCCACGACGCGCTTAAAATAAGTTTTAGGACGTTACGTGCACGAAACGAAACAGTTGATTGAAATTAAATCTTTCAACACTAATAATAAAGTTGTGACGCGATCGATCGGTCTTTCCAATCTTCTACAAAATTTCTTCGATATCCTTGAGACCAAAGCGTCTGAGTTTCAAGAACGAGAGTCAGGTATGTTATAATTTTATAATATTTTTATTTCTTTGATTTGCAACGGTTTACATTTTCCCATCATCTTCAATTACGTTTCTTGTTTCTACAGGATGGAGTTTAGAAAGGGTTCTTTTCCTCGAAATCAACGTTAACAAGTACAATCCGCTGAGAGCGTCTTCTTACATCCCGTTACCTAGACAAATTCTACTAAAGAGGGCGGTTGTGAATGTGAAAAACGATGATCAAGCTTGCTTTGCGTGGGCAATAACGTCGGCTTTGTTCCCAGCACAAGCAAACCCGCACAGAATGTCTACGGAACTGAATCCGTTTTGAGAGATGGGAAGTGGATCTGGGAAACAGTTGGTCCCCTTTACTATGCACCCATCAAGCAAAGGCTGCACTTCAATCTTTTGTTGCTCGACGATGATCGTGGAAATAATCATTACTGTTGGATTAAGGACATGTCTCGTTTACTTTCTCAACAACTTTCCAAAACAGGACATCGGAAACTCTTATGTGATGGCTGCTTACAGTATTTCTCCACAGTAGCCCACCTCCATCGTCATCAGCAATACGATTGTAACCATGTGTACAGTAGCCTTCCTACCGGTGATTGTAAAATGGATAAAATGGGTAGGTTGGTCCCCATCATGTTTTGAAATTTGATAATTATCAGAAAAGGATCAAAGTACCCTTTGTTGTTTACGCTGATTTTGAAACAGTATTGCAACCCATTCATACATGCTTTCCTGATCCTAATAAAACGTCTACGACATTTACCAACAAACCTCAGCCCCATTCGTTTGCTTACTTGATTAAATGCTCTTTCGATGATTCCCTCTCCAAATTCAGATCGTATCGGGGGCCTGACTGCGCTAACCAATTTGTTAAAACTTTGGATGAAGACGTTGACGATATTTATCACCGATATTTGAAGATCACGGCTCCCATGATACCCCTTTCAGCTGAAGAAAAACGTCTCTTCTCTGAGGCTACCTCTTGCAATATTTGTGAGGAACCCTTTCTGGACGATGATGTTAGGGTGCGTGATCATTGTCATTTAACCGGTAAAGTGCGATTAGGGGCCGCTCACTCCAGATGTAATTTAAATTGTAAACTACCCAACTTTGTACCAATTTTTTTCCACAATCTTTCCGGTTACGATTGTCACTTATTTTTAAAAGAAATGGCTGTGAATGATGTTAAATTCACTGTCATAGCTCAAAATAAAGAAAAATACATTTCCTTTACCAAATTATTACGAGTTGATACGGTTCGAAATGATTTGGATAACTCAGCTCAAAATGTTTTGTGAAGATTAGATTTCTCGATTTTGTCGTTTCATGGCTTCTTCCCTCGATAAGCTGTCGGAAGAACTCGATTCTGATCAATGTGTACAAGTAAAAAAGTATTTTCCAGATCCTCGACATTTCCAACTTGTGCGAAGAAAAGGTGTTTTCCCTTATTCATACGTGGATGATATTTCTAAGCTTGATCAAACAACGTTTCCACAGAAAGACGATTTTTTCGATAAACTCACTTCCCTCCCCATTTCCGATGACGACTACGAAAGAGCTAATACTGTGTGGAACGCTTTCTCTTGTTCAACTCTCGGAGAATACTCTGACCTGTACTTAAAAACAGACGTTCTGTTATTAGCAGATGTTTTCGAGAATTTCCGAACAATTTGTATTACCACTTATGACTTGGACCCAGCTCAGTATTACACCGCACCAGGGCTTGCATGGGATAGCATGTTAAAATTCACTCGTATTAATTTAGAACTTCTAACCGATATCGATTCATTATCTAACGCTGAAACAAGCCCTTTGCAATGGACTAAAACTACTCAAAATTCATAGAGTTATTGAGTTTAAACAATCAGCCTGGCTCTAACCTTTCATCGATTTAAATACTCGGAAACGTAATTTGTCTGGAAATAAATTTGGGAAATCTTTCTTCAAATTAAAGAATAACAGTGCTTTCGAAAAGACGATGGAGAACGTTGATAAACGAGTCGATGTGAAATTAGTAACTCATTGGCAAAATTCGGGTCGCTTCCTTGGTGCTGAGACGTTAATAGCTAAACCTAATTTCAAAAATTCTAAGATTTTCACTCCCAACTTTGTAGCTATTCAGATGAACAAATTACTTATTGTTTACGACAAACCTCTCTATATTGGTTTTACCATTTTGGATTTGTCAAAAGTTGTTATGTATGACTTCTACTACAGCTTTCTGAAACCAAAATATCACCAAAATTTTGATTTCTTTGATGTATATGGATACAGATTCTTTCATTTTTAAAGTGTTCACTGAAAACTTTTACCGTGATATTGTTGAAAATATTCATGACTTTGATACTTCTAATTATCCTCGCGATAAAAGTTTCAATATTCCCATTACCACATCCGTTATCGGTAAATTTAAAGATGAGTTTCCGAATAATCCTATTAAAGCATTCTACGGAACCGGAGCTAAAGCGTATTGTGTTGAAGCGCTTGACCAAATTGTTAAGAAAGCTAAAGGTGTAAAGAAAAACGTTATTAAACTACATCTGGGAGTTGATGATTATCTTCGCGTTATTAGGGACAATTCCACCATTATAAAATGTATGAATGTTTTTGTTTCTGACCTCCATACTATGTACACCCAAATGAAAACTAAAGTAGCTCTCTGCCCTAAAGATGATAAACATTTCTTAATTCCCAAAACAACTAATACGCTTCCTTGGGGACATTATAATATAAAAAACTCGGAAAATTCCATTTCAAAGTTAAACAGTCACATCGATCAATTAGTTCAAAATTTTAATCTATCTCATAAAAACAATTTAACGGTTGGAGAATATTTTATTCAAAAACTTTTCGAGGCTTCTTCACTTCCACAAGAATCTATTGATACTATTTACGAACAACTTATGTAGTAAACAGTTGTATCTATATGTAAATAATGCTTCAATGTTATATTTTAAAACTTTATTATTGATTGTATACACTTCTCTATGTAAATAAATAAACGTTATAACATAGGTTTGTTGTTTTTATTTGTGTTTTTTTCCTAAACATATAAAGAAAACGTTAAATGTTTTTGCAGTTACAATTTATTATGTTAATAACAGTAACAATGAATAAACTTTTTTATAATCATCAATATTAGTGGATGGCCATTTGCCTGAGTCAGGACCATTTCGCCAGCCTGGAGCCTTTTCCGTTCCTTCTCGCAAAATGTTTTCTTCTATCCATTGCAACACTGTCTGATGACGACTGTTAATGGTTGGACTTAAAGTATATGGAAGCTTGAACAAGTTGATTAACTTAATAAACTTTTCCAAATATTTCGGTTGTGCATAGTATACTACATCCATTACTAAATCATCTACACACTTCAATAATGGTGTATACGCGTTCTTTATATTAATGATGGAGAATTTTTTGTTCCTGACTAGAACTGACCCGTTTGTTAACATTTCCTTTAGAAAACATACATCATTTCGTGTGTAATTATAATTTGTTTAATTTAAAATCCCTTGTACATCATCAACAGTAATCTCCACTTTTTCACCACAAGCTTTTAAAAAATCGTTAACGAAGGTGTCGCACAGTTGTTTTCTTTCCAATATGAAATACAAAATATCAAACGATGTATCTTGTGGTAATGTTAACCATTTAAATACTTCTTTTGGTACTTCAACTCCAAACTTCGAACACACCACTTTTACTCTTTCTAAATCAATAGATAGTATTGCTCTTCGCAAATTCGTAATGAGGACTTGTCTTTCTGCTTGATACAACTCGTAGGATAAGGAATCCATTTTTATGAAAATTCGCTTTCTATATCGTCTGGATCGCTCTCCTAGTTTACTAAATAGCCTGTTATTACAAGTTTATCGTATGCACCTTTCAACTCAAACTCTTGCACCACGTTATCTAACTCTGATGCAATCAAATGTTTTCTCTCAGATAAGAAACCGTCTTTGAAAAATTTCACTTCAATTACATAACTTTCAACCATTACTACTACGTCCTTTACTTTCAATGCAATGACTAACGATTACAACTGACTACACTCGCCACGTTTAATCTTATTTATAATTATAATTTTTTGGGTGAGGCGTACATGTTACCATTTATGAATACAAATGACTACATCTCACAAAACGTTTTTTTTTTATGGATCCAACTGTTATGAGATGTGTCAAGCCCTAACCATTTCACGTAAACCATATCACCTCTACGTCGTAGGACTCGCACCACCAAAAACACGTCTGGATGAGTAGCTTTCTGTAATTCCATACCATAAAATCCTCCTTTTATGTCTTCCCCATTATCATCTTTTAAGTAATACATAATTGGATCGAATTATTTTATACGGCTTATTGTAAATACTTCGTTGGACCAATTCGGTGTATAACCTTTCCTAAACAATTCACAATATTTACTTATTCGCACCTGATCTCCCACTTTAAACAAAAGTTTTCGTAAATCCATCTTTTTTGGGTTGTTGTAAACACTTTTCGAAAGTGTTTCTTCGTTTCGTATAGTGACTTTGTTTGGTTTCATTCCGATAGTTCTGTTAATCTTATTGTTGTATTCATTTACTATATCTTGTAATATATTTAACCATTTGTAAGATCCTTGTAAACTAAAGCGTTGCCACATTTTTGATTTTAACGTTCTATTTACTCGTTCCAAAACTGACGCCTTCTTCGTGCTATACGTTGAGTAATGGTTAATTTTATATTTCTGTATCACTTTTCTCACTTGTTCGTTATAAAATTCTTTTCCCAAGTCAGTTTGCATATTCTTAGGAATACGTTTACTTCTTTTGAGAATTAACTGTAAAGCTCTTCCAACATCTTCACCTGTTTTGCGTTTTACCGCTTGAGCCCATACGAATTTTGAGAAAACATCTATTACAACTAAAATATATCGGAAACCTTTATTTTCTCTTGCATACGGAACCATTTCAACTAAATCGGCTTGATGAAGATCATCCAATCCTTTAACAACTACCTTACGACGTGTGAAATTTATCCTAGCGGGTTTACGTAGTTCTTTTACAACATCTTCTTTCACATTCGATTCTTATATGCTCTTTTGTTAACCTATCCTTTTCATCCACATACTTTTTTGTAGCTGCGTGAAATCCGGCTATAGGCTCATTCAAATGTATAATACGTTTATTAGCCACGTCAAAAAAATGTAACACTTTATCGAACGCCTTTCTAATAGCCACCACATCATCTTGTGATAAAAGAACTTTCATTTTGTTTTCTAAAAATCGCATATTAACAGCGTCATGCTCCTGCTGAGGATCCCCGATTCTAGTTAAGCAGTTATGATTAAAATCGTGAGAATTGCTAAATGCTCGCGAATATGATCGTTTTTTGTCTAACCCACGTCCGAACTTATCAACCGTCATTGTCTAACTAACCGTTCTAACAATTTGTTTATTCGATTATATTACACTCACGCAACTCTTCTTAAATTGATTGCATTTCGTTTTCATGATTTGTGTTGCCTGCTTGTTGAGAAGCAACCAATAACTTTAAGCGATCGCACAATTCATTAGCGTCATCAAAATATTTGTATTCTATCGGCTTTTCGTTGTAAATCAACAACGACAAGCCTCCACCTTTAGAAGGCTTCGTTGTTTGCTGTCTTAAATTGTAGACTGCTCCCGAACGTTTTAATATATCCGCATAGTCTCTCCGTTCTTTAATTGATGTTGGATATTCAGAACTTAATTTAAACAGTTGCTCATATAATCCCACAGTACCTGTGTATTTAAATTTTCCATCGATTACGACGTCTGGCCCATCAAAATCTACTTCGGAATCACCTATAAAATATTTATTTGTGTCCCATTCGAATCGAACTTTGTCAAAACGGGGATTCACAATGTCAGTGTTATATATACTACTGTCATACTCTTTGATAATTCCTTCTACATAATCTCGAGGTAGAGGATGGAATTCCTCCAAATATTCTCCAAATCGAGAGCTATTAACATAATCTAAGTATTCTTTTTTTGCTTGTTCGAACACATTCTCATCCGTTGATGGGTTAACTTCCAATACACTTTCTTCCCTTAAGAAGGAAGGAGGACCTTGAAGTATTGTGCCTGGAGCATTCGAAGGATCAAGTTTTCTAATTTTTATTGGAGTTGATGATGCTGGAACGTCACTTTTCAACCAATTAGTGATGTCTGGTTTTAATTCCTTTTTGATCTCTTCGCCCAGCTCAGATTTCAAGTGAAGAAGCGATTTTGTAATTGGTAAATAAGAACAACAACAAACTAATCAATTACTTAAATGTTCATATATGCGATACTTTAAAAGTTATGTTACACATAAAAGTAATATAATAAAAGATATACAAAATATGCAATGGATATGTCATAATTGTATGGTTACACCTTTACTTCGATTGGGAACAACATTTTCATATAGATATTTTGGAGATGAAATGATAGAGTCAGATCTTAATTTATTTATTAACGATCACTTCGATTTTGACGAATACAACATCATAGAAGATATTCCTTTGTTTGAATTTGTTTTCAATGTACAAGATAATTGAAAATATATCTAATACATTTATAATATAATATAATAATTAAAAAACAAATGTTACTGTATTATTTATTTTTTTAATTCAGCACTTAAATACAATCATCACCATCGTCCATAGTGTATATCACATAATGTAAATTCTAAAAAATATATGTATTCCAAAAATGTTATTGTTGTTTTAATTTTAAATCCACCACCAGATGATTAAAACTCATCATTACGTATTTATTCATTTATTTATAACTTCCTACGACCGACAATTGCGGTTTGTTTTGATGATAACACACCTGCTACATTTGCGTTTCACAAAACACACAAACACAGCCTTATAATTGTGTGCATTGTGCGCGCGCCTTGCTTGCTTGCTGGCACTTTATTATTTATTAATTCCAAAGGTTAAGCACTATTCGCAGGCCCGGTTTCTAGCTCACCGAGTTAACCGGTTCCCAGTATAGCAGGCAGTAACCCATGCGCGGTCGGTTCACCGCCGATCGCGGACATACTTTTTTCATAATAAAACAAAAATTACGTCATCATCATCAACATTCATAATAATCCATCAGCAAACTACACATACACACACATACACACAAACAAACAAAGAACAACCAACCAACCCCCTCTTGAGAACAACCCTTCACAACAACGCCACATCAAAAACAACCACCCTCTACCAACCAACACACAACAATTCTTGGAAAAAATCAAAGAATGACCTTTAAAGAACGAAGCATGACCTTGAAAGAACGAAGAATAACCTCTAAACGGTACACAATGGTCAGAACTTGATGGACATGTCATCCTCAGTCACAGATCCTCCATAGCTTACCTACTGTTTTGATTCGCGCACTGATGCTTTATCACCACAATTGTGTCTCGGCCCAAAGTTGATCACTTTAAATATACCTTTCGAACTTTCTAAATAATCTCTGGAAGAGATCCTGATTATTCCCGAAAGATGAATAATAATTAAAGAGTCGTCGATAATTACAGAATTGATCGTGTTACTTGTCGCTGGATAGAGATTTTGTAGCTTGTAAGTTGATAATGATAAAAGTGCCGTGCGCGGTGACTACACCGTAAGCATGTTAGCGATAAGAAGTACATGCACACAAACTGTTATCGCACACACGTACGGTGTCACTGGTCGCTACACTACCCCCTCCTAAAGGGTGATCCGTCCCGGATCACATTCTGCCGTTCCCTCAGAGGATCATGTCGGTACTTGCAGGTGGATCCGCTTCGGCATCCGGTTGTCAGGTGGTAGTAGCAGTCAACTGTCTTCACTGATGACGGTCCTCGTCGTGGGTTTCCGGCTCACACCAAGATTTCTATTCCAGTGTATCGTAACAAACCTTATCAGCCTCCAATCCAGCCCATCGAGCCCACATCCGATCCTCGGTATTGCTAGCTTCAGGATGTTAGCGAACAACAACTGCTCTCTTAGCTCTATCAGGGAGTCTCATAAGGAGTGGTAGGTAGGCTTCTCCGACGACTTGTTTTTGGTGAATATATAGAAGATGGATCTGGTCCCATCGAGTAACTGCCATACTTTTCTTCCATTTTTGACCTGGTCGAGTAACATCGGTAGTCGCCCAAACTTCTTCCGAAAGACCGCGGAAATCCCACGGTTTATGCCCAAATCCTTCACCACACAATGAGCCAGCGAATATTCCTTCGGGACGGCTGAACTTCGGTTGTCTACAAATCTGGCTTTACGGTGTAAGCTCGGTTCAGTCATAAATTATTCATACTGGTGTTCTGAAGGACGAGTCTGCACGACTCTAACTCGAGCTTCCACGTGGTTGTCCCCAGCATATGGAGCCAGTCGATTGAAGTGGACAACTCTTGGTTTCCCATTGGGAGTACGCCTAATTCGGTAGATTACGTCGTTGATTCGTTTGACAACTTTATACAGGCCTTCCCAATCTTGTTGCAGCTTCGGCGAGAGACCCCTTTGACGCTTCGGATCATAAAGCCACACCAAATCTCCTTCATGAAATCCTCCATCAGAAGCCTTAATGTCATGTGCGTCCTTCATCCGGTCACTGGCTATCTGCATATGGGAGCGTATATCGTCATGGGTGTCGTCTAGTCGTCTTCTGAGTTCACTGACGTAATCATCTCCCGCCATGTCTTCGGCAGGTTTGCATCCAAACTTTAAATCGCATGGTAGTCGCAACTCTCGACCAAACAGTACCCTTGATGGTGTTTGTCCAGAAGTTTCATGTACGGAAGATCGGTATGCCAAAAGGAAGAATGGCAGATAACGATCCCAATCCCGCTGATGTTTGGAGACCATTTTAGACAGGTACTTGTTAATGGTCCTGTTCATTCGTTCTAACATGTCCTCTGATTGGGGACGTAGGGCTGTAGTCCGAGTTTTATGAATGCCCAATATCCTACAAATGTCCTGAAATATGGCTGACTGGAAATTCCGTCCTTGGTCGGAATGCAGATTCAGTGGTACTCCTTCTTAATTCTCAACCACGCGCTTCAGGAGACCATCTTCTTCTTCAATGAAGTCCCATTGAGTCCACAACGATTTTACTTCTGTTGACTTGGCAGCCACTTCTTGCCAGGTTGGTCTTCTACCTTCTTTCTTCCAATCCAGGAACATTTTTAGGAGCACGTCGGAATGTTGTTCTGACTAAATATTGTCGGGCTGCCACTGCTCGCCAAGGACAGTTATACTCCTAACCTCTTCGTGTTCCTCAACGCGTCGACAGTGTTTACAATTGTCCAGGCAAGGTCTTCTGGATGAGGCGACGGCGTTTCTATCGCTACTTCCCGCTCGATGTTCTATGTCAAAGTTGTATTCTTGTAGCTTCCCTATTTATCTTGCTACTTGGCCCTCGGGATTCTTGAAATTCAGCAACCATTTCAACGCAGCATTGTCGGTTTGTAGCAAAAACTTTCTTCCGTAGAGATATCTGTAGAAATGCTCCACACTTTTTACTTTGGCCAACAATTCGCGTCTGGTTACGCAGTAGTTTCGTTCAGGTTTGGATAGAGTTCTGCTGAAGTAGCCGATCACTTTTCTTTCAGCAGTCTGTATTTGTGACAGAACCGCGCCAATTCCAATATTGCTAGCGTCGGTGTCCAGGATAAACTTCCCAGTAAGTCGGGGATAGCACAACACAGGTGTAGAAGAGAGGGTTTTTTTAAGGTGTTCGAAAGCAGCTTGGCAGTCTTGCTCCCAACAAAATGGTCTACTCTCTTCTGTGAGTCGTGTCAAAGCCTTAGCAATTTTAGCAAATCCAGGAACAAAACGTCCATAGGAAGTGCAGAGTCCAGGGAAGCATCTGAATTGATGGACGTCAGCAGGTATAGGCCACTCTTGCACAGCTTTAATTTTCTGTGAGTCGACTGAAACGCCGCCTCCGGATATGACATGCCCCAGGTAGTTGACGGTCTCTTGAAATAGCTGACATTTCTTGGGGCTTAGTTTTAGGTGGACATCACGGAGTCTTCGGAAAATTTCCTCCAAATTTTTCAGATGGTCGTTGAAGTTCTTTCCGACTACGATGATGTCATCGAGGTATAACAGGCAAGTCTTTCTAATTAGGCCAGCCAAGACTGTTTCCATAAGTCGCTCAAAGGTGGCTGGTGCGTTGCACAACCTGAACGGCATCACCTTGAACTGCCACAGCCCCGTTCCAATGGAAAACGCTGTCTTCTCTTTGGCATCCAGGTCCAAAATTACTTGCCAGTATCCGCTCTTGAGGTCTAAGGTAAATAAGGAAAATATTGACGACCCCGACAGTGTATCCAGGGTGTCATCGATTCGTGGTAAGGGGCAGCTGTCTTTTTTCGTCACATTAATTAATTGGCGGTAATCCACACAGAAACGTGTCGAGCCATCCTTTTTCGTGACCAGAACTACTGGCGATGTCCAAGGGCTAGTAGATGGTTTTATTACCCCATCCCTTCGCATTTCACTTATGATGTTATAGGCTTCTTCTTTTTTGGCCAGTGGTAGTCTTCTGGGTCGCTGTCGGATGGGTTGCGCCTCGCCAGTATTTATTTTGTGCATGACGACGTTGGTTCGCCCCTTCTTCTTCAAAGACATCTTGGTATTCCTTTATTAATCCTTTTATTTGACGTCGTCGGTTAGGATTACATTTGTCACCTGCTTCTTGGCACAATTTCGACAAGGCTTCTGGTAGGCGTTGCGAGTCTTCCGTTCTTGTTTCCAGCTTTCGGACTTGAGATGTTATGGTGTCCTGAGTAGTTAGCTTGAACTCTTCTCCGTTCAAGGTCACGACTTTTCTTTGGAAACTCAGGCAAAAGTTATATATCCGAAGCACGTCCAAGCCCAGAATGACGTTGTCTGGCTACGAGCACGCAGTGTCGGAAGGAGGTCTTTCCAATGCGAATCTTAACGTAGCTTTGACCATTAACAATTACCATTTCCCCGGTGGCCGGACGTAGCTTCCATTGAGTCGGTTGAAGCTTGCTGGTAGTCATAACGTTGGCTCGGATAATCGTCCTACTTGCTGTCGTATCCAAAAGAAACGAACAACGTTTCCCATTTATATTATTGCTCCGGGATTGCCGTTTGCCCCGCCGCGCCGACCCAGACTAGTTTTCCTGTACGCGGGGCTTATCTTCTTGAGAAGCAGATCTCTCATTCTTGCAGCTGCTTCTCACGTGGCCTAACTTCCCACAGTTCCTGACTTATCTGGGCTTTCTTTCTATTTTAGTCATTATTCTGCAGATTATTTCTTCCAATTTGTCTTCGTCCCGACTGGCTGACTCTTCTTTCAATTCCCGCACTCAACATTGTCGTTGCGACGCCTGTTTGACTCTAATGAACCTATAATCAACAACCCATACAAATAATACAAGAAATCATCTATAATAAATTGAAGCAACTGAATAACTCCACCTAACCTGGGAGTGAAGGACTACCATCCGTTTTATTGCAAAAATGCAGTATATCGCTCTGCCGTCCTCTCACCATCCTCTTTCAGAGATCAATAACACAACGGCAAATGCTTCGGAAATGGAAGATATCGTATATCTATCCTAGACATAAAAAAGGAGACAACAAAGATACGACTAATTATGGGCCAACCTCTCTCCTGTGTGGCATTGCCATGATATTGGGTGTAATAGTGGCTGAAGCCCTTTCGGACCATCTAAGGCAGTAACTATCTACGACTCAACATGGATTTAGGCAGGACAGATCAACCCTCTTCAACCTGGCACACTTCGTGGATTTATGTGGGTTGTGTGATTGCAGGAAGAGATCAACTGGACGCTATATACACTAACCTGAGTAGTGCGTTTGACACTGTTGAACACACTCATCTCCTGCTTTCGCTGGAACAAATTGGTGTACATGATGATTTGTTGACGATGCCAAATAACTACAGGATGATTATAACTCAATTATTACATGGCTATATAATCATGGATTTTTTCTTAGCGAAGTTAAATGTTCCATCATTTCATTCTATAAACGAAATATTATTTTTCAATTCGACTACCAAGTCAGTACGTCTAAGCTATCAAGAGTCATTGAAACAAGAGATCGAGGAGTCTTGCTGGACTGTACTCTAAAATTCAAGAGCCACATAACTCATATCACTAGCAAGGCTTCAAGAATTCTCTATTTAATAATGAAGAATGGTTTTAAATTTTCTCAACCCTCTACTCTTGTTCAACTCTTTAAAACTCTTGTCCAACCCATACTATTATACTGCACACAGATATGGTCACCGTCACTCAAATATCTCTCAAATAATATTAAAAAAATCAGGCACAGATTCATTTGCTTCCTCTCATTGAAACTACGCTGTCCTATGCGTACTTATTCACACTACTATACAGATATTGCTCGTAAAGCTACCCTGCATACACTCAAATCACAAAGACTGTACCACGATCTGCTGTTCTTTTTTAAAATCATTAGAGGCTATATTGATAACCCTGATCTCAGTAGAATTTGCATTGCCGCCCCTGGTAGGGTGGTGTGAAAAATGAACCTCAACTTTCTTTATAACCCAGAGCTTGTTAACAAAACAATATTAAATCGATTAGCAGCACAAGCCTCAGAGATTTAGGGTGAAGTTGATTGGTTTAACTCTCTCATGCTATGCCTTTTAAAAAGTATATCAAGCAAATCTGCCTAAACTATGATGATGAAGCTTGCACATGATTCAAATGGATTCCTTATCAGCATTCATACGATACCTATACAGCAGGATTAATACACAATTATATAATTTTAACTACTCCTAGGTAAACCTAATTAACTTACTGTACACAACTTTGCTTATTTATATATATATGTATTTTCATGGGCCATGTGGTCCCATTTATATCTCAAAATAAAATAGAAAATTAAAAAAATCTCGTCACACTTCCCTTAATAACAGTTCTTCTGCTCTTTAATTGTTCCATTTTAAATTAAATTAACACAATTTGGTCTGCAGGCTAGTTAACACAAGTTTATTTGTAAAGGGGATGGAATATCAATTTTGGAAATTGGAGACTTACCCTTATTCATTTCTGTCGCCCGCCGTTGTGTGATAAGTTGTATGGATTGTAGTCACTGGTAGTAATCCGATTTTTCATGAAAATAGATAGTCCAGATGTTTCTTACCAGAAATATAATAATCCAACAATAATCTTAAAGTCACAGAAGTTCCAAGACCATGTTATTACGGTTATACTTGTAAGTCTCTTTTTTCTTTTATTTTATTTTGTCACCAGTTTGTCACTTTTGTTCAAGAACCCTAGTCTGTTAGCTCACTGTAGTTAATGTTCGTTCCACTTGTACTGTGTGAATTTTATTTTTAGAATTTAGAAAGTCCAGAATTTTTTATAGAATTCGAAGGTTTCACTTCTTTTTATTTTATTTGTATTTCACTTTACAAATTCACTTATCCGAATCGCAGGATCAAAAATGTTGCGTTTACGGTTAATACGTCGTGTTGAAAGTTCAGTTCATTTGGTTTGTTAAAATGTAATGCAATACTGTTTTGATTATTTATTGACATACATGTTACGTGGTAGAATAAAAGCTTCTTTTTTTCTCAAAGGGGTGTTTAACCACTTATCCACTTACACACACACGTAACAGGATTTAGATCTAGATTCAATCTTAAATGATGAACACGTAGATATATCGAAGTTTATTCTTTACTAGCTTTTTGCCCGCGGCTTCGCCCGCAGTGGAGAAATTAAATAAGTATGAGAGATAAAAAGTAAGGGTATAATAATAGAAATGAGTCAATATAGTAGCAGAGTAAGAATTAACATCAGCGAGTAAGATCGGAATTCCTTCGGCCGCACCGACGGTGACGACAATATCTAATTCAATATCTAATTCAATTGAATATAGTTTCAACTTTTTCTAATTTTTCTATATTTATTGTTATTTTCTTCTGTCGTTACATGCAGTATAAAACTATTCACATTTTTGAGGTTATCCGTAATTTTTGTGGTTAGCTGTTAGATCTTCTAATACAGCGGGCCGGTATTACAGTATTCAGGGTTGAAACTTCATTACTATGATGCTAGATGGCGTTGAAGTAGCTAAATTTGACGATATTTTGACAAACAATTTTCTTATGTTTCGTAAAAAAATTTTTATTTTTTTTAAATAAAAAGTATCCTATGTTACTTCTACTACCTTCAAGAGTGTAGGTGCAAAGTTTCATGATGATCGGTTAAGTAGTTTTTGCGTGAAAGCGTAACAAACAAACTTACATTCGCATTTATAATATTAGTATGATTATTAGGTCCACCTTATGTAAGCTACCGAAGGTACTTCGTAGACCGAGTTAGTAAGCAAGTGATTAATAATACAACACTTATTTAAGTAATTAAAGTCAGCAATCACTTCGTTGTACGTTCTTTATTCGTTAAAATATTATAGGTTCTTGATAGTGTTAAAATAAATCAGTGGGGGATGATAGCCGTTTCTCGCCCGGAGGATGAGAGGGTATTGATTTGTAACAATTGTGACGTAATTGTAATTTAATAGAATGTGGGTCAAGGTCATGAATGTTGATTGAAATGTCGATAGCTGTACTACAGTAGAGAGTATATGTATCAACGATTGTGCCTTTTCGTGAAGACGTTGTGGGTCAAGGTCATAAATGTTGATTGAAATGTCGATAGTTGTACTACAGTGGAGAGTATATGTATCAACGATTGCGTAAACTAGTAAAACGTCTACGCAGTCGGGTGACATAGGCGTAAACGATCCATGAGAAAGCCTTCCGATGCTGTGACAACGGTTGAAATAGGTAGAATGGTGTTGTAGGGAGCGAGGTGGTCGGTTAAATAGCAAATATGAATTGCAGACGCAGCATTAGCTCCACGTTACTTTTGTTGGTAATATGTATGCATGGATACCTTCACACACAAACACACACATACATATATACATACTCTGCTTTACCAAACAATAATTCTGTAAGCTATCATTTTACATGTGTAAGTTCATCATACACAGACAAACATCACTTGTCGTTCAGTATACGTCAACAACTTTGCCATCGTTAATTCGCTGATGTTATGTACACATGTCTACTTTACGCATACGTCTTAATTAAACCTGTACCCGTTCTTCTATGTCTACGTATTCAAATTGGAATTTTCTTCCTCTTTCTTCTCCGTTCTACTTTAACTTGTTTATAACAATCTCATTTCGAGATAACCTACCACAACATTCATACCTACCAATAATTCTGCAAGCTATCATTTTACGTTTGTAAGTTCATCACATACAAACATCACTTGTCGTCGACGGTGAACACCTACAGTTAAACATATACGCTAACAAATTTGCCATCGTAAATTGGCTGATGTCACGCACACATGTCTACTTTACACATACGTCTGGACAAACCTATAAATACAGATGTAGAGGAATCAATAACTTTAGTATATTGTAAACTTCTGAAGAAACTACAAAGTAGCGAAACATATGTTAAGAAAATAATAAAATTCAGTGGAAATTGCAAGTGTCTTTTTTATGTAAAATTATAAGTGGAAAAATATGTAGGAACACGTTAGGAACTTCATAAATTCTTGCGAGATTTGTCAGAGGTCAAAAACTGTTAGACGAAATTTCTAAAGCCTTCTAACATTAGCGTTAGTACCAACTAAACCTTTCGAAAGGATAGACATTGATATTGTGGATATCGCGCTTAATAAAGAAACACTACATATTCTTACTATACAAGACCAATTAACCAAGTATGAACAGGCGTACCCTCTTGAAGGGAAATCAGCTGAGGACGTCACGAACGCTCTAATGGAATATTTTAGCTCTTTTAGCATCCCGGAAAGAATACACTCCGATCAAGGAACAGAATTCCTAAATAAAACCCTAAAGACGGTAGAAAAACTACTAACAATAGATTACACGTTTTCCGTCACCTATCACCCTCAACGCAACGGAGTTGTCGAGAGATTTCATGCACCGCTAAAGGAAACTTACCGTACCTACATGCTTCACAAAAATTGCGATCCCAAATACTGGAAAGCAGCAATCCGTTTAGCGACCTTAGCCTATAATATTTTACAACATTCGGGCACCGGTTTTACACCTTATGAATTGCTGTTCGGAAACAAACATAGAGACCCTTATCAAAATATAAAATCCGGAGACATTTTAGCAAGTGAATACGCCAACAAAATTAATAACACCTTAAATATCGTTAGGAAACAAGAAACTTAAGGAAATATAAGGAAAAAAAATACCGGCCAAGTGCGAGTCGAACTCGCGCACCGAGGGTTCCGTACAAACATGTATATATGTTATGTAAATATGTGATGTAACTAACAATTTAAGGTTTTCGGAATTTTTCCTTTATATGTGCTATAAAACATTGCTTCATGCCAAATTTCAAGATTCTAAATCGACTGAAAGTACACTTTAGGTTTGGATTCCCTTGCGAGTAGTTGCGAGTAGTTACTATTCACTTAGAGTAGTAGTTAACAGCTTAAAGGTATTATAGACCTGAGTATTTGATATGAATTTCAATTTAATACCTCTACGCGTTCATGAGGAAAGGGGTAGTAAGTAACTTTAAAATTATTAAAAATATTTTTATTGTATGATGTAACTAAAGATTTACGGTTTTCGCAATTTTTCCTTTATCTGTGCTATAAGACGTTGCTTCGTACCAAATTTCAAGATTATGAGTTCACGGGAAGTACCCTGTAGGTTTTGATTTAAAAATTTGTGGAAATTTGCGGTATAAACGGCTGTATCTTTTGATTGAGTTGGCTTAGAAGTTTGATTTTTTCACAGCTCCAAGGGACAATAGACCTGAGTATTTGGCATAAATTTTAGCTTGATACCTCCACGCGTTCCTGAGAAAAAGGGTCTTGACAGACGGACGGACGGACGGACGAACGGACGGACAACGAAGTGATCCTATAAGGGCTCCGCTTTTTCCTTTTGAGGTGCGGAACCCAAACAAAGCGTAGACACGACGAAAATCTTAGACCCTTCCAACTTGTAAATTAGGAGATAAAGTAATGCTAACAAACCCACTAATTAACAAAAATACTGCCTTCCCCCCTGGGAAGGCCCCTTTGACATAACTATAATATTATCAAATAAGTACTTTGAAGTTAGTAAACGCAAACGTAATAGAAACACTATCGTTAATATTGAGCAAATAAAGCCTTTTAATGAGAACACTCTTGTTGCGGGACACTAACCGTGTCACTAGCCGTGGAAATCACTCCTCTCAACAAAACAAGCATTTATTTCCATGATACCCGCCAACTTTTTGGTTCAAATTTTCACTTAAAGATAATATTAATCAAAGACACAAAACAGATATTTGGTCGAGTACAGATAGTCAAAGCATACTATAATAACTTAAATATATTAGAGGCTAAAAATAAAAATTAATAAGTTCTTATCATCAATTAACATTGGGAGTAGCTATTAGAGAATTAAAAGAAGATTTTAATAAGATTTTACAAATTTATGTTAATAAAAGGCAAAAACGCGCATGGTTATCCATCATTGGGAAAGCATTCCATACCGTTTTCGGAAAGCTCGATGAAGACGATGCCACTTTCTATGACAATGAAATCGAATCTGTCCAGAAAGCAAATCAAAATACTTTGAAACTCTTGAAAGAGCAAGCACACATCGCTTTGTCAACTTTAAACACACTCAACGACACCATCTCCACAATCAATAAAAACGAGCAAGTAATAAAGAAACATTTTGATAATTTAGAAAAATGGGCATCCAATTTAAACGATGTCAATACAAAGCTCAGTTACTCCTTAAGCATTCTTGACACTGCCTAGCTAATTTCCGAAATGATTTCAGTTTTAAATCGAGAAATAAGAGACATATTAAATCTCGGCACGTCTGCAAGAATGGGAATGTTATAACCTAGTGTAGCCGAACCTAGGATATTGATAAATGAATGAAAATCTGTCCAATTAGGACTAACAGAACAGAAGTTACCCTTTGATATAAATTTAGATTCCGTTCATTCTTATTTCTCTGTTATTAAACCGACGGTCTATATCAGCAAAAACAAAATAATTGTCAATTTAAGAGTTCCGTTGGTAGAACCAAATCTATTTCATCTCTATAAAATATTTCCCTATCCAGTTTATGACCCTCATGCAAACCTTTATAAAACCGTCCTACCCACAAACACTTTCATGGCTATTGAACAGAAGGGAAACGTATGGGTAGCAATTCCTCAATTGGACAAATGTGGATTGATTGACAATATATGGATTTGCGAAGACATAACGATCCAACTCCAATCAATGAGAGGTTCAAGCATTCGGATTAACCACCCTTCCGGAAACGTGTCAAGTCATTAAATTACAATTGGAAGAGGAGCTACTACAAAAGGTAGACGACAATTTATGGTTGTTTTACTCAACTGTAAATGGAAGCATAACTACAAAGTGCCCAGGACAAAGTATGTCCAAGTACCCTTTGGTCACAACTTGTTTTATCCAGTTGGAACCCAAGTGTATTGGTTACAACGGCGTCAAGATCTCTGCCCAACAAGAGCGAACAATGTTACGCTGCCACAAATACCCTTGGAATGCTGCGAAGCGGACGCTGAACCCATGAAGGATCCTAATATGGAACCCGTGCATATGTGAACCCTCAAGCACGACACTCTGGAACTCGAAAAAGAAAACTTTCAACAATTTTCCAACAACATTGACGATCAGCTTAAGAAGCCTATAGTACAACTAAAAGGAACTGGCTCTACATGATCCTGTCCATTCTTGGTGCAATCCTAACAACCATTTTAATCTGCTGTTCCAATTTTTCTATTATTAGTAAGTATCATAAGTAGTTACTCATAATTGAATACTTATTTCCTTGAAATAATTATTATCTAAAACTTCTAAAACTCCCACTCTAATTATTATTAATTAGAGTAATGAACCTTGCATGACTAGTATAAAAAGGGCCTAGTCCAATTAATAGTTAGTTATTCGAGTTCTTATTTTTTATTTTTTTTATTTTATTTTATTTAAAGTCAACGGGCAGTTGCCCTTTTTTACAAATATAGATACAAAAATATATTGTCGAGTAATAGTAAGTATAAAAAAAATTATTAAATAGCTCAATTTTCAATTCTGTTACTATATTTGTATTCAGACAGAAAAATTTTATACATATCTGACAAAATTTTTTTTTAACCTATTCTTAAATACGGATAATTTATAAATGTTTGTAATATTATGTGGTACGACAATTTTATTCCAATTTCTCTTAAATCGAGGAGTACTGGAGTAATGTAGATAATTTCTTTAAGAGTTTTGTTCCAATAAATCTCTAGCAACCCTGAGTGTATAAGGAACATCTCTTATCTGAAATATTTCATTCAACTGTTCACATCCTATTAATTTAAGTTTTATCTTTTTGACTATCAACATATCATTGTATATATCTAGAGATTTTATGGATTCCAGATTATATAACATTGCATAAGAGTAGGGTAAGATAACCGATTCTTAAACAGAGGAGTGAGGAGGGTGATTTATTAATCGTTATAAAAAAAAGTTAAAGGAAAAATCGTTAAAATTATCGATTCTTTATTTTGATATAAATAAAGTAAATAAGTGCTACAATCAAAATATTGAACAATAAAATTACATTAATAGTGCTAACAACTTGTAGAAATAGGAATGAATCGGTGAAGTAACCCAAAGCCACAACACCCTCTCTTTTCTCATCCACATAAAGTTGAATCCATCGACTCTCAACGTATTTTCTAGACTGTCCATCTTTTTCAACAAACGCAAGTTTTATAGAGTAAAGGTCTTGTACGTTTTCAATAGTAAAGACGTTTGTTCCATTCACATTTTTTAAAATAATAGATTCCCAGTTTTTGTTCCACTTACACGGCACATCAATATCTTTATTAAAATTTTTACAAACATAAGCTTGATCACCAATTGTTTTATCAGGTCGTGAAATGTAGAGAGTATTGTATAAATATGTTAAAATTAGTAATGACGACACACTGATCATTATTGCTTTTTCCATGACAACTGAGATGATGAATACAAGCGTCGTATTCTTATTATATAGCCCCCTCCAAAGATATGTGTAGTGGAAGGGGGTTTTGCATAAGTTGTGCAAACGAGCGAAGGAGCGGTAGAAGTTTAACAGAGTCCAGTGTGGTTAAGTTAGTAAAACATGGAAACCTTTATTGAAAAGTTTAATAGTGTGCGGGTGGGTTATGAAGAGAAAGAAATACGTGCTCTGAAATCATTGGAATTGAACCATACATATCCCATACAATCCTTCAAAAAGGTACATACAAAATGGGGACCTTGTCTGTTAATCGATTTGTACAGCTTTGTTGTATTTCTTCCATCCAGACACGCAGAAGCTTTTACAGAGCCAGAAATCGAGGATATCAATGAGAAAATTGATAAACAAGTGGGTCAATCATCGATCCGTCTCAAAGGATTTGTGGGAAAATCAGCTGATGTTGTAATACAAATGTAAAATGTATAATAAAAAGTAAAATGTATATGTAAGGTTTAATAAAATGAAAACCAATTTTATATTTTTGCTTTGTTTTATTTATTTAAATGAAAAATACATCGTATTTAGGAGTGTAAAGACAACCAATATTTTAATAAAAGAACATTTTTGTAAGCACAAGTCGGTTCAACAGTTGTTTTAAATAAATGATAAGAACACACCTTAACTTTGAAATCAGTTTCTAGATTTGAGAACGATGGACAATTGATGTCTTCAATGTTAACAAAGTTAACATTAGGAAAGTATTCTAGTAGTCACACCTTCTTTTGTAATCCCTTGACATATACAAGTGTTGACTCCATCAATATAGGATGAATAATATCATGAATCGCAAAGTATGGAAGATCACCATTATCCCAATATAACCCATGAAAATTTCTGGTTAACCAACGATTTTGACTTCTGTAACGAACCGGGAGGGCGTCCCACGGAAATGGAGGTTCAAATGTGTAATGATAAACTGGTTCTTCCTTTAATGCAACAATAGCTACTTCTTTGAAAACAAATCGATTCTCGCTACATTGAAAACCTTGTACGTCTTGTAAGAAAGTCATCGTGCTCACTGTTCAGTATCGGAAAAGAAAGTGAAATGTGGTTGTGGTTATTAGGTTTTATACTTCTTGAACCAAGTTTGTAGAGGGATTGTAACGTATTACACGATCATGAATGATTAAACAGTAAGCTGCTGTTTTATCTGGTACATTATGTTTAGTGTTAAATTCTAAACGAATATCGGTACTACCGGATTTCACAATTTCATTCTGATAAGAACAGTCTACTATTACAAGAGGAGCAATCGTTAGAAATTCTTTAGGATCGAATAAGGGTTCACTCACATTACCATAATATGATTGTTGAAAGTTAACATACATTTCATACAAAACAGCAAATCTGGAAACATCGAAATCTAAATTCAAATTATCGTACGGGTACATAGTGGATCCTAAGTGAACTTTGAAATTGGTGAAGTCGCAGTGACCGAAAGTACTCATATTTTTTTTAATATCATTTCCTTTATCGGTTTGAAATCCGAAAATAATGAAGCGAGGTTTTTCCAACTGTGGTGTAGTTTTCACAGTCCAGTTGTGAGAATGTGATTGATTGAGTAAGGGATATTCATGCAGTTCCCAACTACGGAACGAAAGTTCCATATTTAAATTACGATCCACGTAACGTAATAATTTCAAACGTTCAGCATCAGCAACAGATACATGAGGAATTTTCCAAGATATCTGACTTAATTGTACAACTACCTCTTCAGCCGGCATTGCTGAGCAAAAAAGAGCATTATTATCATTACTGCTGCGAACTAGAACTAATTCTTGTCGTATGTTGAGTATTATCTTTCGAAACCAAATCCTAAAATCATACGAAGAGGAATACAAACGTTGAAGTAACCGTTTGTATCAACCAGATTCCTAATATGAAGGGTAACTCCTTGTACAGCGCCTAAAGCAGGAGGTAACCAACCACTATTAATGATACGTTTACTTTCATTTTCATTGTAAGACACATAACCCTTCATCGTTGTAGTCATACCAGGATTGCGGACTCGGTCAATAACTTTTCCACCCAATTCATATCGAATTTCATCAAACAGGTGTAGAATACCATTATTGATAAAGGTAGTAGCGGTAGGTACAGCTCCATCCTTTTTCAGCAAACGTCCTTCTACGTATACAAAACTATTGGAAGGTAAGGTGTATACATCTTCATTTTCAATCGGAATTCGTATGGTATCATTATTTTTAAAAGTTGAATTCGCGTATGGTTGATGGGTATGTTTATCAGCATTAACAATAGCGTTGTCGAAAACAGCTTTCTCGGTGACATTCAGTATTTCTACAACCATTTTAACGTTTCACCTTTTTCAACCGCAACCCCAAAGATTTAAGGAACTGTTTATTGGACGGTGTTAATCGTTGAAAGGGTGTAAGCGAAATATGCGTCTGAGAGTGTGGTAATCGTTTTATAGTATTGTTCTTGTTCGAATATCGTTGGTTGCAACTATATCGTGTAATCATATTATACTTTTCGTAAATGAAGTCTTACTGTGACGCGTTCTCCACGGAATTTAACAAGATTACCGTCTTGATCAACTATTTTAAGGGAAATGTAATCGATGACACGTGTGTTGATAGATAAATATATAAGATTTGTAGGATTCTCTACAATTTTAAATCCGGGAGGTACATTGGGAAAGAATTGATGAGTACATGTCCATCTTGTCCTTTAGTACCATCTTTGGTATGTATGTAGGAGTTAGATACAAGGTTACACATTACCGAAATTGCGTTTACCTTGAAAATGTCAGCTACATGGTCAGACTCCTCTTCAATCGATGGTAGAAGCTTATTATTAAAACCTAATATTTTTGCTGGAGAATCTGTTGGAGTGAAATCTTATTCTTCTTCTTCTTCTATTGTCTTGAAGTGTTTGTTCCAACATTCTTTGCATATTATTGAACAGTATTGTAGAGGGGTTTTATAGTATTTAAATTTTGCAAATAATACATAATGTGTGGGTAAAATATCATTAGAATACTTAAATAAGGTAAGTATTTGAAACTTTGGAATTTTAATTTTTGGAGAAAATCTCCAACAATATAATGCAGGATGTTTGTTATGGTTGTAAATACTATTTATGTATGTATTACAATTTAATCGTATTTTAAAAAGTAATAATTTCAAATGGTGCGGTATATCTAAGCTATGTATTTCCTTATATGTAAATAGATAAGTATTCAGTAATTTATCAATAGATGGATTTAGCAAGGATGGCAGGAGAGGCATGTTCCACTGAATGCTCTTCAACAATTTTTATCTAGAATCATATATAATTTCAATTATTAAATAAAAAGAATGAAAAAGTTAAATGTATATATAGCCCCATGGATATGTATCTGTGTAAATATAATTTATAATGCGTTTGTCATCGTGTGAGCTAAGTACTAGTTTTTTCTGTTTTACAGTTGTTTTTTAGATACAAATACATTTTGATTAGCTTCAACAATTCTGTTATTGAATAAACATTCAAAATAGTCATTAAATGCAATTTTTCTAAGCGCAGCCTTTTTAATATCTTTAGATTTTTTTATAATTTCAACATTCTCCTCTTTATCACTGTTCATTTTTATGGCATACATTTTCGAACGTAAACCAATAAATCCCCACATTATTTTCCCATTACATTCATCTTTCATGAGACCTAATATTTTCTTATTTTTTAAAGGAATATGATAGATATTATTTGGTGGATAGTTGGGTGTATCAAATTTGTGTATATCGTTTTTTATATATTGGTAAATATCATCAACATAGAAATGGTAAATTAAGGAATCTGTGTCAGTATAAAGTAATTTAGCTGTATGAGGAAACCGTTTTTGGATGTAATTAAAATGAAAATCATAGACTACTGTTTTGGAAATGTCAAGTATACTGAATCCTACAAATATAGGTATATTAAATTTAATTTTTAATCTTTTCATTTCAATAAGTATCATATCATCACCTAATATTGTACAACTATAAAAATTGGGTTTTGAAACATAATAGTTTGCTCCATATCTTCCACACCATTTAGTCACTAGTTTAACATCCCTATATTTTCGAACACGTCTAAAGTTTTACCGAAAACTGAATTATTCATAAGTTTATAGAAATTTATTTCAAATTCATTTTTACTCATCTCTCGTAAATTTGCATTTAACTCAACAAATTTCGTTAACCAAGGTGACTGTTTAAATTTTAATATTCGATGAACCTTTTCAATTTTGATACCTAAACTTAAAGCTTGCTTTAAATTTCTATAATGAATAATATATTTTTCCTTATCATAAAGTGTTGTCAACAATTTAGTTATTTTCAAATTTGATCCAGGAGAAATTAAATGTTTAGGAAGCAATGGTAAATTTTTATGTTGTGTATGAAGTTTAGTAGGATATAGTAAATCCGCTTCAAGAATATATCCAACGTCTCCATTATCATCAATTTCATCAAAGTTTATAAAATAGACATCAGTGACCCGTTCAAATTGACCTACTGGTAGTGTGAATGTCATTGCATAACCGTATAAATTATTTACATCATAATACATTAAAAATGAGCTAGCTTCGTTAGGTCTAAAATTGTTTCCCATATATTTATTATTTGCTCTTCCGTACCTATTACATGATTGTGATACTCCCCCTCGTATACCACGTTCTAAGAACATTATCATATCAATATCAGTTAATAGTTCTAAATTTATTCCAGTAATTTTAAGCATGCTATCAAAAGCTAGTCCTGGTGCTGTATAATAATGTTAACTGTCTAAATTATACGTGTCCCAACAGGTTAAACGAAAATTTTCAAATACGTCAGCAAGTAACAAAACGTTGAAATTTTGAAATTATCCCAAACTATGCTTGCATGTTCATAGTCCGCGTCAGAAATGTGACAATCATTAAATGTACTAAAGAAACATTCTTTAGATGGTAGCTGAGTATCCTGTAATTTTTCCCATCCGCTTAAATATTCATATGGAAAAACACCTTTACGCTGTACCAATTCAAATTCGTTTTCATTTTGATAATATTTCCTTGTTATTAATTTCTTGTCCTTATCTAGATAGGATGCTAATTTATCTAAATTACTAGCCATAAACCGAAAGGAATCAAAAAATCTGAAGTTAATATTAGTACCATTAATATATTTTGTAAACGAAATGTATTTTTCTTTGTTTACAGGTAATAATGACATTCCTCCTTTTATTTCTATACCTAAAGCTTTAATTAAGAAATGGCTATCGTATCCAGATAAATTGTGAAAGACAATGGGTATTGCGTGACTATAACTATAATTTAAGTTACACCTTTTATGACTTTTATGTGAATGGTCCTTAACTTTTACATCATCTTCTAAAAAAGGCTTACAACAAATATGACAGTGTGTTGCATTAAAGAATTCAATTTCCTGCTCACAAGTTAACGACTTCATAGGAACAATATCAGATAAAATAATTTGCACTTCAAAAGCAATTTTTTCAAGTTCCTTAACAAACCATCACCAATCGATTGTATGCCGTTCTAAAATTTCTTCTGAATGAAAATGATTTAAACATCGATTACAGAACCACTTTTTATGTGCAAATCTTTTGATTTGTTTATGTAATAACCTAGATAGATTTTTAATTAATGCAAAATGAAATGTTCTATTCAACTCTATACCTGTATCACATTCCTCTTCTTCTTCTTTAGAATTATTTTTAAAGGTAGAAGAAGAAGGGGCACTTGAAATTACTAATAAATTAATATATGGTATAAAATCATGTTTACTTAGACACAATGGTAATATTTTCTTTTTTCTCTATGGTAAAAATTTTTAAACTGATAATTTATTTATTTCTTCAAACTTATTTATATCTTTTAATTGAATAGGGAAATTAATTCCTTCACATTTGAGAACTGTACTAAAGTGTGGATATGAGGAGGTTCTATTAGGGTTTTTACTGGGAGTTGCTGGATGGAGTGCAGCAACAATATTCCATAGGAAACAAAATTGATCGTTATTTTGAATATTGAGAACAGCTTTAGTATTTTTAATGTAAGATGGTAAATCTATATAAGTTGATTTTCCAAAGTTAATTGGTGTATAATGATTAATGTTTATTTTAAGCTGAATAATTTCAAAAAGTGCCCAACCACTATCCCTTTCTAAAAATTCTTCTAAATTAGATAAAAGCTTATCACTTATATGTTGGTTATACCAATCCCTTAAATTTGTAGTCAGATCAATGACATGATTTTTAGTTGTAAAATGTTTGATATCTGTTTCCCCAGTTGAAGGTTTTAAAAAATTAGCAAAAAAGATAACATTTACTTTTAATAACGATTTTTTAAGTTCTTTTTTAATTTGTATTTGAAAGCTTTTGTATGCTTTTTTAAAAAATAACGTTTGCTCTTTAATATTATAATTTATTATGCTACCTGTCCTGATCCTACTTCCGAAACAACTTTCTAAATCTATCCATTTTACATTTTTAATAGAACGTGTTTTGTTTCTAAATTTTGTGATAAGTTCATTTCTAAATTTATTTTTATAATATTTTAACAAAGATAAATTAGCTTCTGACTGAGACTTATTAACTAGTTTTTCCTTTGTTCCTTGTATCAATATTTTTTTAACTAATAAAATATTAGTATTTAATAGTTTTATAAACTTTTCGTATTCAGCCTCTTTCTTAATTAACTTATCAACTTGTTTAATTTTCTTAATGATATCTTTTAAAATATTATTAGCTTCCATACCTAATACACTATTGATAATAACATTAATAAAACAAAAATACCTTTAAATTGCGGTTTATATGTTTGTGAGAAACGTACACATACAGACTTGACCGTGACTGATGTTTACAGGATGTAGTCAGATAATAGTCTTAGCTTCCCATATCCAATACACTATTGATAATAAAATTAACAAAAACCAAAATACCTTTAAATTGTGGTTTATATGTTTGTTAGAAACGTACACATACAGCCTTGACCGTGACTGATATTTACAGGATGTAGTCAGATGAGAGTCTAAATATAGTTTACTACTCATTAATCGTGTTAAAAAATGCCTAAAATAAAAAAATAAAAAAGAATGATTAGTAAAATAGATATGTGTTTTATATTACCTGGTATTTAAATTAGTTGGAATTCAACTAGCTCTGCGTTGTTGGATTTTCCAAAGTCTTTGCTTCCTCTATAGATTACAGCAAATTTTGATTTGTTCAATAAACTTATTCGTTCACTAGTGAACAATTCATACAAACGCTTTGGTAAAAATATAATATTTTCTGCAGTTTCTATTGCAATTGCATCTCCATGTCGTGTTTTTCTTCGGGCTAGGTGTACAAACTGGATACGGTTTATTTAGTATCATATCCTTTACATATAGGAGTGGTTTTGAGTAACATAAACCTACTTGGTTAATAGCATCAAAGTGAGCTTCAAGATTAATTTGATTAGATGAAGATGAAGTCATTTTTGAAATTGAAATAGTTACTTGTTTCAAAAAAAGTTGAGGAACAAACACAGAAATCACTACAACTTATTGATTTGCAATGAATTAAAAAAATTTACATATCGTATTTATAATATATTGTATCACACACAGACACACATACGCACACACACATTGATACTTTAACATATGTTCATTTTCCTCTTGTTTTTTTTTTACTTTTGGTTTCCTGTTTTTTAACTTTTGATTTCCTCTTTTTTTTTCTTTTTGTTTCTCTTATCTATTAAGGTTGTTATTTTTTGGTAAACGCATACAAATTAAACATAAAAAGGAATTTTTTTTACATTATTTTATTTGTTAATACATCAAGTTATTTAATTAGAACGATACTTAAATACTGTATACAAATTACAAATAATTAGACCAATAACTTTAACAGAAAGAATTAACACAAAATAATAATTAATATCCGTTGAAAAATTAGTTTCTATTGATGAGCATTGTGTTGTCATGTTTTTTATTTTTGGTATAAGATGAGTCCATTGACTTTCCACATATTTTCCATTTTTTAAATAATACCGTATCTGAACGTTTTTACCTGAGATTTTTTCAATTTTGAAGGCATGAGTATTATATAAGTTATATGTGGTTAAAGTTCTATTCCACCCATCTGGCCATACACATGACGTTAATGGAGTGCTATAATTTTGGAAACATGTGAACGCATATACTGCAATATACGGCCGTGATATCAATAAAGATCCATTATAGATTGAAGCAATAGCTGTTATTGTTGTTAGTAAAGTAGCAGGAACCATGTTTCTACTGTAACGTCCGGAACTATGATTGATTTATTAAAAAGTAATATGTTGTATTTATAAAAAAAAATGTGTAGTGGGGGACTTGTTTAGAGGAAAAGTAACTAATGAAAAACTTGAGATAATGAGAGGTTTCCTTCTCCACCATTTTCATCACCTTCTTCTTCTTCTTCTCCTTCATTATCATCATAATCATCAGTATTAAATAAACCTTTTCCTACTTGTTCCCTGTTTGTAGTATATAATTTAGAAATAATATTATACAATTTATACAAAATCGAATTTGTAGTACATTGAAGATTTGTAACATTAACAAATATCTCAATACCTGTATTTTTTGTTGATTGTATAACACGTTTAGTAAATGGATCAAATTCAAAAATGTAATATTTAGTAAAGAAATAGAGATGACCGTTAATAAATCGAAAAACTGCTTTAATGTTGTTTGGTATACCGGGAAATATATCCTTTATGAAACCCACAGATTTAACAATCATAAGATCGTTACAATCGTTTAATTCTATATAATAACTTTTTCTGGTAAACATGAAGGTTCTACCATTATAGGAGTTAACCAATCCAGTAATTTCATGATTATTTATTCGATAATTAAGGGCAAACTCTATACAATAGTTATTCTTTAATTTTAATGAAGGGAATTCAATTACATATAATATATTATTGGTGAGCAATATGATGTCAGTATTAGGTTTTTGATAGATCGCATTTATTTTAGTAAAATTTCTTGCGAGAAATGGTAACCAATGTGTAATTAATTCAGGTTCTTTACTATATAAGCTAATTGCACCATTAGTTAAAGGAATCGTCCATACCCACACATTATGAAAAACAAATAATTTTTTTTTTTATATTACATAAATCAGGTTTATTAGATACTGTTTTACCTGGTATAACAGATGCAGTTGTATGTATAGGTATAGCTGTTTAACAGTTGTACTTGCTGTTGGAACTGTTCCAATCGTTCTTGGTGTAAGGGTTTTTGCAGTAGATGTGGGTGGAGTTAGGGGATAATAACCACTACTAGGAGGTCTTGGGGGTACCACAAGTTTATTTCATGAAAAACGGGAATTCAATCGTAGAGGTGTGGAAAGTGTAAGTAAAAAAAAGTTATATTTAATTGAAATGATTGTAATATTAATATAATCCTTTTTTATTTACAGAAAATTACCTTGACATAATACAATAATATATATATATATATATATATACCTATAATGTAATTTTAATTAAAATAAAGAAAAATGTTCAAACAACGTCTGATGTTTTAATCCAACTGTTACATTTGTCTGAAAATCCTAACCATTTGAAGAAAAGGTTATTATTTTTACGTTTTAGTACTATTTCAATTAAGTAAATATCAGGATATTTAGTTTTTTGTAATTCCTCTGTTTAGAAACCTCCACTAATGGGGTTACCATTTAAATCTTCTAACAAATATGTATATGGGTAGGTGTAATTAATTTTTGCTATTTTAAATAGTTCAGTTGTCCAGTTGGCTTTATAAGACTTTGAAAATACATATTTAGCTTTACTTATTCGTAATAATTCACGCACATGAAATGTAGGTTTTCCATATATCAATTTAATATGACTGTACGCTGTATCGAGTATGTATCGCTTTTGTCGGAGTCATATCTATTTTTCTATGTATTGTAACCACCCGTCCCCGGGTGCTATAAATTTTGAAATTTTTCTTAATATTTATTTTTATTTGAATGCAATCTTATTGATAGTGATGTACATTTTTTCATTTTTCTTCTCGATTAAAAATTTACTCAATTCAAGTGAAGTTTTGGTTTTCTAAAAGACGAACATAAAATACTTCATAATATTGTACAACCTATAATCCTGCGTAACTGGTCAGCTCACGCATTCCAGACGGTCGTTTGTCTAGCCGCGTTACGCCGGGACCCCTCGATATGTAACACTACTGTTTACGCCAGCAGACAGGATTCTTCGGGGTGCAGTATGTAAGGGGTAGATTGTCGAATACAGGAATCGCCCGCTCAAAAATTTGTAAGAAAGAGAGACGTTCATTTGTAACCAAATGAAAGAAGTAGGACAGGAAATATTCCCACGACTAACTAACTCCAATCGGTTCGTAGACGACGGCGGGTTACAAGAAGAAAGGGGCCTTGGTTAGCCACGAACTTACGCAAAAGAAAAGGACAGGACAGTCTGGATAGCCACTCTATTACGCAGGAAAGGAGTAGAAATTTTTGTATAAAAGGAACGACGATCTCCACAAAAGGAGGTCTCCGACATTCCACCTACCCTGGCAAGGAAGAGGGAGACTCTCATAGAGAGTTGTAATTGTTGCTCTCTGTAGGAACTTGATTGGCTGTGGCGAGACGAGGGTCAAATATATGGCCTGCTCTGCACTTCGGTCTGAGATAGTTTCTTCACTAAAAGCTTGATTGGCTGTGGCGAGACGAGGGTCAAATATGGCCTGCTCTGCACTTCGGTCTGAGATAGCTTCTTCGTAAAGGCTTGATTGGCTGTAGCGAGACGAGGGTCAACTATATGGCCTGCTCTGCAGGTCGGTCTGAGATAGCCTCACCGTTAAAAGCTTGATTGGCTGTGGCGAGACTAGGGTCAAATATATGGCCTGCTCTGCACTTCGGTCTGAGATAGCTTCACCGTACTAATACAACTCTTTCAGCTATGGAAATAATAGACTGTTGTAGGGTGCAGTCTAACGTCCAAAATATGGTCTGGTTCCTTCCCTGTAGGCCCAATATCTATTAAAACGAGCACGGTGATACAGACGACTGACTGTGAAGTCCCAACGAAGAACTATTAGTCCACATGATGAGTGAATCTCTACCATTTTTTATTCGTAACCATATCTGTTTTAGGGACGACGATCTTAAGTGACATATACCGACCAACATTATTTAAAGGCGATAACTAAATGGCAGGTCCCAAACAAACATAAATTAGAGGCGATGACCTTCAGTGTCATGTCTCGACCATACTTAAAATAGAGGCGATGAATCCTTCAGTGGCATGTCTCGATCAACACCATTTTAGAGGCGATGAATCCTTAAGTGGCATGTCTCGACTTAATTTAATATTTAACTCCTAAAATTAAATGTAATGGTACTAGATAGGTCTGACCAGCACTCACTTTTGGTTTATTCATTTCTTATACTTGGGCGTATCTCAGGTTTTGTTCTGGTAACAAGTGTGACTACTGCATTGTTTAGTTAAAGTTTTGTCCAAATTATAAGGTGAAACTTTCTATTGAAGAACTCTTGGTTTGAGAGGAGGAAGTCTTTGTAAGTGACGTACTTTGTTGTTCTGAACTATCATAAAATAGGGGCGATGACCTTAAGTGGCATGTCCCAAACTTACTGGTAGAGGCGATGAATCCTTAAGTGGCATGTCTCATATACCAACCAAACAAACATACTATATTACCGTGAACATGAGAACTTCAGACAACAAGTACTTTTGACATGTACTACCTAAGTCCCTTGGTAGTCCATGGCTTACAGCAGGGTGTGGCTATAATCACAGTTATAGTCCCGTCTGACATGACTTCTATCCTCCCTGGTCAAGATGAACATGTGAAAGAGCCGTCTATAATATTAGTTGGTGCAGGGTTCTAACTGACCGAACTTTGTAGCAACACCCTATATATTTTGGTATTTGGTTTTAGCAACGTCATACATGTTACTCCCCAAAATTCTTAATGTATACAATAGGTGCTCGTCTACCCTAGCTGTTATCAAGTTATTGGTCATATTAGATTTGTAAAATACGCTATTGAGTTGTGATGGCCTGGTTGGGTTTTGCTGGGGTTTCCCCAATCCTCGCAACAGATGTTGGACCATTTAAGGTTCCCCAGATAAGATAAAACAAAGCAAATGAAATTATTACTCAACCTCTTGTGTTTTCTTGTTTTCACATATAGCTTGTACGGAACTCATAAAAGAATCTGATTTATGTTACTACTTTCACACAACGTAATTTTAAAGGTCCTACCACTATTGACGATCACGATCATTGCCAATTTCTTTCTTTTGAAAATAAATAACTTTTGAAGGTTTATTGTTTGTTTTATTTATATTTACCTGTCCTGACACCATTTTTACCAGTTCTGACCCGACCCGGGGATGAGCGGTTACAGTATATTGTGATTATATTCATTAACTACATCATCAATTATATCTAGCCATCAATATGAACCTCTATAATGTAATGCTTTAAACAATTTTGTTTTTATAGTTCTAATTACACGCTCAACAATGGAGGCTTTCTTAACTGAATAACTACTATAATGGTTAATTT
>CM055656.1:18393656-18470541 GCA_029378335.1 Agrilus mali
CTGCCACGGTGCGAGCAGAGATTCGTCGACCTTCATCACATGTTCCTGCATCCTTTCCAGCACTGTGTCGGCGCATCTTGCCGTGTGGAAACCCGTCGGTACGCCAAGATGTTCATAGAATTCGTCAATTGTTACACTTTGATCTTAGCCAACAGGCCGAGAATATTAAATTTTTTATACGAAAAATACTGACTTGGTATTCCACTTATTAGGTCGGTGCAATGCCCTGTTAATTGCCAATCAAATAATTTAATATACAGAGCGTTACACCTTCCTTTCCTAGAGAATGACCTTTGTAGTGGCCATCTACAAAGGGCATTCCCAATTTTAGAAGTACATAAAATAATAGATTTACACAACTATTAATTTACTTATTTACTATTTAAACGTTAACCTTTGTACATTACAAATACGCATTATGCTAACAAAATATCATAAACATTTACAAAATAACACTAACTAAGCAGATCTGCCATAAGCCTATAATTAAATACAATTAGGTTAATAATCTACTTATTGTACGTATTTACACGTGCGGTTCTTATGCGCTGTCATGAGTTTTCCTTTTTTATTTTTTATGACACAGTTTGGACCATGAGTGGTTACTATTGAAAACGATCCCTCATACCAAGAATCTTATTTATTACGATTTTCATTAGTTAACATTACTAAATCTCCTTGTCTTAAATCTGTTGATGAAGCATTTCTGTCGTATTGAATTTTACGATTTTGTTTAAATTTTTCTAAATACTCTCTAGCTCTACTATGGACTAATTGTAATTTAGAACGGATCTCATGATAATAGTCTTCGATGTTGTACAGTGGATCAACACGGGATCCCATTGATTCAGGGATGTTGGCTTTTTTGGCAAATACTAACTCAAAAGCGTGTATTTATGATATGAACTTTGAGTAGTATTATAACAAAAAGTGTAGTACTTCAACCATTCATCCCAGTCTGTATGTATATCATTAATGTACATCCGAATATATTCATTAAGAGGTCGATGATTTCTTCCGCAACCTCCAATACTCTGATTGTGATATGCTGTTGACATTTTGTGGGGAAAATTAGATTTAGTTTTAGACCTAGTTATTGCAAAAACATTTAATGTACTACGATGTATTTCTTTCAAGTTGTTTACTGAAATACGGGACAATGCATCGGCGCAGACATTGCTTTTACCTTTAATGTACTCTACATCGAAATTATACTCTTCTAAATCTAATCGCATCCGAGTCAATTTAGAAGAAGGATTCCTCATAGAAAATAAGTACAGCAAGGGCCTATGGTCTGATCTAACTAAAAATTTATAGCCATACAGGTACGGTCTGAAGAATTTAATTGCCCAGTGTATAGCTGCTAGCTCCTTCTCTATCACAGATTTGTGAGATTCTCCTTTTGTAAAAACTCTAGAAGCATAATTCATTACCCTCAAAATTCTGGGATAGAACAGCTCCACAAGCTTCCATAGAAGCATCCGTAGTAAGAATGAAAGGTTTTGAAAAATCTGGATAATGCAGAATACGAGGATTAACTAATGCCGATTTCAGATAAGTATAAGCATTGTGACATGCCTCAGTCCAATTAAAAATTGATTTTTTTCTAGTGAGTTTGTTTAACGGCTGTGTAATTTTAGCAAAATTCGGTATAAAACGGCGATAATAGTTACAGAAAGCCACGAAGCGTTTAACCTCATCAGCATTTTGGGGAATCGGGTAATTATTGATGATTTCGTACTTTGACTCGTCAGGTAATACACCTTTATCGGTTATTTTATGACCCAAATAAGTAACTTCTTTCCGAAAGAATTGACATTTTTCAAGATTTAATTTCAAATTATACTTTCTACATGTTTCGAACACTTTTTTAAGATTATTTAAGTGATGTTTTTCTGAACAACCTATAACGATCAAATCGTCCATATAGAGAAATGCTGATTAGGGGGAAAGTCCTGTAAAGGCGAATGTCATCATTCTTTGAAAACTATTCGGACTTACTGATAGTCCAAAGGGGAGACGAGTGAACCTAAAAGAGCCTGATTCGACACTAAAAGAAGTCAAATCACGAGAATTTTCATCAAGAGGAATCTGATGAAAACCGGAAATTAAATCAATGACTGAAAACCATTTGGCTCGTCCAATATATCATCGATACGGGGAAGAGGGAATTTATCTGCAATAAGTTTCTTATTTAATTGACGAAAATCAATGACCAAACGCCAAGCTTTTTCTGCTGTACCTAACTGACCTTTTGTGAACTAATAGAACTGGATTATTATATTCTGAAACGGAGGGCTCAATGATATCGTTATCTAACATTTGTTTTACTTGCCTATTTATTTATTCTCTATGTATTGTAGGTGTACGATATTTTTTTATAAAAACGGATTTATTATCAGTTAGTTTTAATTTTTGTTTGTAAAAATTATTTACGGTAATTTTATCTGTTTTTAAAGCAAAAATATGAGAAAAATCTTTACATAATTAATAACGATTAAAAATAATGCACAATTTTTAAATTTCAAAAAAGATTTTATTTGATCACTACGCTCGTTTCACCACACTGTGGCTTCTTCAGGTGAAGACAATGATCAAATAAAATATTTTTTGAAACTTAAAAATTGTGCATTATTTTTAATCGTTATTATCATGAAGTTTCAACAAGTGAATGCCGTTACAATTAAATCTTTACATAATTCAATAACATCATCATTAATAAAATTCGGTATATTGTTTGCGTTCAATTGTTGCATAACTTGATTGTTTCTGTTTCCAAATGTACTTTGTATACTACATATGTTAAAGTTATCAAGAGATACTGTTTCCAAATTGACATCTTTAAGCGTTACACTCTTAAAAAATGTGTTAACTATTATAACAAAAGGACTTGTAGGGGAAACAATTGTTCTCGCTACAAATACACCTGGAATAAGTTCTTGATTCTTGTTTAAGATTTTTTAAATCGTCTATTTGTCTTATTACTTCACATCTAGGAGGAAGAATCAAAATGTTTTTTGCGGGAGAATTATGAATTGAAATGGTTACATTTGTAAGACCAATGCGTAGAGTCATCGTCCAGTCGGAATAATCTAATTTACATCGGTATCTTGAAATAAAATCTCGTCCTAAAATTCTATCAGCTGGAATTTGAAAATCAGAGTCGACTATTTGAAAACAATGTTCTAATTTATATTTTCCTACAAAAACATTGGTTGTTATACTCTCTAATGAATGAACTATATCATCCGTAACCCCTTTTATTGTACTCGAGTTAGAAACATTTATAGTCGATTAAGAATTTATTTTGTTTCGTTTGAAAATCGATATATCGGCTCCCGTATCCACTAAGAAGGTAGCTCTTGAACATGTCATTTCAGAAGAGAGAAATACGAAGTTTGAAAGTGAAAGATCATAATGAAAAATGTTTGAGGTTAAAGTTGAATTTAAACCTGAATTTAATGCTGAATCTAAACTTGGGGGCCATGTCGGTTTTCCGGAGCTGAGTCAGTTTGGTAAGACCTAACATTGCTGGAAAAGTGGTTGTTGTTGTTTCTACCAAATGCAGGACGGTGTTGCCTAAAATTTCGTCTGCCTCTGCCGCGGTTATTGTTTTGCCAATGATTATTAGAATTGTTTGAATTTCCTCGAAAACGATTTCTATTATTGTTGCGTTTCTGATGTTTAACATAGAATACGTTGGAAGTACTAGTTTGGGAATTAACATTAACAAACTTGGTAAATGCATCTTGAACATTGAAAAAAATTCCAACCTCCATTACTAAACGAGTTTTATCTGAATTCGCGTTCTTACTCAGAGATTGTACTACCGAATCAGTAGAGTACTTTTCCACAACGGGATGTGGTACACTCTCACTGATGTACGCTCTTTTTAAGCTTGCAGCTAACGATTCAACCTCAGCAGCGTATGTAACGGAATCTTTTGCGTTTTGTTTTAAATTTTGTAATTTTGAAGTCAAAAGCCTGGAACTTTCGCCTTTAATGCCATTTTTTAATGTAGTTATTATGTCGTCAACGGTTGATTCACCTGTTATGAAATCTCTGGCACGTCCGATTAAACGTGTTTTGATATAAGCGACTGCGTTCTCAGCATGATTATTTGAATTATTTTTGAGAAGGGTCAGCGCATCTACAAAGGATTGGAGTTTATCAAAAGAACCATCGAATTCCGCAGGTACTAACTTACTAGCTAAATTAAAAAATTCTGTTACCGACATAGCCATCGTGTCTATTTCGTCGTCTTCTTCAGATTCTGAATCTACTATTAGAGGATCTATAATCTCTTTACAAGACAGTGGTACTTTAAATTTAATATTTAATATTTGAAATGCTCTTATTACTCTATCTTTAATTAAAAGAAAAATTCGTCTAGCTGCTTGTTTTCGTTCGTTTTCTAGAGCTTCCCAATGTAGTGCTCGTGTCTGAGTATAATTATTAAAAAGCTTTATTAAATTTTTGCAAAAACCTTGCTTCACCAATTGAGATTTAGGTGTTTGTTTTTTTATCGTCCTTTTTGATTCCTTATAAACTTCTTGTCTAATACCTAATAACGTTAAATGTAACTATTCCCAGCTGGGTTGCATTAATGAAATTATAATTACCTTAAAATAATATCAATTATAATGATTAAAGTAATAGTTAATTGTATTCGCAATGAAAATGAAAAACTATTCATATCCTAATTCATCAGCCATACGGCTACAAACTGCTGACCAACATATTGTTACGTAATTTACAAAATCACGTATTTTTCTTGCAACACTTTTATTAAATTAACTCTATAACCACAACGATTCAATAACTATTTCGGTAACAACAACAACTCTATAACTATTTCGCATGTCAATCGCTTTTCTTCTCTTCTCGCTTATATCTGTCACTCTCTCCTATCAAAATACTGTCAAACTGTCCAACGCTGTTCCCTATATAGTATTATGGACGTTTCTAGGCAATTCTCGAAACGTCCAGCAACTCTCGGACTTTCTGGAACGCGTCATAGGTTACTTTTATGCTTTTACTAAACTTTCGCAGTAGGCGCATGTCAATGTCAGAATGACACTTCCGTCACACTGCCCCCCCTCTAGCGCTGATCGTCCCGATCAGTTTCTTTTACTGTGTATGGAGCCAACCGGTCGAGGTGTACAACTTTCATCTTCAATTTGGGGCCTCGTTGTGTCCTGTAGACGACATCGTTTATACGGGTAATTACTTTGTACGGACCCTCCCAATTCCGTTGTAATTTTAGGCACCTTCCTTTCTTGCGAAATGGGTTATAGAGCCATACAAGATCGCCCTCCCTGAATCCAGTGGAATTCACTCGCTGATCATAGCGGTTGCCATTTTCAGTTCGTGGAAAGGAACCTGCTTCGACGTTATACTGGTGCATCTTTCCTCGTTTCCTGGTTATCGGACCTTTGTTAGAAGCACATACTACGCATTTTCTACACCAGTCTTCCACATCCAATCTAGCATTCACCCAGTCATACCGTTCACGTAGTTTCTTTAATGTCTTCTTCACACCAAACTGTCCACCTCCAGTCCCAGCATGCAGTTCTTTTATTAATTCCTTTGTCTTCTTCTTGGGCAATACAACCTGTACTCGCTTCTTGGTCCCGTCCGGACTTTTCCAGATTGTTTTGAGGACTCCATTCTCGAGCTTTAGGGAATCCCATTGGGCCCAATAACATTTCGTCGTAGTACTCAGGGAGCTTACGTCCGCAAATGTTGGTCGAGATTCTCCCGTCTCCTTTCATTTCATAATGGGTACTAGGTCATCATCGGTTCGTTGTTCCTCAATCAACCCTGCGTCTTCCCAATTCTCTTGTCTGTCTACGGTGGTATCTAGGCATAGAACTTGTTCTAACTCTTCTTTTCGTTCCACCGAAGAACAATTCTTGCTATTCCGTGGGCATGATCGTCTTGACAGGGCTTCAGCATTACCATGGTGTTTTCTTGGCCGATGTTCAACTTTGACATTATATTCCGGTTTGCTTCTTTCGGCGGTTGATGTCTGTATTCTTCCAGATGGACATCCCCAGCTCTCAGGTGCCCCGTACGTCTGCACTTCCAACATGTAATTGCTCGTTTCCTTTTGTTACAATCGCGTGAAATATGCCCATATTTGTCGCAAGTCCAATATTTGAAATTGTATTCTTGTTTGCTTCCTTCGGCAGCTGACGTCTGTTTCTTCCAGACGGACAGCCGCTGTTCAAGTGTCCCGTACGTCCGCAATTCCAACATGTAATTCCTCGTTTTCGTTTGGCACAATCGCTTGAATGATGCCCATATTTGTCAAAAGTCCAACATCGTGGGCGCTCACTTAACCCTTCTTTCGGTTTCGAAAAAATGACTTCTTTCACTATTTTCACAACTTCTTGTCCAAATATCTCGCTGTGGTCATCAAAATTCAACCCAGCCTGCCGGATTCTAATGTGTACTTTGGATGCTTGTTTGGCTGCTTCATATTCTAGCGCGTGCGAAAATGCTTCGCTTGCAGTTTTATGTCGGGACATGCGCAGGGCTTGCTGTATTTCGGCATCTCGTACTCCATTGACAAACATTTGGGTGGATGGATAGCTGGTCTGTAAAGTCTTGAGGGACACTAGGATAAGCCAACCGCACAAGCCTTTCGATGTCCGCTTCAAATTGTTGAAGGCTTTCACTGCTACGTTGATATCGACTTTTTAATTGAGCCTGATACACTTGTTGCAGATGTTTATCACCGTAGCGCATCTCCAATCGGTCCAACATAATTTTGAAATCGTTTTGCTGCATTTCTGGTATACCTTGCAGAACGTCTAGAGCTTCCCCACGTAGCGCTATGATTAGGGCAGTGGCTTTCTCCATTTCATTCCACTCATTTGCCTTGGCAGCAGCGTCGAATTGTTTTAGATACACTGACCAAGAGACCTTCCCATCCATTGTTGGTGGTTTTATTCTGGATATTCTTACACTTCCTTCTTCGCTTTTGTTTAGTTTTGGGTACTCTTGAACGTTCAGATTGGCCTTCATATCGTCTAATTCTTTTCGAAACTTTTTGTGTACGGCCTTTAACTCTTCTTGAACTTCTACTTTTACTTCTTTTAACTCTTCTTGAAATTCTACTCTCACTTCCTTTAACTCTTCTTGAACTTCTACTCTTACTTCTTTTAACTGTTTTTTCAATCCTTCTTGCTGCATTTTTATTGCTCTCATATCTTTGATCAATTTCTCTTGACCTGCCCTAATTTCTTCTTGGCCTGCCTTCATTTCTTCCTGGCCTGCCTTCATTTCTTCCTGGCTTGCTTTAATTTCTTCCCTCATTTCTTCCTGGCTTGCCTTCATTTCTTCCTGGCTTGCCTTCATTTCTTCCTGGCCTGCCTTCATTTCTTTCTTCATTTCTTCCTGGCCTGCCTTCATTTCTTTAAGCATTTCCATAAAAAGTTTCATCTGCTCCTCCATTTTTGCTGCTTTACTTCTTGTTACTGGCATAAATAATTATTCCTAACACCAATTGTTACGTAATTTACAAAATCACGTATTTTTCTTTCAACACTTTTATTAAATTAACTCTATAACCACAACGATTCAATAACTATTTGGGTAACAACAACAACTCTATAACTATTTCGCTTGCCAATCGCTTTTCTTCTCTTCTCGCTTATATCTGTCGCTCTCTTCTATCAAAATACTGTCAAACTGTCCAACGCTGTTCCTTATATAGTATTATGGACGTTTCTAGGCAACTCTCGAAACGTCCAGCAACTCTCGGACTTTCTGGAACGCGTCATAGATTACTTCCACACAATTAAGGCAGTCGGCGCTTGTCAACGTCAGAATGACACATCTGTCACACTGCTCCCCCTCTAGCTCTGATCGTCCCGATCAGTTTCTTCCGCTGTGTATGGAGCCAACCGGTCGAGGTGTACAACTTTCATCTTCGATTTGGGGCCTCGTTGTATCCTGTAGACGACATCGTTTATCCGGGTAATCACTTTGTACGGGCCCTCCCAATTCCGTTGTAATTTAGGGCACCTTCCTTTCTTGCGAACTGGGTTATAGAGCCATACACGATCGCCCTCCCTGAATCCAGTGGAATTCGCTCGCTGGTCGTAGCGGGTCTTCATTCGGTCACTTTCAAATTTTATTCTTGTTCTGACGGCTTTATGGATGGTGTTTAGCCGCTCGCGTAGTTTAGACACATCATCGTCCGTGGACAACGAATAATCTTCAGGTCGGCCAAACATCAGATCAGCAGGTAGTCTCAGTTCTTTCCCGAATAGCACGCAGGAAGGTGTCTGTCCGGTGGTCTCGTGTATGGATGATCTACAGGCCAGAAGGAATAAGGGAATGTGGCGATCCCAGTCGGTCTGATGATCGTTCACGAACATCCTCAGGTTGTTTTCTATAGTCGCATTAAATCGCTCTACCATGCCATCAGACCAAGGATGCAGCGGAGTCGTTCTAGTTTTCCTTATTCCCATCAATTCACATACTCGTTGGAATATTTCTGATTCAAAATTTCGGCCCTGGTCTGTGTGAATCTCCATAGGAACTCCATATCGGCTGATCCAGTTGTTTATTATTGCCTCCGCCACGGTGGTTGCATCCTGGTTGGAGATTGCATAGGCTTCCGGCCACTTGCTGAAGTAATCCATCACAACGAGGATGTAGCGGTTGCCATCTTCAGTTCGGGGAAAGGGACCAGCGATATCCATTGCTATTCTTTCGAATGGTGCTCCGACGTTATACTGGTGCATCTTTCCTCGTGTCCTGGTTCTCGGACCTTTGTTGGAAGCACATACTTCGCATTTTCTACACCAGTCTTCCACATCCAATCTAGTGTTCACCCAGTAATACCGTTCACGTATTTTCTCTAATGTCTTCTTCACTCCAAAATGTCCACCTCCACTTCCAGCATGCAGCTCTTTTATTCCTTCTTTCGTCTTTTTCTTGGGCAACACAATTTGTAATCGCTTCTTGGTCCCGTCCGGACTTTCCCAGATTCTTTTAAGGACTCCATTCTCGAGCTTTAAGGAATCCCATTGGGCCCAATAACATTTCGTCGTAGTACTCAGGGGGCTTACATCTGCCCATGTTGGTCGAGATTCTCCTGTCTCTTTCCATTTCATGATGGGTCCAAGGTCATCATCGGTTCGCTGTTCCTCAATCAACACTGTATCTTCCCAATTCTCTTGTTTCTTCACGGTGGTATGTAGGCATGGAACTTGGTCTAACCCTTCTTTTCGTTCCACAGAAGAACAATGTTTGCAATTCCGTGGGCATGGTCGTCTTGATAAGGCGTCGGCATTACCATGGTGTTTTTCTGGCCGATGTTCAATTTTGAAATTGTACTCTTGTAAACGCTGTAACCATCTGGCCACCTGTCCTTCAGGGTTTCAGAATTGCAGAAATCATTTAAGAGAAGAGTGGTCAGTTCTCAGCAGGAATTCTCGCCCATATAGATATTTGTGGAAATGTTCTATAGTTTTCACCGCGGCCAATAGTTCTCGGCGGGTCACACAATTGTTCTTCTCGGGCTTTGACAGTGTCTTGCTAAAATATGCGATTACTCTTTCTTTGCCGTCTTGAATTTGAGAAAGAACCCCTCCAATACCCACATTGCTCGCATCGGTGTCGACTATGAATGGTTTTCCAAATTCGGGGTAAGTCAAAATCGGGGTGTTAGACAACTTATTTTTAAGAACTTGAAAAGCTTCTTGACAGGTGTTCGTCCAATCAAAAGGCACTCCATTCTCGGTAAGTCTGTGCAAGGGGCGAGCCACATCCGCAAATCCCTTCACGAATCTTCTATAGTACGAACATAATCCTAAGAAACTCCTCAATTCATGCTGGTTCGTTGGTTGCGGCCATTTACGAACTGCCTCGGTCTTGTCAGGATCTGTACCAACGCCTTTACTTGATATGACATGGCCTAGATATTTCACTTCAGTTCTAAACAACGCACACTTTTTGGGATTTAATTTTAGCTTTGCCGCTGTGAATTTCTGAAGTACTTTGCTCAGATTAGCGAGATGGTCTTCAAACGTTCGCCCAAACACAATGACGTCATCCAAATAGACCAAGCAGATTTCCCAATTCAGTCCTTGTAAAATGGTCTCCATTAATCTTTCAAAAGTAGGTGGTGCGTTGCATAGGCCGAAGGGCATTACATTGAATTGCCAGAGACCGTTCCCAGTAGTAAACGCAGTCTTTTCCTTGTCTTCAGGATGTACTTCGACTTGCCAATATCCGCTCTTTAGGTCCAACGTCGAGAACCATTTAACTTCACTGGACAGACAATCTAACGTGTCGTCGATTCGTGGCAAAGGATAGCTGCATTTATGTGTGACTTCGTTTAATCGTCGATAATCAACACAGAATCTCGTTGATCCGTCCTTCTTGCGTACCAAAACGATAGGGGATGTCCATGGACTTTTCGATGGTTCTATTATCCTTTTCTTCTGCATGTCCTTAATCAATGAATCGACTTCTTCTCGTTTAGCCCATGGTACTCGTCTGGGTGGCTGTTTGATTGGTCTTGCATTTCCTGTTTTGATTCGGTGGTACGCTAAATTGGTTCTTCCATAATCGCTGTCATCAATCGCAAAGACGTTCTTGTTAGTTCGAATTAGGTGTTGTAGCTTTCGAGTTTCTTCTTCAGTAAGATGTTCAGTAGCCTTGTTGATTAATTCTTCTGCCTCAAATCTTCGTTGTCTTGCTCTATGACTCCAGTGATTTCATAAGGGACATTGTCCTCTATTGTTATTCGGGCAACAGCTTCGGAGTGTCCCGGTAAAACTTGATCTTCAGCAACGACGACCCGTAGTGTTCGCTGATCAGTCCCATTTCTTTGTAGTGGCAGTTCTTGATCTCCATTTCGTAAACATTTTGTGCCCATGTCTAGCTGGATTCGGTGTCTCTCCAGGAAGTCGAGTCCCAAAATTATGTCATCGGTGATATCGGCCACCAGCACTTGTTGATACAGGCTCGCGTCTCCAAGACCGATCACCACTTCGCATTCTCCATGAAAGGAGGTTGTTTCCCCTGTCGCAGTTGTTAAGACAGCATTTATGGTTAGCGGTCGAATCCTCCATTTACCGATTATTCGAGGGTTAACTATCGTTCTTGATGCGCCGGTATCCACTATCAGTTTTAATTTCCTGCCGTCCACAAAACCATCCACAGTAAGTGAATTACCAGTGGTTGTTTTCGATACGGAGATGATGATTGGGGCTTGGGGACGCAAAGCCGACTTTCGCCCCGTAAGGCCGGCTATTCTTAGTTTCCCTGCTTGCTTCCTTTGGCGGCTGACGTCTGTCTTCTTCCAGATGGACAGCCTCTGCTCAAGTGCCCCGTACCTCCGCAATTCCAGCAAGTAAATTCTCTCTTTCTTTTGAGACAATCGCGTGAAAGATGACCCTGTTTGTCGCAAGTCCAACAGCGTGGGCGCTCACTCATCTCTTCTTTCAGTTTTGAAGAAAACACTTCTTTAGCTATTTTTACAACTTCTTGTCGAAGTAACTCGCTGTCCTCATCAAAATTGAACCCAACCTGTCGAATTCTAACATGTCCTTTGGATGCTTGTTTGGCTGCTTCATATTCCAGTGCGTGCGACAAAGCTTCGCCTGCAGTTTTATGTCGAGACATGCGCAGGGCTTGCTGTATTTCGACATCTCGCACTCCATCGACAAACATTTGCGTGGACAGCTGGTCTGTAAAGTCTTGAGGGGCACTAGGATAAGCCAACCGCACAAGCCTTTCGACGTCCGCTTCGAATTGCTGGAGGCTTTCGCTGCTACGTTGATAGCGACTTTTTAACTGAGCCTGGTACATTTGTTGTAGGTGTTTATCACCATAGCGCATCTCCAATCGGTCCACCAGAATTTTAAAATCGTTTTGTTGCATTTCTGGTATACCTTGCAAAACGTCGAGAGCTTCCCCACGTAGCGCTATGATCAGGGCAGTGGCTTTCTCCATTTCATTCCAATCATTTGCCTTGGCAGCAGCGTCGAATTGTTTAAGATAGACTGACCAAGAGATCTTCCCATCAAATGTTGGTGGTTTTATTCTCGACATTCTTACACTTCCTTCTTCGATTTTGTGTAGTTTTGGGTACTCTTGAGCATTCAGATTGGCCTTCATATCGTCTAATTCCTCTTGAAACTTTCTGTGTGCGGCCCTTACTTCCTTAAACTCTTCTTGAACTTCTACTCTTACTTCCTTTATTTCTTCTTGAACTTCTACTCTTGCTTCCTTTAACTCTTCTTGAACTTCTTGAACTTCTACTCTTACTTCTTTTAACTCTTCTTGAACTTCTACTCTTATTTCCTTTAAACTGTTCTTTCAATCCTTCTTGCTCAATTTATATTGTTCTCATATCTTCTATCAATTTCTCTTGACCTGCCTTAATTTCTTCTTGGCCTGCTTTAATTTCTTCCTTCATTTCCACCTTCATTTCTTCCTGACCTGCCTTAATTTCTTCTTGGCCTGCTTTAATTTCTTGCTTCATTTCTTCCTTGCCTGCTTTAATTTCTTCTTTCATTTCCACCTTCATTTCTTCCTGACCTGCCTTCATTTCTTTAAGCATTTCCATCAAAGATTTCATTTGCTCCTCCATTTTTGCCGCTTGACTTCTTGTTACTGGCATAAATCCCACTCCTGACACCAATTGTTACGTAATTTACAATTTCACGTATTTTTCTCTCAACACTTTTTATTAAATTAACTATAACACAACAACGATTCAATATCTATTTCGATAACAACAACAACTCTATAACTATTTCGCTTGTCAATCGCTTTTCTTCTCTTCTCGCTTATATCTGTCGCTCTCTTCTATCAAAATACTGTCAAACTGTCCAACGCTGTTCCTTATATAGTATTATGGACGTTTCTAGGCAACTCTCGAAACGTCAAGCAACTCTCGGACTTTCTGGAACGCGTCATAGATTACTTCCACACAATTTAGGCAGTCGGCGCTTGTCAACGTCAGAATGACACATCTGTCACACTATATATATACCATACATTTGAAACCAAAACCCATACTTGATATTATTATGAGACAAATAATAATTTAGTAATAGCAACCAAATCATTTTGTTCTAGTGAACCGATATTATTATTACCAAATCGTTCATTTATTCAACAAAAGAATTATACCCCTGACTAAATATTAAATTACATTCTGTTAACTTAAGAATTTTCGTTCGAAGAATAAAATAAGGTTGAGGTAATTACTTTCCTAAATAGGATAAAATGTATGAACACTTGAAAGAACAATTTTAACAACAGTCTATGACTAAATAATAGATACATTATTTTGTTAGAAACGTCTCTTTATTGTACATCTCTTCTGCTTACAACATATTCTCCATTTGCAGAAATATGGCCCTTTATAGCTGTAACCTACCTACATTTATTAATATGAAATAATTTATGGGAATATCAATTAAATATCTTCAACCACATAGTTAATGCTTTCTGATGGAAGTAACGACGCGATTATTTTCATATGCACTTCTTCAATCTGTCAATTAGATAATACGTTCGCATTGTTAAAAATTAAATATATTTCTGGCATCAAATTATTTTTAATTCATAAACATGCTTGATAAATATATCAAACAATTATTGTAGAAAAACTACTAATTTATCATATTCACATGCTCTTTATATGCTGTCTAGAGTTTTAAGCATTTGCCAAAGAAGTTATACCCAAATACGAAATATCTGTCGTTGGAGGAAGGCTTCCGAAGGCCGATCCTGATGTAAACTTTAAGTGTCATGGAGATAAAGTAAACGGGGTAGTGTTTTGCAGTGTAATGTATATCATAAAAGTTGTTATAATAAAAAAAGCTGTAAAATATGTGACCAATAACTTGGTAATCTGTGATGAACACGAAGAGATGACCTTAAAAACGAACAATAAAGATATACTTAGCATGATTATAACTACACTCAGAGTAGAGATTAAACCAGTAGATGAAATAATTATTTAATTGTTAACTACCTGTAAAAATTATGAAGTAGAAATTAAAGAGCTTAAGAGGGTTGGTGTGATCATAATTAACAAACACCTTCCCTGAAAAGACAATGGATATTCTCGGCTTTCCTGACACATCTAGTATATTCCAGCAAAGATCAATGGGAAAACAGTTGAATTGCGAGGAGACTGTAGAATTCTCTAGAAAGAAAGCTGAAAGACTATATAAGGCGAGCCGGCTTGCACCCGAGAAGAATTGGCGAAGAATTGTCAGCTGTTGTTAACAACGCGCGAAGCGATCGATCGGCGAATCATAGAGTGGCCATAGAATTCATAGAGTGCGATTAGGTAGTGGTTACGGTTACGGCGAAAGAAGAAAAGACTTTCTAGTGGAATAAATTTCGTGGACTTGTATATAACAGTAGTGTAGTTAAATTCATTTTAGTTATTAATAAAATTCGTTGTTTCTGTTTCGTTAATTGTGTTTTTCGTGACTTAACACGTCACAATATTCACAAGAAAAGAAACACCACAGCTACAAATAGATGATTTAAATATTAATAAATTAATAAATGACAGATAAAAACACAATTTAAAAAAATCTTAATGAAGAATTTATAATTACCAACATTTTGTTAAAAGATAAACTAAAGATACAAACACAACCACAATGACCAGCTATAAATTATCCAAGTGTCACAAATCATCATAAGAATACTCCAGAGTATGTGCCGCATATTATTGTACAAACAGCAGAAGAAAATACAGAAAATCTACTAAACAGAATAAAAAGATTAATTACAATCAAAACGAGCCTACGATCATTTACCAATTAATAAAATATCATTAAAAAAAAATTTTATAAAATGTAGGAATCACTGTTATGTGAAAAAAATTGAGCATGGTTTAAATGAAGCAAAGTGAAAATTGGAAAGAGCAGGAACCCTAGGTTAAAAATATAATCGCAAGAAATATGCTCAATAGAAGACAAGAAATCAAGGCCGTACACAAGTATTTAAATAAAAAAACGAAAAGGAGTGTGCTGGGACACATAGTAGAAGTGAAACTTCAACGGACAAGTGAAAAAAAGAATGCATTTTTTGTTTAATATTATCAAACAAAAACACTGAATTCAATCCGAAACCAAAAAAAAACATTAATTTTGCAAGCCCGATATTCTCGTTGCCTCTCAGCTCTAGAGGTAAAAAAACAATGCCCGGCGACTATTCTCGGCGTCTCCTCTTTGTGCGGATCTTCGTAAACTTTTTCTGCCTCTCTCACTCTGCCTACGTAAATGGTTATTAGAAAAAGACAAGGAGTTTAACAGATTTGTTAGCTCTACGAGTCAACTCTCATGCCAAAAACTCCTATAGTGTATCCGTTAATAATAGAAGTCAATTCAATAGCATATGAAACAATTATGGAACATAAAAAAATAAACATTGGATTTTCTCAACGTAATATATATATAATGACTTTAATTAATATAAACTTATGTAACAAATACAGCAAGTATGGTCTAAGCGAGAAAAAATGCTATCAAAATTTGTGCTGTCGCTTTTGCTCGGATCAGCATAACAGTAAAGAGTGAAAAAAAAAAGAAAAGAAAAACAAAGTTATTTACCGCTTACAATCAAGCAACCCTATAACATAGAAAGCATATTATAGCATTATAACGATTTAAATAACAAATAACTCCGAAAGTCTCACTAAAAACAAAATAATAAATTTACAAAAAAAAAAAATTAAAGTATTACGTTTGAAAGCAGTTACGTAAATGCGATAAAATTATTTAATGAAATACCAAACGATGTGAAAATCATGAAAAACAATTAATAAAATGAAAACTATGCCTTGGATTAACTAGACAATAACAAATTATATTTATTAGATTATTACAATTCCTTTTACACAATGTATTAGAATTACATATTCTACAAACAATAATAATTTAGCTGTGAAATTATAGTATTTAAACTTAAAAGCACACTTTATTTAGTTTATTCCAGTTATTAGTTAATACCAGTCCTATGTATAGACAATTAGCGTCTATAGGTATTACAAAGAAATAAAATTGATATGAATGATTTTGAGTGCTGTATTGATAGTAACGGAACCCTTGAATTGCTCGTATTTTTTTAGTATTTCCTAATTACATTTATTAATGACGATCCTTTCCTTCTTCCTGGTATAAAGATCATGCATTTCGCCTGTCCTGTTTGCTTTATTTCATTGAATCATTTTATATTTGCTGGTCTTTCTCTCTCTTTTATGTTTCTATTCTTGTCTTATCTGCTACTTGTTTTGTTATTTCGTGGCCTTCTTTATTGTTGAATCGTCGATCTTCTTGTAACCAGGTTTTCTGCCCTTGTTTTGTTTTTCTTGTCCACCGACGTAAGTATTTAGCAAATGTAGATTTTTTTAGAACTTTCTTGTTGGAATAATTTCTCTACTTTTCTTTTAAAGACTGACAGGCTGATGTCTGGATCGACCTCTTGGAAGTTGCATCTTGTTATCAATCAACTTTGACTCACTTTAACTCTTAGTTCAATAACTCTAAAACAAATTAGTTTATATTACCTTCAACAAGGTAAAAGTAACGTCCACACGTCCACACCCACCCACGTCTTATTTCCAATTCCGGTAACCTGGTGTCGTTTCTTCTATTAAAAGAAGATTAGGTTATTTAAACACATGGTTATAAAAAGTTTTGGGTAGTTAAAAATTCAATTAATCAAAAAAGAAAATACTTGGTAACTTTTCAAACAATTTACAATAGTAGGCGAATCTCTCTAAACTTTTTTTAAACTCACGGTTTCACAAAAAAACAACTCACAATCAGTAGAATTCAATATTTACCACAAACCCACATCAACAGACGGTTATTATCCCGTTCTATTCTTAACAATCTAATTCGGTCAAACATTATATAATTAAAATGTATTAGGAATATGCATTATATATTCATAAAAAATAATCTACCTACATAAAATATATTAAGGGTGAAAATAAATTTACAAATCAATAACTGCTTTTCGTGGAAATTAACGTAACTGCCATCAATACAGACATGCATTAATTATAAAATAACCAAGATATATTTTGAAATACTATAGTAACTATTCAGGAACCTAATCAACCGATAATTTTATAAATTCTGTGCAAGGGAAGTCAAATAAGACAAAAAGACCAAGGAAATTAGGATTATTATATCTTGCAAAACTATAAAGGTACTAGAGAGGGTACTAGAACAGGAAGTACTAATGAAGCAAAAACAGTAGTCTATAAGCATTTATTTAATGAAAAATAAAATAATGAAAGATATAAACTATAAAAATACAGGCAGTAATACATTAGAAAGCCCTATTGACACACAAAATTATCTAAAGGTTTTTTTTTATATCCATATTAATATTATGTTTGGTAATTAATAACTTTGGCTGTACCAACTCGATTTCTTTCAAACTCGAATATGTTGTTCCACTCGATGTGCCGAATAAGATTATATATGTATATGTTACGCAAAGAAACCAATCTTTTACATAAATTCTACCCCTCCCAGTTTGTAAAGCTTGAACTAACCTAGAAAAATTTGACGTCTGGGTTAGGTTACGATGTGTAAAGATTCCGAAGAGAAATCGTATGGGTTAAGTGTCATATCCATAATGCATTGTGGACAAAATATTTGGGCTGTGGGCTATTTCAGCAATTGCAAACAACTAGTGGCGGTTTTACTGTAGGTGCATTTGTTCAGTGAACCCCCTTAAAAATTGAACTAGTTACACCATATAATTTTATCCTTTTAATATTATTATATTATTGATGATTATCGTATAATATACATCTCTTTTACCATTTCATAGTTCATAGTTACAAAACACCTACCCGCAACCCATAGAAAATATTTAAATTTTTGTTGTGTCGCTGTCCGCTGACGACTTTACCTAACATTTTTGGTTCAAGTTTGATTCTGAACATATCACGAGAGCGATACTCCGTTTGATGTCCATGTGTTAGAGAGAGAGGCGTCGGACACGTGAAATGGAAGATAAAATACACTCAACATACAGCGTTTAGGTGCACTGCACGAGAAGCTGGAATCAGCCGGAAATATGTCGTGCTACGTCGGCACGAGTACCCGACAGTCTACCAGGGTTTTGCAACTTCGGTTAGCCTGCCACCTGGTGAATATGTCCAGTACGAGTCATTTTTAAAGGCTCCGGAAGCTAGTGTTGGTAGGAACCGATAGTAAAAAATTATGTTCAGAAGCATGTTCAGATTTCAAAATTCAAATTCCTCTAATTGTAAATGGCGCACAATTTATTGCACAATACGTGTTAATTAAAATATTACGTAAATGATGGAGTCGTGTTCGGTAAAATATATTAAAGAAAATTCAAGAAATGGCTCATAGAAGTCAGGAACTGTTAAAACTTAAACGGTGAATAAGTAAACAGTAATTTAAATATACTCCCCCCTCCCTAAACATAAATTTAGTATTTATTTATTATATAGGGTATAATTTCTTCTTTTGAATATAATCCTGTGGATTCAAACAAGTTTGCTGAAAATTTAATAAGTTAAGTGAAAGTCTGTTTCCACAAAATCGATTCTTATATCTTGTGATATTTCGGTATCGTATCAATTTGTGGTGGATTTTATCCACTGATCTGCATTTTAAGCTTGCAGTGATATTTTAAAGAGGCTCCTTACTAGTCGTAACTGCTACTAATGGACTAAGAAGCACGGACCAAAAATTGGTAGCGATTTGCAACACAACCACAGCGTACGTAAATATAATTTTAAAGGTCAGGAAACATGATTAAGGAAATGCCATTCCACCATGTTGGAGCGTTTGCAAGTTGTACAATGTTAAATATGCTACGATATGTATAATTTGTATGTATTAAAGGTAGAGGACAAATAAAGTGAACAAGTTGATATTGTCACTCGGTCCAACATGTGCCTTGATTAGTGTTTCTCTTTTTACGGTTTGCAGAACTGTTTTTTGTTGTTAATGGATTAAAAAATAATAATCTCTTCTCAACGGATGTACTGCTGTCCTACATATATAACTCGAAGGCCCACCGTATAAATAAAATACAGAAATGGATATAACAGATAATTTAAGGCAAATTTAAAGCCTAGGGGAATCCTATCGAAGGATACGTCTGTAGTCATGCTAATGTGTCAGTCAATTTATCAAAAATTCTTGTGAAAACTAAAAATAATTAGCGGCAAATTTTTACTTTTCACGGACAATTTACGGCCAATTATCCCACCTTTAATTTTACTCCGGGATATTATGGTCATGCTAACTTTAGAAACGTTCTTCTATAGAGCTATACGCTAAATTGGATTTACTGTTGCAAGGCATATCGGAAGTATAAACAATAATAAGCGTCTATCCAATAAGAATAAAAGAACCAATCAAAATATGTTGAAGTATGCTATATTTATTTTAGAAATATATAAATAATTATCAATAGAACTTAATTACGTAAGTGTAAACTACTATAAGATAAACATTATTCTATAATAAGTTTTATTTTTCTTTCATAAATAACCCAAACGATATAAAAAATTAATAATATACCTGTAAAGAAAGCGAATTCATTGCAGCGCAAAATTTTAGGGACCGCATACGTCCAACAACATCGACTGCCCTCACGTGTCTGCCCGTTCGGGTACTTCCAGGGTATGGGATGTCGACGGTAACGCCATCGTAGCATCTTTCCCACCAACTAAATCGCCTTTGTTTATTATCTCTAAATTACTGACAGTAGAGAAAATTTGGTTGTGATGACGATTAAAAATTGTAGTTCATTGTCGTTGCGTATAAATGCACATAGGGTGCGCACCAGTGTGCACGTAAAATTTGGGATTTCCTATCATATGTGCATCAATTTGTTTATGAATTTGTTGTATGATCCACGTTGTATAGTTTTGTGATGGTTTTGTGTTATAAGTTTTTCGTTTTTGTTTGTTGACATTTTTGATAAAGTGTGAATTACCTGAAAACTTGTTTTCTCACTTGAAAGAGTATAAGGGGCATAAATTGTTCCATCCCTCAAGTAAGTTTACTACATTGATTAGAAATATCACCACTCGTGGCGAGTGTTACCAGATCGACCAGATCTCCTTCATCAAACTGCTGTTATACAGAAGCTACTGGATTTTATCGAAATTAACAATTTTTTATGTCCTGTTATTTAAAATTTGCTAATTTTTTTATACTTTTAAAAAGAATAATGCAATAGCTCTTTTATATAAAATTGTAACTGTATTTGTATTATTGTATTCGCACTATTTATTACGTTACTGTAATTATACCTTTAATTAAATATATGTACTTTTGTGATAACGAATTTTCTTTATTTTTATAATAATAAATTATAATAACAAAAACCCTACATGCTTCACGCTTTTAAAATTCCCGCCATAGCCGATATAGTAGTTTTCTATGTAGAATTTTCTATCTTCTCTCTCACTCTTCAATGAAGCTTGGTGGGACAGTTGGTGAGATGGCGCTGATGTCAAATTAAGAAATTGAGCTTCTTATCTATAATCATCATCTAGGGGTACTTCGGTAGTGTGTCGCCGGTCACCGCGACGTGACGCGTACTTGAATTTAGGCGAAACAAATTTTCTGATTTCCTTTTTTTAAACATGTCTCTTAGTTAAGGTAAATTATATACTTATATATAGCGGTTTGTGTAGATATAGAAACTTTCATCCCCCTCAAATTTTATTTTCGCGGCAAAAAGTAACCTATATGTTTCCTCTAGGTCCCATCTTTGTCTATACCAAAGTTCATCAAACTTGGTTAAGCGGTTTAAGCGTGAAAACGTAACAGACAGGCTTACTTTCACATTTATAATATTAATATGGATAAATCGCAATAATCACCAAATAAGCTACTAATATTTAGTCGTCAACAACCACGACTGTATTATTAAAGTTTAATAGGCTTGTATGAAAATATGAAAGAAGTTGTTTGGAATATTGTGGAATCTTTGATATAAGTACCCAATTCCAGAAAAAAAAAACATATACTGAAAAAGAGGCTTTTCCCAAGAATTCATTGTTTTCCGGGTGGAACATACTATCTTGCGAAACTTCTTTTGAGATGTAGATTAAATTGAAGTCAGTCTTTGACAAAGAATCTGCTGTGTTCTACCTACAGCAAAAATTGTTAAAAGTACCACAGTTCACTGTGTTAATTCTTGTCTTGAATAAACAATGCAAAATAGAAGCAACTTTGTGATGAGATTAAAAAAAATACCGGCCAAGTGCGAGTCGAACTCGCGCACCGAGGGTTCCGTACAAACCTGTATATATGTGATGTAACTATAAATTTAAGGTTTTGGGAAATTTTCCTTTATATGTGCTATAAAACATTGCTTCATGCCAAATTTCAAGATTCTATCTCGACTGGAAGTACCCTTTATTCAAAGAAAAGAATAAAAGGCAAATTAATGTTTCAACGGATTAATACTATTAATATAAATCTACTCTTGATAAAGACCGCATGGTCGAAACATATGTCGAGTTTTTCGAAATAAATCCGTTGAAACATTAATTTGCCTTTTATTCTTTTCTTTGATTAATTATGTTTCATCAACAGTGCACCGAAAAAAGTTTACTAAGTACCCTTTATTTTTGATTCCCTTGCGAGTAGTTGCGAGTTTGAAAATATGCGGCTTAAATTGCTTTCTTTTGATTGCGTTACAGCTTAAAGGTATTATAGACCTGAGTATTTGATATGAATTTCAATTTAATACCTGAACGCGTTCATGAGGAAAGGGGTAGTAACTTTAAAATTATTAAAAATATTTTTATTATATGATTGGAACTAAAAATTTACGGTTTTCGCAATTTTTCCTTTATCTGTGCTATAAGACGTTGCTTCGTACCAAATTTCAAGATTCTGAGTTCACGGGAAGTACCCTGTAGGTTTTGATTCGAAAATTTGCGGCATAAACGGCTGTATCTTTTGATTGCGTTGGCTTAGAAGTTTGATTTTCTCACAGATCCAAGGGACAATAGACCTGAGTATTTGATATAAATTATAAATAAAGGGTCTTGACAGACAGACGGAAGGACGGACGGACGGACAACGAAGTGATCCTATAAGGGTTCCGCTTTTTTTTTTGAGGTGCGGAACCCTAAAAAAGAAAAAATAGCGATACTATAAGACAGGCTATTTACGGTGCATTCTTGATGAAACATGTTTAATAGGCAAATAAAACAACTATATAACTTATTGTTTCAACTATAATTCCAAAAAAATCTTACAATCGTTTCGACCGATAGGTCATTATCAAAGAGACATTCAAGTAGAAGTGCTAAGATTATATTATTTACAGAAATATAAATAGTTGTTCGTACATCTGGTTGGGACTACCTGCTTAGTGAAAAACCTTAAATTATAGAATCTGCTTACAATGACGACAACAACAAGGGTGTATTATACGAGTGCAACTCAATTTGATTATTTACTAAGTTTTCATTTTTGTTTTCTAAAGCCTTTTTAATTTCTAAGTTCTCATAAAGGTTTAATAATTTGCCTTTATTGAGAAAATGGAGTACCTTGGTGTTGTCCTCATCCACTGTATGACTATGAGTAACACAATGTTCCGAGAAACCCGAGGTAGTGATCTTATTTTATTTTTTATTTTTTATTGAATGGTTGTGTTCTCGGATACGATTTTTTATAGCCCTCCCCGACTGGCTTATATATGTGGCATTACAATTTTTGCAAAATAATTTATAAATTCCACTTTTTGACAGTTTTTCTATTGTTTCCTTATTGTTGACTAATAAATTCCCTAGATTAACTTTGTTTACTTCTATAATGTTACAATTTGGGTTCGATTTCTTTATCTGATTTTTGATTTAAGCGCTACAATTTTTAATATAATTTAAGGTAGCACTTCTACTTGAATGTCTCTTTTGTAGCGACCAGTGACACAGTACGTGTGTGCGATAACAATTTGTGGCATGTACTTGTTATCGCTAACATGCTTACGGCGTAAACACCGCACACGGTACTTTTTGTGTTATCAACTTACAAGATGTAAATCATTCTCCGGCGACAAGTAACAAGTTCAATTCTGGAATAATCGAAGACTTTCTAATTATTACTCATCATTCGGGAATACTCAGGATTTCTTCGAGTTCCTGTCTAGAAAGTTCGAAAGGTGTATATATAGTGATCATCTTTGGACCGAGACAGTTAGTTGAAGAAAGCATCAGTGCGCGAATTAAAACCGATAATAGACAAAGTGATATAAATAAATTGTTATATAAATAAGTGAATTGCTGTGATATAAATGGTAGTTGTAAGTTAGTGTTAAAGTGTTATAAATAGTGTTACATAAATAATTGTTTAAATAAATACTTTGACTAGAAAATTCGTTACACTTTGATAATGACCTATCGGTCGAAACAATTGTAAGAGTTTTTTTGGAATTATAGTTGAAACAATAAGTTATATAGTTGTTTTATTTGCCTAATAGCGATACTGTTTAGAAATAAAACAAACTTTGGAGGAACTAACTTCATAGTTACTATTTGAAGAAGAACGAGCTGATTGTGAAGTAACTACAGCATTAATGGGAAAGTGTAATTCTAAACTACAGCCTACAACCTGTGAAAAAACAGTATTTAAAATATATATAATTATTGTCATAAGCTGTGACATATTTCAGAGTATTGCTCCTGTAAGGAAAAAAGAAATAAAAAACAAAAAAAGAAAGAAGTTTGCACGATTACAGCTCTTGTGTTCAATACGGGTCTCTAATCAAATTACTGTTGGATTGTAAATAGTGGGGGATACTCTTATTTTGTGAAGAAGACTATAAGAAAAAATGAATTCATGTAGTATAGAAAAACTAATTGTCGACATCCTTACAAAACTTGTGGTATCCAATGGTCATCTTTAATCCTTTAAATATTCTACGCACGCTTCTTTAAAAAAAAAAAAAATTATATAGTTTTTCGATTATGGTATTATAAAATTATTTGTTAAATTTTCTGATAGCTTTCTGAATAATTACTTGCATTTTACGTGAGTAAAATAAAGTAAACAACCACATGTTTTTTTTTTTTGTTTGTGTGGTCTGCCTAATTTCTGTTGGTGTTCAGGCGTTTCTCACACATGGGGTGTAATAACCATAAATACTCTTGAGCTGACGTGAGACCTGTTCTCGTTTAGTTAAAATTTTTGTTACTTTTCTCGTAGATCGATTTCCTGTGGGAATTTTTCTTAGATGCGGCGTGGGTTCGATTGGTTTTGATGACGTGTTAGTACGAGCCTTTAAAAGGGCTGCGACGTGATTTTTAAGGCATTCAATTCGATTCAATTCTGATTCAATTCTGTTTCATATTCAATTCAATTCAATTCTGATTCGATTCATTCAATTCAATTCTGATTCAGATTTCAACAATCATATTCAATTCGATTCAATTCAACATTCAGATTCAGATTTTGAAATCCGAGTTTAAAATTTGTCTTTTTTTTATTTTGTGTTTTTGAGTTTTTCTTTGTTTTTGAGTTTTTGTTTCCAATTGGATTAATTACTTACATTTCTAACAGGTATGATAATTATTTTATTATTCTAAATTAATATTATTTTGTTTCATCATTTTTATAATTTTAATTGTTTCACATTTAATTTCACTTTTTATTATTTTCTTTTATAATTATAGAAATATTGTTCAATTGTTTATAAATTTTTAAAATAATTTCAATTTAGGTAAATCTCATTAAATTAAATAAATTACATTTTTTTAAATAATTTCAATCAGGTAAATCTCCCTAAATTAAATAAATTACATTTTTAAAGATAATTTCAATTCAGGTAAATCTCATTAAATTAAATAAATTACATTTTTTTAAATTAATTTCAATTCAGGTAAATCTTACTAAATTAAATAAGTTATATTTTTAAAATTCTTTCACTTAAAAGGTTTTTCAGACTTAACATTAATAAACTATTTAGAGTATAAGCTTTTGATCGTTGAAACATATCCATAGTTAAAAATATGAAAAACACAAGTTTCAAGAACAAATTTATTATATTGCACTACAATATTGTTTCACCACACAGTGGCTTCATCAGGTGATGACTTAACGAATTACATCTATTTGGTAGTATATATACTTATAGCGAAGCGTAGGGGTTGAATAGAAGAATCAATGGAAGTTAATATTTAAAAGTGGGGAAAAGTTTACCTCTATTTGATCATTTAATATGATACCTTTTTTATTTTATTTATTAATTTCAAAAGTTTCAAGTAAATTTAATTTATAGCCTTTATTTTGTATATGCAAAATTTTGAAGTTTTGATCAAAGTTATGTTTATTATTAATTAAATGTTCGGCATAAGTTGACTCTGTTTTATTGTTAGTGGAGCATAGCAAATGTTCATTTATACGTGTCTGAAAAGACCTTCCTGTCTGACCTATATAAACTTTTGGACAATCCTTGCAATTTAATGAATAAACTCCAGAATTACAGTTCTTCGGGGTTTTACATTTATTGTTTAAGATATATTTACCTAATGAATTATTTGTTTTAAAGGCGATAAAACTAGTGTTAGTATATTGAATTCTTTTACCAATTTTTAAGGAGATATTACCTAAATAAGAAATACAGTTGAATTCATTTCTTATTTAGGTAATATCTCCTTAAAAATTGGTAAAAGAATTCAATATACTAACACTAGTTTTATCGCCTTTAAAACAAATAATTCATTAGGTAAATATATCTTAAACAATAAATGTAAAACCCCGAAGAACTGTAATTCTGGAGTTTATTTATTAAATTGCAAGGATTGTCCAAAAGTTTATACAGGTCAGACAGGAAGGTCTTTTCAGACACGTATAAATGAACATTTGTTATGCTTCACTAACAATAAAACAGAGTCAACTTATGCCGAACATTTAATTAATAATAAACATAACTGATCAAAACTTCAAAATTTTGCATATACAAAATAAAGGCTATAAATTAAATTTACTTGAAACCCTTGAAATTAATAAATACAATAAAAAAAGGTATCATATTAAATGATCAAATAGAGGTAAACAATTCCCCACTTTTAAATATTAACTTCCATTGATTCTTCTGTTCAACCCCTACCCTTCGCTATAAGTATATATACTACCAAATAGATGTAATTCGTTAAGTCATTACCTGATGAAGCCACTGTGTGGTGAAACAATATTGTAGTGCAATATAATAAATTTGTTCTTGAAACTTGTGTTTTTCATATTTTTAACTATTAACATTAATATTTCATTTTTCAACTTATAATAATTTGTGTATATTTTCGAAAGGGGTAAAACATTTTGTGGTTCAATCTAAGTATGAAATGCCTTGTTGTAGGTACTAATATTTTCTCCCGTGTGGACGTTGATGGGAGTATAACAGGGGCTTTTGTTATATTGAGAGTTTTATCGATCATGTCTCGCTCAACGAGACAGATGCCTAGGCTAGATAGAAAATGCAAACAAACATTAGTCGTGTAGCCCGATGTATTCCAACGATCAACGTTATCTGGATTGCTTCCATACAGGACTCCAGGCTCCTAAATTAACTAACAAATATGTTTTTGGTTTTAAAATGTGCGCCTGTTTGTAGGGATTGAATTTGAAATTGTGTCAAAATTAATCAAACATTAGGAAATTACAATAAAATTTGGGTGATTTACATTTTGTGAATTTTTCATAAGTTTTTCTAAATTTTCTTACACAAATTATTTTTCATTTTTGTTGAGCCTGAGAACTACAAAAATTTAATTTATCTTTTCCAAGTTGTTTTTGATTTTGTGGGCAATAAAGGAGACGATATACTTGGTTATAAACAGACTTTATTTTGTGTCTATTCAAGTCGAAGTTACAATTAATACTAAACGTTAAGTTGGTATTGTGAGTATCCCCACTTTCAATAGTAAGTTAGGAGAACGAGTGTGATAGATCCACAACATATCTCCCCTTATCGTAACACCTCGTTCACAATAGTTTTATTTTTACAATGTGATTAACTAAGATATTATGTGGTAATGCTTTTGTAAATAAATCTGCCACATTGTCATTTGATGAGACATAAATCAGCTTTATTAAACCTTCTTCATATTTTTCTCTCGTGATGTGATACGATATATCAATGTGCTTTGATTTAGATCGTTCTACTCTATTTGTCGTAAAACTTATTGCTGATTTATTATCGCATCTGATGACATAGGGCTTACATGGAATATAGATTTGTATTACACGTTTTAACTCGTTATACATCATATTCATCCAAATAGCTTCTTTTACTGCAGTTTCTAAAGCTATATATTCTGCCTCCATAGTTGAGGTTGCGATTGATTTCTGTTTGTTCGATTTCCAATTTATTGGATTACCCGCCAAGAAAACTATCATTCCGCTATATGAATGCCTATCATTTACATCGGCTGCCCAATCGGCATCGCTAAATATTTCTATTTCGCTGTTTCCCAGAGTATACGTTAGTTCAAGATCGATAGTTGCCGATAAGTACATACTTTAAAATTTTCTTTGCTTGTAACCAGTGAATTTTATTTGTAGTAGATACAAATTGTGATAATTTTGATACGGCATACATTATATGTATCAGGCCGTGTTGCTAACGCTATATATGTTAATGAACCTATCAAACTTCTATAAGGTACATTTTTCATTTGTTCTTTCTCGTATTCGCTCGTAGGATAATCTTGTTTTGATAGTTTTAAACCCGGTTCGATTGGAACTTTAGCTGTTTTACATTCATTCAAGTTGTACTCATTTAATAATCTTTGGATGTATATCTTTGGAGATAATTTTATATTTTTATCATTACATTTTATACTTATACCTAACAAGTATGATACTATTCCTAAGTCTCTAATTTCGTATTTTGATTTCAATAGCTCATTTATTTTATTTATTTCGTTATTATTCCCACCAAATATTATTATATCGTCTACATAGATAATTAGAATAATTTCACTGCCATAAGCATAAACACAATTATTTGACTTAGTTCGCCAAAATCCATTTTTGATTAGAAACTTGTCTATTGCGTTGTTCCAACATTTTCCTGATTGTTTGAGTCCATATAGAGGAAGTCCGCCTAATATGGGGAGGGTGCCTAATTTGGGATACCGCTAGTTTTCTATGTTCCTGAGAGCGACACCTGTTGTTCTGTAGTTGACCGACAGAACAACAGATATCTGTGAATCTGTGAAAGTTAGAAGAGTTTTTCTGAGGTACTTAAACACCGTGCTTTATTGTGAAAAAGGTAGGTACTATTTTTTTCTTTTTCGCATGGAATAGGTGCATGATAAACGGCCTTTCGCCTTGTGAAACAATGGTCGGGTTCCGTTTTTGCTTTTCAGTATTTTTGCTGTTAAAATTTTATAGACCGGGTTTGCCCTAATATGGGGTATGTTGACATGCTTAATTTGGGGTACCCCAAATAAGGCGTATAAGGGTGGTTTTCTTTCAGATGCCAAAGAGAAAGAAGTGGGACGCCGATGCAATGATTTCTGCAATCACTGCTTACCGGGAAGGACGAATGGGGTTTTTCAAAAGTGCGAAAACCTATAACGTACCCCAGACAACGTTAGAAAGATATGTAAGATCCGACAAAAATCCAAAAGAAACCGTAAATTCTTCAATGGGTCGCAAACCAGTTTTCACCACTGAAATGGAAGAGGAACTAGCTAGCTACTGTCTCGACATGGAGAAAAAGTTTTATGCACTCACACGAAATGATATAAAGAGACTAGCTCCATTTTTGCCTGCCATATTTCCGGATGGATCCAACAAGATATCTTCGTCCAGTGGCTACATCATTTCATTCGTCATATAAAACCAACGAAAGAAGATCCCGTTGTATTGGTTTTGGACGGCCATTTCTCACATACCAAGAACATTGAGGTAGTGAATATCGGAAGAGACAACAATGTGATTATCATATGTCTTCCGCCGCATTACACCCACAAGATGCAGCCATTGGATGTTGGTTTCATGTCCCCTTTTAAGACTTTCTACGCCAAGGAAATCGAAACCTGGCTTAAAAATCATCCGGGGGATCGTGTAACGGTTTACCAAGTTGGACAACTGTTTGGGAAAGCTTACGCTCGAGCGGCTACTGTCGAAACAGCTGTAAATGCCTTCAGAAGCACTGGTTTGTTTCCGCTTAACAGAGACGCATTCAGAGATTATGATTACGAAATCCGTACTGAGAATAATAATCAAGGAGAGTCTGAGGAAATGAGAACTGATGAGCTTGTAGTTGAAGACAATGGCAAAGCAGTGCCAATAATAGCAGAAGAAGAAGCCCAGGAAGCTCCAGAAGAAGTCGAAAAGGAAAGAGGAAGTGATCTGGAAGCTAGTGCCAGTGTTTCATCACTTCATTCTTCTTTTGAAATGGCAGGGCCATCTAAGCTCCGTTCACCACCAACAGCCCCTAAACTTTCTGAAACTGTGGGTAGAACTCGAGGTCAGAGAAAAGGAAAAGCTGTGGTAATAACTAGTTCTCCCTATAAGCATGAGCTAGAGGAAAGTAAGTTGAGAAAGGGGGCCGCTAAGAAGAAAGAAGCTGTTGTTAAAAAGAAGGCTGTTGAGAAAAGACAGAATGTTAAGAAAATAGAAGCGGTTAAGAAGAAGGTTTTTACAAATCAAGGTCAGACGACAAAGCGTGCCAAAAAAATTGTTGTCGATTCGTCATCCTCAGAATCTGACAACGAGATGTTGGAGTTTGCTGATTCAGATAGTGAAGATCCATCTGTAGACGACACGGAGGACGCACAATGTTTGTTCTGTGGAAGTTTTTACTCTGACGACTACGACGGTGAGCAGTGGATTCGGTGCGCAAAATGTCTCAAGTGGGCACATGGGGAATGTGCAGATGGGATGAAGAAGATTTTTATTTGTGATTTTTGCAAGTGAATGAATAGTTTTATATGTTTATGTTTTATGATTATTTTTTATTTTATGTTTTATGTTCATGTTTATTTTGGAATAAAAATTTATTTTGGAAAATTTTTGACAATTGATAGCTCATAAAAGCAATTTAAATGTTACTAAACCAGATACAGCCCTTTTGGAAAAATATAGTTTATTCTTATTTGATATGAACGGTGAACGTTTTTGTTGTTTTTCCATACTATTCGTCAACCCCATATTAGGCAAGTATGGTGCCTAATATGGGGTAGTGCGAACTTCTGGAAAATTACGAAAAAATGTAACTTTCACATCACAATTTATGAAGTTATAGTATGCATATGATACACAACTAATTATATTACTTATGTGATTTTTTTGGGCGCTTTGAACCATTGTTTGAACTTTCAAATTCGACTTTCAAAAAAAGTACACCATATTAGGCGGACTTCCTCTATAGGTCTTTTTAGTTTTGCTACTTTGTTGTCTGACCCATATCCTGGTGGTAACTGCATGTAGACGGTTTCGGACATTTCTCCATAAAGATAAGAACATTTGATGTCGAGGTGATGTATTTCCCAGTCTTTACTTATTGCCATGGATAATAGTAACCTGATTGTTGATATGCTAACTACTGGTACATATGATTCGAAATAGTCAACATCTTTCCTTTGAGTGTATCCTTGTGCGACAACTCGCGCTTTATATCTAACTACTTTGCCATTACTATCTGTTTTAATCTTGTAAACCCATTTGCTGCCTATACATTTAATTTTCTCATTTTTGTTTACCACTTCCCATGTATTTCTGCTCATCAAGCTTGTAATTTCGTCGTTCATCGCAGTTTTCCATTCTTCTGATTGTGGAGAAGATACGGCTTGATCAAACGTCGTTGCCTCCATAATTTCGCTCCAATTTATTTCTATATGTTTAGGTTTGCCCGCGCGTCCCCAAGGATTTCTGATTACTTTACCGCTGGACGCACTATCTGGTGTTGTATTTTCGGATTCTCGTGGGCTAATATTTTCGCAGACATCACCGTCTGTTGAAGTAATAGTTTGTTTGGGAACACGTCTGGTCATTATTCTTCTATTTTCATCTTTTACTTCATCCTCGGCTTTTATTTGTATTTTACTCTCATTATCGTCTACTGTGCTATCACTTTCTTCGTCGTTTGTTTGTATTTCATAGATTTTCTTTTCATATATGTGTTCGTACCCATTGATCCCCTCTACGAATTCTACATGTTTGCTGTGTATGATGTCTTTCTTAACAGGGTCCCATATTCTATATCCTTTCGTTATTGACGAGTATCTCACAAATATACCTTCTTTTGCTCGTGGTTCTAATTTAGTTCTACCTTGTTTACTAACATGTACATACGCTAAACTCCCATACATTTTTAAATGTTTGACGCTGGGTTTCTTACCGGTCCATTCGCTTTCTGGGATTTTGTTTGTTGCTGTGTGTATTACTCTGTTTTTAACATAGCACACTGTTAATAATGCTTCTCCCCAAAATTTCTCCGGTAATTTGGCAGTTTTGAATGTTGCTCGCACATTATTCATTAATGTTTTGTTTACTCTCTCGGCTATCCCGTTCATCTGTGGTGTGTATGTATTAGTTCGTTCATGCTTACTTCCCAACTCGTCAAATAGTGATTTAGTTTCTTTATTACAAAATTCGAGACCGTTATCTGTTCTAAATATTTTCACTTTTCTATCCGTTTCTCTTTCTACTCTAGCTATATATTTTCTTTTATAATTCGCTACCTCATGTTTGTGTTTTAAACAATATATAGGTAGTAGTTTTTCTCGATCTTAATCGTCTGTGAACGTAAGGAAATATTCGGAACCTCCTATTGTTTTTACCGGCATTGGACCACAAAGGTCAGAATGAATTAATTCTAATACCGTTTTTGTTTGACCAGCACCTATATACTTACATGGTGCTTTTGTTGACTTTGCAGTACTACAACCTTGACAATGAATGTTTTCTAAAATTACGTTGTCTAGTCCAATAACTAAATTTTTATGTGACAGTTCTTGAATATTTCTTACGTTTACATGACAAAATCTTTGATGCCATTTATCGCTATCATTTACTTTGGGTTTACTATGATTTTCATTTTAATACCTACATCTTTTGTCTTTTCGGATCTGTAACTACATACTAATTCTTTTATTTCTTGACTATGGTTAGGATTAACAATATGTGATAAATCTAATTCATCGGTGTTCTCTACAGTACTTATTTGGCAAATGTCATTGTCTTGAGAAGTATCAAAAAGGTCGTTCGCAATTTTTGTTATTTGAATTTCTCCCGCCTTAATATTTAAATTAACTTTGTTCAAAAAATCTGTGCCTATCAGTATGCCGTACTTTAAAATCGCGCTCGAAACAACATGAAATTTGGCTTCGTAAACTACACCATCTATCGTTAAATTGGTCACAAATTCGCCCAGTGTTTGATTACCTGACGATCCAATACCGTCAAATTTAACAAAAGACTTAAATAACTTAGGAGAACCTATGCTAACATACTCATCTGTACGAATTAATGTCAGATCGCTGCCTGTATCAATCAATGCTGTTACCTTACAGTCCTCTATTATTACGTCCTTTAAGTGTTTCTTTTTGCTTGGCTTCGAAACACTGTTTGCTTCGTTCGCTGACTTGGATGGTTTTAGATTGTTAGAACAACTGCTTGCTTTATGACCGAATTCGTTGCACTTAAAGCACTTAATTCCTTTGCTTTTTTCCGGACACTCCGCACTCATATGATCTTTCGATCCACAATTAAAACATCGCTTCACTTTTACCGCACTTTCACTTTTGTGTTGTCGCATCCTTCCATCTTTGCGTTCCTGGTTCTTGTTCCTCGCCCTCGACTCATTCTTCATACTTTGATATTCTTCGAATTTTTCCTTCAACTGTCGAATGCTCTTGGCCCCGTATAACATCGACTTATTCAATGGGTCATCGGGAACTCCTTCGATAATGTATCTAATTACGGTGCGAACTTCCATATCTACTTGACTCGAAATTTCTAACATCTTATAAATATATTCTTGATATGTTTCGTCGTGCCTCTTTTTTCTTTGGGTTAACTCTTTGTGAACCTGATAACTGTCGATCTTTTCTTCGAATTCTTCTTTTAGGGAGCTTTTCAGCTTTTTCCACGTTTTGGTGCATCTTTCGTACCTTACAAACAATTTTGCCGATCCCGTAAGTAACCGCTTGGCGTACACCACTTTTTGTATGTCTGCCCAGCCGCATAGTTTAGCCATTTCTTCGAAATCTTCCAACCAGCGATTTATACTAAGTTTATTATCACCGCTAAATGTTTCTAGTGTTTCTTCTACATCCCGAAACGTCAGTAAGTTCTGAATACCAGCCTTTTTTGGTCGCCTACCATTCCTCGGGACTTCATCTTCATCGTTGTAATCATCGTCTTCGTCTTCTTCTTGGGCGTCGTTTTGGTCTTCTGCATCTTCATTGTCTTCTGTGTCTTCATTATCTTCTTCATTCTCATTTACGTCTTTGCCTTCTGCGTCTTCATTGTTGAGAGCTGTTCGAAGCCGTTCTCGCAAGATTGGTTTCGTCCCAGTCGTCGAAAGTCCTAACTCTTCCAGCTTCGATCGTAATTCCTCAATTTTCATTTTTTCCAGCTTGCCTTTTCCTTCTGACATGTTATGACGTGATTAAATTCCTGAATACGATATATATGTTGGGTCACTTTAGTTCGTCTGATACCGCTTAAAACTATTCTTACTTCGCTTCACACACAACACCGGTCGAAAAAACTTTTAGTCTTATTTACTAATTAAAACACACGGTCCGCTACTTCGCGATTCACTAACTCTAGATCCGTCTATGCTCTAGATCCCGGTTGAGCCCCCAAAAATATGTGGGATTGTAGTTGATGAATCGAAAGACGAATCGTATGTGATAAATTTAATAATAAAACTAATTTGATGAAATATATACATAAACGGACAAACAAACTCTCTCTTCGACTTCTAAACAGACTCTACCCTTAAATTGTCAGTGCCGGTTCAGGGAACCCAAAAGGGTCCGGCAAAGACTACCTGCTTCTGTCAACGTTATATACAAGTAGGCGTTAAAATGACTTACATACTAAACTATATCTAAACTTACATAACTACATTTAATACCGATACTACATATATATATCTGTGTGTGTGTGTGTGTGTGTGTGTGTGCTAAATTGTCGACCCCCGCGGATGTAACTTTGTACCTTGTATATAGCGTACATAAAGTAAACAAAACAACAAATATTAATTACTCCTGTTTTGATTTTTGTGTAGAGAAAGTTCCCCTAAAAGCAATGTATAAATAATACGTATACAAGAAAAAATAACTAGAAATAGAGGAAGCCGGTTTATGTGATGTAATACTTGATGTATTACAAAAAATGAGACTTGTTTATGGTACTAGTTTACACATGTATGAGTAGAAAAAACATATTTTCTATCCAACCAACAGCACCTACACCATTTTATAACAAATTTGCAACTGACTTGTTATCCAAATGTAATTTCATTTACCATAATTTATTCTTAAACGCATTCGTTTTTAATATGCGTTCTTTTAAGGTAATAAAAATTGTGGAGACCACTAAAATTAATAATGAATTCAGCTACTGGCTCTAAATAAGTGTTCTAAAATGCATCTAATGATCAGAATAATCCATGATTGGAAAGTGAAGCTTTGATTAATCTAGAATAAACTAGGAACCTATAATAACTGAAAGTTACACGAACATTTTCAATATGTCATTTATTAATTTATTCTGGTGTCCATTTCATCCTCAAATTTTACACATACTAAAAATGAAAGTCAAAAAAGACATAAAGAGTAAAATCATACAAATTACAAAGCTACAACACACATTTCAGATTTATTTGGCTAATTGAAAAAGCTCTATAATTAAAAGTAAAACGTTAGTTGTTGGTTTCGTAAGAATAAACTACTTTTAACTTCATATTGGCTTTGACTCTTCATCCACTTAAATTTTATTTTAATCCTAATTTGGCATTCTGTCAAATAATACGATAATATCAATCATAAAAAAATTATGATGTTATGGTCTTTCTTTGGTATAATTAGATGTGACTCGCTGGTGAAATTATTCTATGTGATTAGTACTATTAAAAATGCTCAGATTTTACTGTTCAGCTATGCTTTCTCGTCTGCTCCCCAAGTATGTATAAACTGCTACTTTAAATAATCGTGTAGATTCCTTTTACGTTGCAATATTATTTAATGTTTATAACCTCATGCTGAAGCCACGTATATGAAAACAGTTTGTTTTTAATACCGATAGCTATATTTAGCCCACTCATTCGACCAGTTTATTTATTTTTGAATTTATACTGCTCACCGTTTAACTCTTGGCCGAAAATTTGTATAGGAAAGAAGAAACTAATTTGTCTTATGAACTTTTTATTTATTATTTCATTTGTATTTTATAATATGTACGTATTATAGCTTGCGCACAACGAGTCGAGTTTCTTGATAGAAATAGAAAAGAAATTTTCTGTCTCACTTACAGCGTGATACTTCCACTTACGGGCGCTAGCAATATAGAAGTATTAAATATATGACTTTTATATGTAAACAGTTTATACAATTTAGACTTTGGATGGTGCATGGATGATGAACCATCCTTTAATAATTAAGAAACTCAGAACATAATTTTTCTTCAACAAATATATTCAAACATTACTCAACAATTGTTTCGGCTAAATAGACATTATCTAGAGTACTTACTATACTAGAATTCCTAGAAATTAAGAAGGCTCTAACAACGAAGAAAAATATTATAAACAATCGAAAACACTTGTGTACACTTAACACCCCATTCCTTTGGGTGTGACTGTACCTATATAAATTATGTATTCTACATTTTAAGTTTAGTATAGTTAGTACTCTAGATAATGGCTATTTAGCCGAAACAATTGTTGAGTAATTTTTGAATATACAGTATACTCGCGGTAAACCGACAAACGTTTCGTAGGGCAGTGTCGGACTATCGAATTTGTGGGATTATAGAGTACTACTTAAGAAACCATATGTATAAAGCTTCTTCCACTTCGGGATGTTCAGCTTTCTTGAGCGTCTGTCTCTTACCTGGCCCACAGTCAGTAGTTGACATGAAGTTTTTAATCTCCTCGTGTTTTATGGGTTCCGCACCTCAAAATAAAAAAGCGGAACCCTTATAGGATCACTTCGTTGTCCGTCCGTCCGTCCGTCCGTCTGTCAAGACCCTTTTTCTCAGGAACGCGTGGAGGTATCAAGCTAAAATTTATGCGAAATACTCAAGTCTATTTTCCCTTGGAGCTGTGAAAAAATCAAGCTTCTTAGCCAACGCAATCAAAAGATACAGCCGTTTATGCCGCAAATTTTCGCTAATTTTCGAATCAAAACCTACAGAGTACTTCCCGTGACCTCAGAATCTTGAAATTTGGTACGAAGCAACGTCTTATAGCACAGATAAAGGAAAAATTGCGAAAACCGTAAATTTTTTTTTACATCATATAATAAAAATGTTTTTAATGATTTTAAAGTTACTACTTTTTTCCTCATGAACGCATAGAGGTATTAAATTGAAATTAATGTCAAATAGCCAGGTCTATGATACCTTTAAGCTGTAACAAAATCAATCTTCTATGTAAACGCAATCAAAAGAAACCATATAAAGAAAAAATTCCGAAAACCTTAAATAAAAATGAAAGTCAAAAAAGACATAAAGAGTAAAATCATACAAATTACAAAGCTACAACACACATTTCAGATTTATTTGGCTAATTGAAAAAGCTCTATAATTAAAAGTAAAACGTTAGTTGTTGGTTTCGTAAGAATAAACTACTTTTAACTTCATATTGGCTTTGACTCTTCATCCACTTAAATTTTATTTTAATCCTAATTTGGCATTCTGTCAAATAATACGATAATATCAATCATAAAAAAATTATGATGTTATGGTCTTTCTTTGGTATAATTAGATGTGACTCGCTGGTGAAATTATTCTATGTGATTAGTACTATTAAAAATGCTCAGATTTTACTGTTCAGCTATGCTTTCTCGTCTGCTCCCCAAGTATGTATAAACTGCTACTTTAAATAATCGTGTAGATTCCTTTTACGTTGCAATATTATTTAATGTTTATAACCTCATGCTGAAGCCACGTATATGAAAACAGTTTGTTTTTAATACCGATAGCTATATTTAGCCCACTCATTCGACCAGTTTATTTATTTTTGAATTTATACTGCTCACCGTTTAACTCTTGGCCGAAAATTTGTATAGGAAAGAAGAAACTAATTTGTCTTATGAACTTTTTATTTATTATTTCATTTGTATTTTATAATATGTACGTATTATAGAGAAGAGTTAATTGTTGTTGACTTCCTTTGATGGCAATTTAACAACGGCCTTAAAAGCAAGGACTTCAAAATCAAATATAATTTGATTTAGTTAAACAAAATATTTACCTATGCATTGAAAAAGTTATATCTATATACCTATCAATACGATACAATATAAATTCAGGTAGTTTGTGGATTTATTAGAATGTAGATAAAAGAAAACGTATCTGTTTTTGTTACACTGTTCGTTTGTTATCTGTTTTGCTTTGTTTAATGTGAAGACAAAAGGTTATGTGTTTACATTGCCATCAAATTCTCAATGTTTTAACGTTAAAATTAAAGTTTGATATATTTCTATGTAATTATAAATACTTGAAGCATTTTCTTTAAATTTGTAAGATATTGATATTAAGTAAAGAAAACAGTTTTTGAAAACTTTCACTAAATTTTTATTAAAATTCTTAACAGGTTAACTTGTTAATAATAAAAAATTAGTGAAAGTTTTCAAAATGTGTTTTCTTTACCAAATATCATTATGATTAACTTTCATATAGTAGAGGCAAACTCTATCAATTTGTTCAAGAATTTATAAGATATATTATTGAATACCACTTTAAACTCAAAAGAGGTATGTGTGTATTCATCAAAATACTTAGGAAACACCACTCACAAATGCTTTTCCTAAAATTTTAAGTGAAGTTGTTTATTTGTCAAACACTTTGCTTTCCAATATTCAAACTTCCTAATTTGAAAAATATGGACAAGGCACTGTTTAATAAGTGCAAAAAAACAAAGCTGCCTATTCAAAATGCGTTTAACCAAAGCTAAAGCTAACTTCTACCATCAATAAAGCTAAAGCCATAATTTACTAATTAAGAAAAGTTATAATTCACACTGATCTATCATAATATTATATTATTTCCTGCTAATATACATTGGATTTCTAGGAGTTAATATTCAACACTTACGTCTAGTGATGAATGAAAGTTTGAGTACCTAAGTGTGAGAAAGGGGGTCATCTACCAGTTTCAACGAACTCCAATTAATAATTTAATTAGTTTAGCATTGCTATTTCTGTAGCACATCAGTATTAAATAGAATAATTTAAAAACTTGAACATTGTTATACTTATATTTACATTTTAAACCATTCTTTTTTTTGTTGTTATAGAATTTTTGTTTTATTAAACGTTCGTCTTCTAAAATCACTTAGGCATATAAAATTATTTATTAAACGATTTACACACATAAATCAGAACCTCTTTTTATATAAATGTTTAAACCTAATTGAATATGTTATTACTTATATCAAATATATTTTAATCGTCTTATACCTACCAATTATAAAAATCTAACAATTGCAAGAATATTCAAGAATTATCAATAGTAACTTAATTAATTTAACAAGGTCTAGGTTAATTTAACATGTTTTTCAATAATTGATAGATATTTTACCTAATATTAATAGTACACGAAGGGATAGAAGCCTATCATGCTTTATGCTGCTTGCACTTTTATGTTTTACTCTTACATTGTACCACACTGTCGGAAACGGAGAAAATTTCAATATGGTTACTTCTTTTAATCAAAACTATGTTTAAATCTCACCTTTTTTTCGAAGTGTGATGCATTAACGTGGTACACCCTAACTCCTAAAGAAATCAGATACTTTGCTATGACACACCTTAACTCCCATTTGATATAATGGATTCGAAACGCGTATAAGGTTAATGTTACACTTTGTAGCTTCTTGTGGTAAATTAGTTGTGGAATAAAAACAATCCAAGCTTCAATAATTTCAAAAATAAAAATGTACCTTTTATATATTTAATACTCCTATATTGCTGAAGCCGGGCGAAGTTCATACGGTGCAGACATATATCCGTCTATCCTTCTCGCGGAACGACGAGCCTTATACGCATGCCCGAGAATACAGCATGTGCATAAGCGTGCGTCAGTGTATCATTAGTTTGTATATGTCAGCTTATACATACTGTTAGGTTCTAACGACATCATTATCACTTTCCCTAACCTTCAAAATTCATATAAAAACGTTGCGTTAAGTTAACTAGTTAGTTCATAGTATACTTTAACTTGCCCTGTATTCAGGTCAATTTTAATAAATTACTAAAACGTCTTTCTTGCAATTATTTCCGTATTGTTTTAAACAATTAAGCGCGGGTTTAATTCAGAAAGCTCAATCGTTCTATTATTCCGGAAATCTTGTGCTTTACATTTAAAGACAACGTTCTGGTGTTTAAGTGCATAATTTTTTGAGGATAATTAAAGTGAACGCCCAGTTATTCGTACTGAGATAAAACAACGACAATTACGCCGACCACACGAAGGATTCGAACCATCTTCAGAAGTCGCGACGTAACAAATTGGCGCAGTCAGTAGGATCTTCAGGAAACAAGATAAAAATTTTCTTGAAGATCAACGCCGGTGGATCAGGACAATAACAGGTGGATTCAACTTTAATCAACCGTTGGACTGGTCACTCACTGGAGGAACACAGAGAAGCCGCTACAACATCATCCAACCGTAGCTTATTGGCTGACGAGGGGTTCCAATTCAATTTCCTTATGCATTGGGCATATTTTATCATAATCAGCTGGTGAGCAAATTATTTTTTTGATTGTTCTTTTTTTTCTGTGTGTTTCAAATTGGTAGAAATCAAAATGTCCACTCCTTCTGATTCTAAAGAAAGAATAGCTGGAATAGGTATTTCTGACTCCATATTTACGACTCTTTTAAATAATTTACCAGTATTTGATGGTGGTGAAAATAGTATTTCACTAACACATTGGTCTAAAGTGCTAGACAACTTAATAAACTTATGTAACAATTCACAAAAAGAAATTGTAGGTAATTTTATACTCGCAAAAATTCAGGGCGAACCCCGTAGGTTGCTACAAAACCGTAGTTTATACTCAATTACGGAGATTCTTGAATTTCTAATTGATACTTACGAGGATGAAAAATCCTTTGAACAATATGTTTTAGAAATGTGCACCATGGTACCTAAAGATAATTCCGCGCAAAATCTGTACCATGATGTCGCCAAACTCGAAGACGCTATTTTACGATCTACAATTCCGGATAAAGTTTCCGATTTTGTAGAAAAACTAGCAATTTCAGCGTATCTTTCTAAATTACCCCCTACTATTAGTAACATCTTGCAGTCTAAAAATTTTAAAACTCTTCGCAAATGCTTTGAAGAAGCCAAAAATATTGAAAAAGGGTTCAAATTAAGATCAGTAAATAATGCTGTCTCCCGACAACTTAGAGGCGAAGTAGTTTCAAAATTTGATAAGACTAAAGATAAAGTAAGAAAAGAAACTAATTTTCAAAACCTCAAACCTAAAATTTACTCCGAACAAAAGGAAGTAAAACCTGTAACTTGCGACTATTGTAAAAAATTAGGTCACACTAAAGATGCATGTTTTAAATTAAAAAAACAAAGAGCAATTAAATTACTAACAGATATCGATTCAGATGATAATACCGAGTTGAACGATTCTGTTAATCAAGAATTGCAAAATTTAAACTTGTTTTCGGAGGCGCAACAGGAGAGCACCGACTCCGAAGATTAGAAGACTCTCCATCTAATCATCATAAGAAACAAAAATTAATAATTAAGCCATCCTTATATAATATTAATTCAAATCATAGTTTACCTTTAGTTAAGGCTAGGTTATTTAATAAGGACTTAAATCTTCTTATTGATTCTGGAGCATCAGTAAATTTATTGCAATCTTTTGACACTTTGCCAGAAATTAATAAGAAGGAAACTATAGAATTACACGGCATTAATGGCCAACCATTTTCTTCTGAAGGCATCATTAAAACAAACATTTCTAAGATACCCGTGAAATTCCACATATTAAATCAAAATTTTTTAGGCGTAGACGGTATATTAGGAAACGATTTCTTAACATTATCAGGTGCTGTTATTAATTATAAAAATAATTCCTTAAAAATTCCCCGACATAGAATCTCATTACCTTTGCATTTTATTAGCAATAAGCAAGTTATTAACTTATTGGCTCGACAAGAACAGGTAATCAAAATTAACTTAGAACAATACAATGCAAACACCGACTACCATTTAGAAAGCTTTAATCTTGACGATCGCATATTATTCCCTGAATGCTTTGTAAGGACCGATAATGACAAAAACATTTACTTAACTTGCATCAATTTGTCTGAAGGTGAAGAGAAAGTAGAAATTGAACATTTACATTTAAATCCCATTAGTCCACCTAATATTTGTAATATTAAATCATTTAATAACAATAATTATTCAGCAAAAGAAAGAATAGAGAAATTAAAACAACAAATACGTTCTGAACACTTAAATAAAGAAGAGTTAGAATCAATAATTACCCTAATTTCAGAATTTCCAGAAATATTTTATCTCGAAAATTATGACACGCTATCCTCCACTAGTATTCTCAAACATAAAATAATCACTACAGACGAACTACCTATCGTAGCAAAAAATTATCGTTATCCCCCATGTCATAAAGAAGAGGTAGACAGACAAATTGACAAATTACTGAAGGAAGGTGTTATAAGACCATCTTTCTCTCCCTGGTCTAGCCCCATCTGGATAGTCCCCAAGAAGAAAGATGCTTCTGGAAAAACAAAATGGAGAATGGTAGTAGACTATCGAAAACTTAATGAAAAAACTATTTCCGATAAATACCCCCTTCCCAATATAGACGAAATATTAGACTCCTTAGGCAAAGCCACTTATTTCACTGCACTCGACTTAACATCAGGGTTTCATCAGATTAAAATGGATGAGAAATCCATCCAGAAAACAGCATTTTCTGCAAACGGCAAATTATATGAATACACAAAAATGCCGTTCGGATTAAAGAACGCCCCCAGCACTTTTCAGCGTGCAATGAATATGGTTTTGAATGGCCTCAGTCCTCATCAATGTATGGTGTACATTGATGATATTATTGTTTACGGTTCTTCTTTGCAAGATCACAATTATAAACTGCGAAATGTCTTCCAACGCTTAAAACTTCACAATCTAAAAATCCAGTTAGATAAATCGGAATTTCTTCGCAAAGAGACTAATTTCTTAGGCCATATTATTTCATGCGAAGGGATCAAACCCAATCCGGACAAAATATCTACTGTCCATAGTTTTCCTGTTCCTAAAACTCAGAAACAAGTACGAGGATTTCTAGGCCTTAGCGGGTACTACCGCAAATTCATCCATAATTATGCAAAAAAGGCAAAACCTTTGACTCAACTATTACAAAAAGACACACAATTCGAATGGACTAACGAATGTCAAAAATCATTCGAAACCCTTAAGTACGATTTAACCCATGCCCCAATTCTGCAATACCCAAACTTTGAAGAAGATTTCTTCCTAACCGTAGATGCTAGCAAATATGCCATAGGTGCAATACTGTCCCAAGGGTCTCTTAAAAGTCACCTTCCCATAGCATACGCAAGCCGAACATTGAACCCCGCGGAAACACGTTATTCCACTACAGAACGTGAATGCCTGGCAGTTGTATGGGGTGTAAAACATTTTCGCCCATATCTCTTCGGGAAAAGGTTCACAGTAATAACTGACCATGCAGCTTTAAAATGGCTGTTTAATGTTTCGGATCCTGCTTCTCGACTTGTAAGGTGGAGACTCAAGTTATCTGAATATGAGTACGAAATAGTTCATAAACCGGGTAAACAGAATTCTAACGCTGACGCATTATCAAGAATTTATTTAACTGAAACCAATAATTCAGATTCAAGTCCGTCCTCCTATGAAGATCTCATCGAAAGTCTGAATCTCGATGAAATTGACATAGAACCACTATCGCCACAAACCGAAAATAATTTAATTAAAGAATTAACTTCTAGCTATGATGGTATACAAATTGTTAATAACATACCCCCAGACACAGAAATCATGTGTATCCCTCTTGCTGGAAATGAATTAAAGTGTAATGCTATTCTTCTTGATACCTCTCTAGAAAACATTGCGCATGAAATAGAAATAACTTCATCTAAATCAAATAATATCCAATATGTCTTCTTTGATGATTCAAAAATAGATGTAAACGAAACTATTAACGCCATTACTACTTTATTTCCCAATAATGTAATTTTGTTTCTTGCCAATTCCACTCAATGGTTTGAAGAATGTAAAAATAACAATTTATTACTTAATTATACCGGTACCATTTACTTATCAAAATATTTCCTTTTTCCTGATCTAAAAGATACTTGGACCAACTATTGTCAAATATTTCATTCAAATCCTATTAATGCTCATAAAGGCATAAATGAAACCTTGCATAAACTGAAACAAAATGTTATATTTCCCAATATGAAAACTATTTTAAGTAATGTCATCAATGCTTGTACACATTGTAAGGAGAACAAGATTGATAGGGTTAACAGGAAGATTCCTATGAAAATATCACAAACCCCTACCAGATTGTTCGAGCGGGTCGACATGGATACTTGTGTCATAAAGGCTGGCTCAAACAAACGATTCCTTCTAATACTCCAAGACCAAATGTCAAAATTTGTCCAAGTCTACATCAGCCCCAATGAAATAAACGGGACGTTTGTTAAGAATTCCCTTTTTGCATTCTTCTCTGGGTTTTCTTTTCCAGCTAGACTACATACAGACCATGGCAAAGAATTCATTAATAATACTATTAAACAATTGATAAATACTTTAAATATAAAACACACCCAGAGTGCCATCTATCACCCTCAAAGTAACGGCGCTATTGAAAGAGTAGTATGTAGTATAAAAGAAACTGGTAAGACACTATTTTCTCAATACAAAAAACAAATTTCCTTTGATAACCTCATACATTTATCTGTTCATGCTTACAACACAGCAATTCAACAATCAACAAAATTTACTCCATATGAGGTGGTTTTCGGCACAAAACCGCCTAATGCCTTTCAAACCGAATTCATTCCCGACGTAGAATTAGATGGAGACAAAACTAATCACCTACAGGAAATACGTAGACAGGCTGTCGATAATATAAATAAAAGTAAACAAAAATCTAAGGAACGGTATGATTTAAAAACCGGAAAAATCAAAACTCTTAAATTAGGTGATAAGGTTTATTTAAAGAAAAAATTGGGTCATAAGATTAGTGTAGAAGGGCCTTACGAAATAGTTAAAATAGTCAACGAACGTAATTATCAGATAAAAACACCCAATAAAAGAGAACCTATCCAGACAATAAACATAGAACAAATAATACCTCTGGGCTCTCTCTTACAGGGTCACGATCCCAGCGACAGCAGCCGACATACCGTTAGCCCGGTACCAAGCACTTCCAAATAACGTCGGAATCTATTTACAACATCTCGGATCCCTTTTTGATATTCAGGATTATTATAAATTAATTTTAATTAAAGACATTTCCCCTTGCTTTCATACAGCTAATGAAATAGAAAAATTAATATACAAACTGTTTAATCTTGAGAAACATCATGCTAATCTTTCACAGAGTTATATTCATTCTTTTACACTTAAAACAGAATTTAGTTCAATTCAAAAAGATTTAGGAGAAATTGAAACTATGTTTCCTACTTATAAAACTAAAAGAGGCTGGTTTGACATATTTGGTTACGGATTGCACACACTATTTGGTACCATGGATGCGAATGACGAAAAACACATTAATCAGGCAATTCAAATTTTGCAAGAAAATAATAAACATACACTAACTCTAACTGAAGAAGCCACAAAAATTCTTTCATCTACCATGAGAAATTTTAATCAAACTCTCAATAACATGGCTATAAATGAAAAATTACTTAACGAAAACTTTCAAGAAATTCAAGATGCTCTGAATAAAAAGATAACAGCCACAAATCTAAACGAAATTAAGATCAAAATACTTAACCTCGCTATGATCATTAACGAACTTCTTAATGAGTTAAGATATGATATTAACAAAATAAAAACATATATAATTTATTCACACCTTTCAATATTACCTTTTGAATTTCTATTCGAAGAAAAATTGATAGATGAAATTCAACTCATAAATACTAATATCTACGGCACAAAAATACCATTTTCCGCCACAAAGACCGAACTACTAAAGTACCAAAACTTATTAGTAACTAAAGTTAAATTTCAGAAAAAATATTTCTTGTCTTTTCTTATACAAATACCATTAATAAGTAACGAACATTTCAACTTATATAAGCTTATACCAATTCCATTTAAATCAAACGTGGAGGGACATTATAATATTTTATTACCACACTACCAGTTTGTCGCACTAGAACAATCAAAATCTACATTTGTTCCACTGCACTGGATTAATGGATTCCGCCGAGTCGACAACAATTATTATTCCAACTCATTGGAAATCAAGACTGTCTCTTCCAACAATATATGCGAACTGGACTTAATCCTTCGGAAAAACATTTCTTCAACATCATGCCAATCTATGACGCTTCCTTTGAGCGAAGAAACTGTCCAGCCCTTGACCATCAACGAATGGATTCTTCTACTGACCGCCCCTACGACCTTTACGTATAAATGCCTGCACCAAGATATTCGATTCCTGGAAATCCCCTCCTCGGGAATACTACAACTTGGCTCGGGTTGCAAGGGATATCTGGCCAATAACATCCATTTATCTTCATCGTCGAACCAATCAAAAGAAATACGACTAAATTCCACCTTCGTCCCCATCAATGAAGACTGTTGCATAGAAAGCGAAGAAGTAGCAAAACAAATCAAATTACCTACTGTGAAGATCTCCTCCTTCAACCAAGACGAACTGACACTTAACAAACATCGTCTGGACCGACTACAGGAACAAATTATAAACGAAAAACTTCGCCCTCTGGTTTCCCTTGGACATCGGGGTTGGTTCTTGTCTCTAACACTCTTGGTGGTCACTATAGTCGTAGGTTGTTGCCTCGTGTATTGCTGCTGCCCTCAGTGTTTTAAATTATTCACACCAAGATGTGGCTCATCTTGTATTAAGATTTTTAATATTAACAAGCCGCAAACAGTTATAAGAAGACGAACACCGTATGAGGAGCGTGGTTGGAACTTTCCCACCTTATATAGCACATCCGCACCTGCCCTGAACATACCGGAAGCAACTCCAATCGACCAAGGAATGGAGATGACACCATTGCGTAACTTACCACCTTTGCAGAAGGAAAACTCATGGAAAACTTCTGTTTTATTTCGAAAATTTAGATAAATCTAATAAATGACATTTATTGGTGTATTGTTACCCTAAACTATAATATTCTATATTAAGACTGAAATTTTATATTATTTGTAAGACTGAAATTTTATAGAAATAAGTTTGTTTTTTTTTTGCACATTATTATGTATCTTTAAATGTACAAAAATTTAAGTCAGGGAGAATGTTAGGTTCTAACGACATCATTATCACTTTCCCTAACCTTCAAAATTCATATAAAAACGTTGCGTTAAGTTAACTAGTTAGTTCATAGTATACTTTAACTTGCCCTGTATCCAGGTCAATTTTAATAAATTACTAAAACGTCTTTCTTGCAATTATTTCCGTATTGTTTTAAACAATTAAGCGCGGGTTTAATTCAGAAAGCTCAATCGTTCTATTATTCCGGAAATCTTGTGCTTTACATTTAAAGACAACGTTCTGGTGTTTAAGTGCATAATTTTTTGAGGATAATTAAAGTGAACGCCCAGTTATTCGTACTGAGATAAAAACAACGACAATTACGCCGACCACACGAAGGATTCGAACCATCTTCAGAAGTCGCGACGTAACAATACATATATGTGCATTACGTTGATTGGCAAGTGGCTTTCCCCACCATACGAGTCAAGACTCCTGACGCTTGCGCACAACGAGTCGAGTTTCTTGATAGAAATAGAAAAGAAATTTTCTGTCTCACTTACAGCGTGATACTTCCACTTACGGGCGCTAGCAATATAGAAGTATTAAATATATGACTTTTATATGTAAACAGTTTATACAATTTAGACTTTGGATGGTGCATGGATGATGAACCATCCTTTAATAATTAAGAAACTCAGAACATAATTTTTCTTCAACAAATATATTCAAACATTACTCAACAATTGTTTCGGCTAAATAGACATTATCTAGAGTACTTACTATACTAGAATTCCTAGAAATTAAGAAGGCTCTAACAACGAAGAAAAATATTATAAACAATCGAAAACACTTGTGTACACTTAACACCCCATTCCTTTGGGTGTGACTGTACCTATATAAATTATGTATTCTACATTTTAAGTTTAGTATAGTTAGTACTCTAGATAATGGCTATTTAGCCGAAACAATTGTTGAGTAATTTTTGAATATACAGTATACTCGCGGTAAACCGACAAACGTTTCGTAGGGCAGTGTCGGACTATCGAATTTGTGGGATTATAGAGTACTACTTTAGAAACCATATGTATAAAGCTTCTTCCACTTCGGGATGTTCAGCTTTCTTGAGCGTCTGTCTCTTACCTGGCCCACAGTCAGTAGTTGACATGAAGTTTTTAATCTCCTCGTGTTTTATGGGTTCCGCACCTCAAAATAAAAAAGCGGAACCCTTATAGGATCACTTCGTTGTCCGTCCGTCCGTCCGTCCGTCTGTCAAGACCCTTTTTCTCAGGAACGCGTGGAGGTATCAAGCTAAAATTTATGCGAAATACTCAAGTCTATTTTCCCTTGGAGCTGTGAAAAAATCAAGCTTCTTAGCCAACGCAATCAAAAGATACAGCCGTTTATGCCGCAAATTTTCGCTAATTTTCGAATCAAAACCTACAGAGTACTTCCCGTGACCTCAGAATCTTGAAATTTGGTACGAAGCAACGTCTTATAGCACAGATAAAGGAAAAATTGCGAAAACCGTAAATTTTTTTTTACATCATATAATAAAAATGTTTTTAATGATTTTAAAGTTACTACTTTTTTCCTCATGAACGCATAGAGGTATTAAATTGAAATTAATGTCAAATAGCCAGGTCTATGATACCTTTAAGCTGTAACAAAATCAATCTTCTATGTAAACGCAATCAAAAGAAACCATATAAAGAAAAAATTCCGAAAACCTTAAATTTTTAGTTACCTCACATATTTACATCACGTATATACAGGTTTGTACGGAACCCTCAGTGCGCGAGTTCGACTCGCACTTGGCCGGTATTTTTTTTTTAATGTCATAAATTATTGTAGATTCACTTGCTGTACTACTGAAAGATTCATTACGATTAAGGCGATCTAAAATATCACATTTTCTTTTAATTGTCAGTGTTTTTGCTTTCGATTCTGGGCTTGTGACGACATATGCATTATCTACATTAGCGAAGATGGTCAAAGAAATATTCAATAATAATTGATGTGTCGGATTACAAGGCGTGCCGGATCACCGGGGGTCCATTGTATTTGTTATTGTGTTTTAAGTTTCGTAATAGTTTGTACTCCAAATGGATTAGCAGTTTTATGTTTTTACCTAAACCAGCCCCAATTACTGATATTAATTTACTTTTTCATTCTTACACAATAAAGTATAGTTTAAAATTTAACCGTGAGTACGATTTAAGCAATATACTTATATACTTAATTAAAGTCGTAGTACCAGCACTACTTAATTATTTCCTATGATATTGTATTCCTTTTTGCAAAATATTAAGGCTACAAATTTGTTGTTCCACAACCACTTAACTACCACCAAGCTACAAATGATGAACAATTAAGCTTCGAACTTGGTTACGTTAATTAACCATTTTTTTTTAAATATTGAAGCTGCAAATATTTTTATAACACAACTAATCTACTACAAAGATGCTACGATTGACGATCTATTACATTTTTTGACTTCCTATTGTTATAAATGAGTTGTAATATCCAGTTAGTACTACCTACCATTTCTTGGGAAAATATTAAAATTACAATTTCGTTAATTCGCAACTACTTTTCTATAAAAAGCTACAATCAGTTCTTCAGTTAATTTATATTATTTAGAGAAGTGTAAAGCTAACATGATACGCGAAAATTTGAAAACACGTCAACTCCGGATTCAATAATTTTATTTTCAAAAGGAAAGCAAAAAATTTTTTGTTTCTTAGTATACACGGTGTTCTATATAAATACATGTTGCAATACTTACTAACCAACCATTTTACAAAGTTAAATCAGTAAATTTTATACAGGTTTACAACAGGCGAAGGATTATTTTGTTTTTCAATTTAATGTTTGCTCTTTTCTGATAAAATTACATTGTCAATATTTTTTGGAGGAGTAGTCTTTTAGGTTACAGTTGCTCTAAGTTCTTTATTTCATTTTCCGTCTAAAATTTTTGATATCACGAAAACGAACCATTAACTGAAACAACTAATTTCGTATACGTTTTTTTGTAATCAATCGTCTAAAATTAAATGTACCCCATATTTATCCGCATGTTAAATTCGGGGTAAAATAACTAATGGAAGGTATTGTTATTTAGTTTGGACGGGAGTTGAGGTGCATCCCATTTACCAACCAACGTGTTTTAAATATCCGTAACCTAAGCAAATATTGCTCCGTCGTCTTTATATAATTAGGCCATATGTTTCAAATTTGCCCACTTAAGCAACGTAAGATTTCTATCTACCTCATTCATGTCGGCGTTTTTACCGCCCCAGATATACATAAAAGAAGTTAATTAGTCTCTGCTTTCCTGTAGGTGTTTTAATGCTAGTTATGACATTATTATTATATCCATAATTAGTCAGTAACGACATATAGGTACCTATACATAAATGTAGATGCCAATAAACAAAAAATAGTTCTTAAAGCTCAATCATCATCAGAAGAGTAATTTCGCGACATGCAATGTACTACAATAAGGGAAAAAATATTTACGTACCTCCCGGAGAAAAAGCAGCCGAAGGCAAGATGTATGGTTTTGTCTTCTGTATTTTACTTAAGTTAACGCGTAAAATAATTTAGTTAATATTTCTTTGTTGAAACTGCGTTTTGAATTGCGAAGATTATTTTATAAGATGAGGAAGTAAGAGAACACGACTAGGATGGCGTAAGAGTTGACAGCGACTAAACTGGAGCATCGGCTACTACCGCGCTACGACGACGCCGGCGTCTACTATTCAACTTTCGCATACAGTGCATTGCAAAAATTTTCAATAAAAGGTGGGCGTATACAGTTCGTGAGTCAGACGTGAAACATTAGTGAATTGTTTGCGTGCAACGGAGTTAACTAAATTTTTAAGTTACTTTACTGTATCAATTATTGGTGGCATTATTGTATCAAATTTAAAATATTCATTCATATAGAAGTGAACACAGTTTAGTGATTTGCGTATACATACCTATATTACAACTAGCTGCGAAACGTTTAAATATATCACGCATACAAACTAGCCATCCTAATTATACTTATGTACGTACACGTAATGAAAAATAACCACCTTAACAATGTACAAAATGCAACACCAACTCATTCCAAACACGGACATATCATCAATTGCCCAGCACTAAATACCCAAAGAAAAATACATAATGAACTTTCCATGTCGATAAAAGACGATATAAACAACCTAGAATTTTATAAAAATGTAATGAGGTTCCTGAAAGAAATCCTTATCTTTTCCAATCTACACACAGCGAATTATTTCCCTGAGTAGGATGTACTCATGGTACAATAAAGCATGTGATCACGTGGTTAATGACTTCACTGCGTGAGTTGGGCGTTATGGCGATAACAGATTTGAATCGTTAAGCTGTTATAACGGAATATTGTGTTGATAGTTTTTGGTTTTTGTTAGAATATAGTTCAACATGAGGTGTGCTGTGTATGCATGTAATTTGGACAATCAATCAAAAAACTTTGATAAGGACATTAGATTTTTTACTTTCCCGAAGGACCAAATAATTCAGCGTGAATGGATACAGTTGTGCAAGCGTAAAGATAAATTTAATGTAATTACCGCACGGATTTGTTGAAAACATTTTGAGAAAGACGATTATGTGCGCAACCTAAAACACGAATTGCTTGCATATACTCCTAGAAATGGTTCAGTGAGGGTGTTGAAAAAGGAAGCTGTACCTTCCAAGCATTTACCTGTGGAACGACGTCACGAACAAAACTCTTTAAGAGAAGTTCGTTACGAGAGAAAAGAAAGAAAACAACTTGTTGAGGATATTTTAAAAGGGTATGTCATTAGAGAAGCAGAAAGGCAAAGTTTGGTTTTATTGCTGAGTATAGTGTGTTAATTACTAAAATTTTGTAGAACTGATGTTTCTGTTAGTAGTTGTGGAGGCTTTGGTATTGGTGAAGGTTTTGCTACAGTGTTGAGTGATAGTTCTACAGACAATAATATTACAGTTGTTGGTTTATGCAATCGAAGTATTGGGTAATTATTTCATTTTTTAAATCACAACATTTATAGGGTGTGCCAGAAAGGTTTTCATATTGTTTATAAAAAAACTTACTTTACTTTTTAATATTATAGGGCATTTAAAGTAATAGATTTCAAATTTTGTTTATTAGAATCAATACGGAGACAGAAGTCGATTATAGAGATGAGATTATAAATAAGCTTAAAGAAAAAATTGAATATTTGGAAAAAAGAGAGGAAATTGTTGGAAAACTATTTAGTAATCAACAGATGATAAAGTTGGAAGGTTCAAAAAGTCGCCTTCGTTGGTCGGTTGAAGATAAATATCGAAAGCAATAGTTCTTTATTAAGCTGGACCAAGATGTTATCGAATGCTTTTAAAAAATGGGTGCCCGTTTCCTGCAATGTCAACTCTCACATCATGGTTAAAGAAAATTAAAATTGCATCTGGTATTTTAAAAAACATTTTCACTATCATGAAGTTGTCTGAAATGAGTGCCCTAGATAAAGTATGCGTATTATCATTTGATGAAATGAAAATTCGCAAATGCTATTTATATGATAGAGTCAATGACGAGACTGTGAAACCTTATGGTTATGTGCAAGTTGTTATGCTTAGAGGGCTATTCAATAGCTGGAAACAACCAGTTTTTTACAATTTTGATTTTAAAATATCTAAAGGAAAACTATTTGAGATCATACAATTTGCAGAGTCTTCAGGTAATATTTCATGTGGTAACAAAACAGTAAATATTTTTGTTACATAGTGTGAATTTGAAATTATAAATTATACTGGAAGTCTGGGTGCCTGTTTCAGGTTTTCAAATCGTAGCAATGGTTAGTGCTTGGAGGAGGAGACAGAGCATTGCATAATGAACTTAACATCGATCATACTAATCCATTTTTTATTAATCCTGCTAATGATGAAAAAATTTTCGTTTTTGCGGGTGTGCCTCACTTGCTAAAATTAATTAGAAATAATTTTGTTGATAATGGATTTATAATAAATAATAAGGAAATTAATAAATCTATTATCGAAGAAGTATTGGATGTGACAAGCACTTCTGATTTGAAAATAAGTTATAAAATCAGTAAAGATAATGTAAATGTCCAAGGAGCTGCCAGACAAAAAGTAAAATGGGCTGCAAAATTATTTTCTCATACAGTTTCAAAAAGTATAAGTAGGTGTGGCACTTTGGATTTGTTAAAACATCCAAACTGGATTGAATGTGCAGAGTTATTTAAATTAGTAAGTGTCTTTCTCTTTTATACACATTAATTGAATTGCAGATAGTTTTTACATAACTTTTGAAGGTCAATGACTGGTTTGATATATTAAATGTGAGAGTACCTACTATCGATAGCAGAGATCGCAAAAAAGCTTATGGCCTAGCTCTAGAGCTTCAAAACAACATCATTGATGAAATGAGTTCAAATATACAGAAAATCAGGGTTAATGGAAAAGCACATTTACTGACACTTCAGAAAGGTAGGTATAATAATACAGCAAGGAGTAAAATTGACAAAACACATGTATTAAATTTTAGGCATTATCATGACAAATACATCAGTTAAATTACTTTTTGAGGATATTCAGAGGAGATTTGGTATGCAGTACCTCTTAACATATAGAATAAATCAAGATGTGTTGGAAAACTTTTTCGGTGTTATACGGGCAAAAGGAGGGCTCTATGATCACCCAGATGCGTTAGAATTTAAATAATGGCTTATGTCTTACATTCTGGGTCGAAATGAGGGATCATATTCAGACTTTGCGAATGTTACAAATGACGACACATCAAGTATGAATATTGATGAAATTAACCAATGTGGGGCTGTTTTTTCTTCAGTTGGAGTAAATGAGGATTGTGAAACACCTTTAAATAATCTTGAGATAGAATTAAGCAATGTTCAATATGACGGCCTAGAACATCTAGCAGGTTACATTTGCCATAAAGTTAACCAAAATGATTCTTCTAGAATGCTCTCTCAAGATTACACATGGACGTCTCATCTTAGTGAATGAGGGTTATGTAAGCCATTTGAAGAATTCATGGCCCACATGCAAGAACTAGAAAAAATATTTCAGTCTGTTAATTCTGACACTTTGTTAATTACGAACAATTATTTAAAAAAGCTGCTTAACACCAGTGCTGCTATATCTTGTTCTGAGGATTGTAAAAGACTCTTTTTTCCGTCACGGATGTATTTTAGAATGAAGGCATTGAATGAAGGTTTACGAAACTCAACGAACTCCAAAAAAAGAAAAATTTCAAAAATCATAAATTAAAATTTGTAGTGAATTTTTAATAATAGTTTTTCTATTTTTCTTTCTATATATTTTTTCCTTCTTGATCTGGTTTCCTTATTAACTTTTCTTAACTAAAACTTTTGTATAAAGGTAAAAAATAAATGCGGTTACTAAAACTAAAATGATTATTTACAACGTATTTTCCATTTATCTATCATATTTAAAACTTTGTTAATATTTGTATTATATGGTCAGTTTTCTATTATACCTAGTCGTAAAAATCTATTTTTCGTTCAAGACAAAAAAAGGAGGAGTAATATAATACAACGTTAGAAATAGGTATGGGTAACACAGTGTCGTATCACACAAAAGTGTTGACACTTTTCAGTGTGTCAGGTGTGTTGAAACAGCTCATACCAATGACACCGAATGACACTTAACACAGTTGCGACACACGAGCGAGCCGAGGTTCGCTTGTATGGGAATCAGTGGGTATCGTTGGGTGTCATCGTGTCGTCAGTGTTATTAGACGGTTTCAGATGCCATAGAGTGTATCATTGTGTCGTGTTGTATCGGTTGGTGTCGTTTTTCGCGGTTTGTCGTTTCGTATCAGACAGTCGCAAGCTTGCGCTGTGCGTTGTTTTGTACCAACCAAATGTGCGTGTGCGTTTTGCGCAGTTTTGCGATTCGTTGTCTTTTGACTTTGTCCTTATACTTATATAGTTATATGGTCCTTATCCTTATTTTTATTTGTAGCGTGCGTATGTTGAAGAACGTAATATACCTATTATTGTTGTTTTCATTAAAAAAATTATGGGTTTTGTCATCGCAGTTTCGGGATGTTTATTTATTTTCCACATAGTAAGTATGATTGTTTTTATTGTTACCCTCATCTCTTTAATAATATTTGTAGCCATTATGTACTTTGTGCGTGTATGCATGTTATTGTTTTTAGAGTAGGTATAAATGAGTAGACAGAGCAGATAATTGTATGGTGTTTACAAATTGTGGCAATAACGATACTAAATAAATAACAACAATTACTTGTTTCAGACTACGAGTATAAAGTCAAAAATAAAAAATTTCTGTTTTAGTGGATTACGTCATTAAGTGAAAGTACAAATCTTACATTCAAGTTCAGGTTTGGATCCCTGGGCAGTCAAGGTCAAATCCAAATAGCGACGAAAACGGGTAATTATTTTTTCTAAACTAGAAATGGCGTAGTTTATTATTAATATTGAGTTTGTTTGTAATGTAAATTAAAACCGAAATAGGACAAAAAAGTGATAAATGCTCTAAGTTAACTTTACAACTTTCATGTTATTTTTCATCACCAATAAAACACAGTAGATGCTGAAAAAATTGATAAAACATACAAAAATACAAAATAATCTACCTTGAAATCAAAACAAAATTTAAAACAAAGAAAAATATAAAGCTAACACATATTGAGAAATAAAATGCTTAATCTTTATTGTCCAAATTGTAACTTAAAAAAACCACTTGAGATACTTTCTCGGTTTTCAATCTTTCCCTCTTTTCAGTTACAATTTGTCCTGCCTTAGAAAATATTCTTTCAGAAGGCACAGAGGTAGCCGGAATACATAGCCTTGTTTTCATTATTTGGTAGAGCTTTGGGTATATGTGTCTTCTTTGATGCCACCAGACAAGAGGATCCTGCCACACACCTGAACCACCTTTTCTTGGCAAAATTGGTTCATCTAAGTATTTGTCTACTTCAACAATAGCTGAAGCAGTTGGGTTCGTAGGTGTTAGATACTCTTGAACCTCTATATCAAAGTCTCGCCATAATTTTTGAAGCAGGTCCTCTTTTTCTGGTGTGGTAGACTCATGTATTCCAGTGCTGTTATCCATGTTATTGTTGCTTATGTTGGTGTCTTGATTTTCATTAACCAATTTTGTAGATGCTACCTTTGAGTACAAAGACTCGACTGCCAGTTTATATTTTTTGTCGTCGATGAATCCAAATTTTTTGAATCTGGGGTCCAAGATTGTTGCTTGACCTATCAGCTGATTCTCCTCGATGTCATGAAATCTGCGTTTGAGTTCTTGCCGAAGTTTTTTTAACATGTTTCCAACTAAAGGCACAAATGTATTGAATTCTAATTTGTTTAAGTGTCTTGTAATCTGTTTGTAATATAAAATTATGGTTGAAGCGCTAATCCTTTGTTCTGAACTTATTGCTGTTGTTATTAAATAAAAAATTTCAAGAACTTTAACAGATTGTTCAGCCATAATCCATTCTTCATTCGTAAGTTGGACAATACCCTCTAAATCTTGACTTTTAGAAGAAGTGTTCAAAATTGCCAAAGTGGAAATCACTGCGTCTTTCATTTTTAAAAGTCTACTTATCATGTCGTATGTAGAGTTCCAACGTGTTGAAACATCATTTTTTAATTTTAAAGGCGAAATCCCCATATGCTCTGCTGAAGCCTTTAATTTAGCAGATGCATGACTGCTTCGTTTGAAAAAACTAACTATATTTTTAATCTTATTCACAGCTTCTTTAATTTCGCTCAAACCCGACTGACAAATTAAGTTAAGCGAATGAGCAAAACAGCCCCAGAATCGCCAACCACCAATACGAATGGCTGCTTGAATGTTTGCTGCATTGTCAGATACAATGGCAGATATTTTGTTAGTTATTTGCCATTGTTCGATTATTTCACTTAGCTTAGCTGAAATATTTTCGGCGGTGTGCCTTTCAGAAGTGTACACATCCCAACAAATCTGAAGTCAGGAAAGTGCTGTTTTTATTTTCTACAATGTAATGAGCTGTAATACTAAAGAAGCTGTCGTTTGATCTTGATATCCACCCATCAGTGGTTAAACACACTGCAAAAGCTCTTTCTAAACGACTTTTAACAAGATCAACTATTTGATTATAAAATGCCGGAATCATTGAATTTGATACTGTTTTTCGTGTAGGAACCTTGTAATTTGGATTAAGTAAGAATAGTAAACGTTTAAATTCTGTATCTTCGACTATGCTAAATGGGTGGTACTCTTTTGTGATCATACAAATTAATTGTTTATCAATTTCTTTTTGTTTGCTGATTGGTAGAGGCTTCTGAAAAAATGCAGTGATGGTTTGGACATTACTTGTACCTGATGAAGTTGATGGCTCAGATTTTTGGGTTGTAGACTGAGGCTCTGAAAACTTTGCAATACCCGAAACAGTTTCTGTAGGTGGATCTTCTACTGTTTGCCTACTAATTGGCTGTGTAGGATGTCTATTTTTCATATGTCGGATAAGTGTAGATGTTGATTTGTTTTTTACTGCTAACATTTGTCCACAGTATAAACACTTTACCTTGCCGTCTACCTCATCTGAAAAGTGTGTCCAAATCTCACTTTTTTTTGGTGCCATATTTAGTAGTTATACCACTATCTAAATTTTATTATTAATTGTAGTTGTATAGTTAATTTATTATTAGTTGTAGTTGTATAGTTAGATTAGTATTATATTCAATGTTTTATTATTTTTTGTTTTATATTCCTTCTTTTATTGTTAACGTTTTTATATTGATATTTAAATGTAATTTTAATAATTAAAAATGTAAAACAAATTTGTGTAATTTTAATTCTAAACGTACATGAGTTGGTTTTTTACTGCTTTTATTTGCCTTAATTGATATCCAGCGAAGAACTGATTATTTGTTTATTATTATAACTATTTATTTATTTTCAATTTTTTTGGGAATTTCCCTACTTACAAGTTACGAACGAATCAACTTTAAACCAGTCCCATAGATAATAAAAGTGTGGGTTAAAAAGATGAAACCATAGATATGTGAAACTGACAAGAAACAATAATGCAAAACAATATTTTATTTATGTAGGTATAAGTAAATAAATAATCCGTCTTGTATTTATACTTTATTTTATTATTTCAAGTTAACAAGTTTCACACTTTTAATTTTTTTAACATAAATTTAATGTATTACTTATCGTTCTAATAAATAATTTTCTAATTCAAACAATATAATTTTATGTGAGAACTGTCTCTGTTTATGCAGAACTTAACATAAGCCTAACGCTATCGCCACTCTATGGTATACGTATCACATGCAAACGTGTCGCTTGCTGTTTCAGCACGTTTCAGCAATCGTTTCAAAACTGCGATTGCGTATGTGAATCTTTTACTGTGTCAAATGACACAATTGTGTTGAAACAGTGTGTTGATACAGCACACGGTATCAGTATTACTGTATCGACACACTAAAATTTTGTGTGTTACCCATACCTAGTTAGAAACATTTACATGCATTTCCATGTCATTTGAAATAGTGTCACTGCACGCGCTGGACGATTTTGGAACGGCTACATATCATTCCTTGCTTTATTGTACCATGGGATGTACTTACTGACTAATGAATAAATAAAATAATATTTTTGGAACTTGCTTAGTTTAAAGAAATAAATTAATTAATTTATTTTTCATTTACGAATCATTATTACCATTACTGTAAGAATAAAATTTTAGTTGATCACACAATTAACTTTAAATTATACAATAAAAATAATGATTCAATTAAATTTTAAACACTTCAGATGATTACTAACCAATCTATACAGGGTTTTTCAAGTTGATGGGCTATTAGAAGTATATGAATTAGTAGAAGGAATTAAATTCTAAAACTTGGGCTGATTTGGTTATTGTTTATGCCGCTTCTTTTAAAAATATTTTCAAGTTTGATTTACATCCGGTTATACCGGAAGTCGATACCAACTTTGTTATTTTAAATGGAATGATATATTTTTTACGCTGAATTCGAATAAAACGTGTAATTCTAAGGTAAGTTTGTTAACCAACTTGTACACCTATGACGATCGGTTTCTGAGTTAATTTAATTTATAGCAAAAAAATCGCTACCGCAACCCAAATTATAAAAAATCATAACTTCCACAAAATACGACTTAGAGTGTTGAAATTTTTACTAGTAATAGCTGAATATCAGTGCTAACGCCTTGACAAAATTGAATTAAATAATTTATACAGGGCGTTCAAAATAAAATTTTAAAATTGAAAACTTCAAACACGAATTACTTCGTTTTTTCAAATAGCACCTACTATTTTTTATTTTTTCAATCGGGTTCCTTTTTTTATCCTCTTTTGATCTATATGGATACTTCCTATTTTATTTGAAAATTTTAGAATAATTTTGAATTATTACTTGCACTCCTCAAACTACTATTTAATATATTAATTAATGATTTAATAGAAACAGTAATGCCTTGTGATCCGTGACAATAACCAAATCACGACCCAAAACCAAATTTCGCCACTGTTGGAGGCTATGCACAACCGCATAAGCTTTCTTTTCGGTTACAGTATAGTTTAACTGACTATTTCTTAAAACTTTACTAGTGTAGGCAATTGTTAACCGTTCCCCGGTGTCAGAACTTAATTAATACAAACAACCACCTATACCGTATCCTGAACTGTCGCATTGTACATAAAACTTCAAACCCAAATTTGGATGGACAAGTAAAGTAGCCTTTACAAAGGCATTCTTGATCTTACAAAAAGCCTCTTGTTGTTCTACCTCCCAGTCACAAATCGTATTCTTTTTTAACAATTTTAGCAGAGGAACCGTTAAATCTGCATAATTCCTACAGAAACGCTGTTCATAATTAACAAGTCCCAAAAAACTTTTTAATTCTTTAATGTTTCTCGGTACCTTAAAATTTTCAATAGCCTGCACACGGCGTTTATCGAGGGCTAACCCTTCCGACGACACGGTATGTCCCAAAAATGAAACATTATCGCGAACAAACTGCGATTTTCTCAACTTTATGGTAAGTCCAGCCGACTTAAACTTATGGAAAACTACTCGTAAATGCTCATAGTGGTCTTGGAAATTATCCGAAAAGATTATTTAATCATTTACATAGCATAATGTAAATTCTGAGCACTCCTTCCCTAAAACCTATGTAAGACACCGTATCAAACTAGCCATTGAGGTTCATAACCCGAAGGGAACGACATTAAAAACGTAATTCTGGCCCTCATGTAAGAATCCCACGTACTGACGATGGTCTTTTCTAATCGGTATCTGCCAATATGATGCTGTCAAGTCGATCGTACTCAAAATTTGGCCCCATTTAAATTTAAATAATAAATCATTCACGTTCGGCGGTGCAAAATAATCTTTTTTCATTCGAGAGTTTAAAACTCGCGCATCAATACAGACTCTAGCAGACTTGTCTTTTTTTGTTACCACAACTAACGGAGAAACGAATTCGGTTTTTTCCGGGCTAATTACATCATAGTCCACCATTTCTTGTATTTGACTACGGACCTCGTCGCGGTACACAAATGGAATTTGATACATTTTAAAATTAAACGGCGCATTATCATTCATTGTAATCTCGTGCTCATATCCCTTGACACGACCCAATGTTTCTGAAAATACTTCCCGAAATTCTTTGAGTATTCCTAGTAACTTGCCTTTGTCACCTATGCCTGATAAATCCGATTAATTAACAGCCTCCTTCAGTTCATTTTCATTATGTTTGTGTTTTGTCAAAATTTTAGTCTTTTCACTAATTTTATCGCTTTGACAAATATTAATAGAGAAGGTTTTGGCGTCGCATAATTAATATTGAAAATCTACCTTAAAAGTAACATTGTTTATGTTCAAAGCCAAAATTCTTTCTTTAAATTCCAAGCGAGACTCATACGTTCGTAAAAAATCGCACCCCAGTAATATGTCCTTATTTAAGTTAGGAATTATCAAACACACCTGTTCTATTAATTGATTTTTTATTTTCAATGGTATAAGCGCTTGATATTTAACTTTTTGCACACTTTTCCCCCTACCGCAACGGCAACACACACGCCTGATACGGGCAAAACCGGTAAATAGTTTTTTTCTGTGTTTATACTTGCGTAGAATTTGTCAGATATTGCCGATCAAAACTTCTACAAAGCGCGAGCCTACAACCGCTTCTACTGTAGGCATTCCGAAAACTTCAGCCGATACATCAGGACCGTCTTCAGGATCACTACGCAACATTTCTTTATCTTCATTAAATTTTGTTATATAATTTATTTGAGTATTACGATTATCGTCACCCTGGTGGTTTACGTTATCGTCACGCGAATTATGCGCATTTGATTGACGGTTATTATCCCACCTTCTGTTAACCGTTCTGTCCCCTTTTCTATACCTTTGACGGAGTGGTTCTACCTTTCTGCCATCATGATCAAACGTTTCATCAACTTTATACAGATATTCTTCAACCTTATCTATGGAATTCAAACCTTGCGAAATTATTCTGCGTTGTATCTCCGGAGAAAAGTGTTTCGTCAACAATTCAATAATTTTAACTTCCGAAATTTCTTGTGTTAGAAACCTAGCCTAATTAACTAAATTTAAAAAATACTCAGACAATTTACCTCTTTCGAATATACCGTAACACAGCTCCATAAACAATTCTCTCTGTTTCTCTCCCAAAATATATTCTTGAAAGCAGTGACAAAATCGTTGAAATTAAGGAAGGAAGACTCCTTTATTGAGATCCACTCTGCAGCTACACCTTTGAGACAATTGCAAGCCAAACCCACTTTACTTCCTTCAAACACTCCCGGCTCCTCTAATGTTTTCGTTAACTTTTTTAGAAATTGCATCGGATGGGTTTTACTATTAGGGTAAAAAACTAAATTCGACCCCCCGAATTCCTTCCAATTTAAGATATATGACCTCTAGTTATAGCCGTATCTGTATTTTTTTTGACCCCATTATTACTGATAGTGTCTGATTTTGACAACTTCATAGTAAGCTCCCCCACGAGTCCTTTTAACTCCGTAACCTCTTTTACTACATCTGACTGTTCATTTAAATTGCGATTACCTATGGCTAGTTCCCGCAATAAAATTTTAATTTCAGACATATCTGCAGCTAAGTCTGCCGTATCCTGGAAATCAGGTTCCTGCCGTCCTTTGCTGGTATGCCGTATCTTACAAACTATACATATAGCAAATTCGATACCTCCTAATACAATACACAAAACGAATGTCTTTAGTTTTACATTTTCCACACCCTAATTACGTCCCCGAAGGACTTTAACGTTGGGATTACGGGTTGGGGCGAAGACCGCTGGAGGACGCTCTATCAGACCAAGGGGACTAATTTGAAATTACTAGGACCAACCCGAGACAAATAAACCATTTAAGACCTGCAGGTAGCTCTGAATCCTTACCAAGGTTGGTCCTCAAAATCCCGAATATTGTCCGGCCTCCATCACAGATAAAAGGCCCCTCTACACCCGGAGCCGTACGGGAGTTCCAACATTGGCGCAGGGAACATTTTTGGGTGGGCTAATTTTGTAACTAACTTCTTGTAATTGATCTCAATATACTCTTCAAGGTTTTTTTGTATTCTTTTATGAGAGCTTCGAGCTCTCACTGCATCAGGGTCCTTTAGGAACCACCACTGCTCTACACGGAGCACAGTAACATTTTTCTTTGTTTGAAAAAGTGGCGCCCGAGCAATTTAATGTTTTCTAAATTTGGTTAATTCATTTTTCTATAACTAACTATTATTAATTTCAAACCAATAAGTAATAGTTTTGTTACAATATATAATTATTATTAATATAAGAAATGAAGGTAGCCCAGGAAAAAATGAAGGAAGAAATGAAGGCAGGAAAAGAAGAAATTAAGGCAGGTCAAGAGAAATTGGTTGAAGATACGAGAACAATAAAAATTGAGCAAGAAGGATTGAATGAACAGTTAAAACAAGTAAGAGTAGAAGTCCAAGAATTTCAAGAAGAGCCAAAGGAAGTAGGAGTAGGAGTTCAAGAAGAGATAAAGGAAGTAAGAGTGGAAGTTGAAGAAGTTTCAAAAGAAATTAGACGAAATGAAGGCCAATCTGAACGTTCAAGAATACCCTAAGCCAAACAAAAGCGAAGAAGGAAGTGTAAGGATGTCGAGAATAAAACCACCAACATTTGATAGAAAGGTCTCTTGGTCAGTCTATCTTAAACAATTCGACGTTGCTGCTAAGGGAAATGAGTGGAATGAAATGGAGAAAGTCACTGCCCTTATCATAGCGCTACGTGGGGAAGCTCCAGACGTTCTGCAAGGTATACCAGAAATGCAGCAAAACGATTTCAAAATTCTGGTGGACCGATTAGAGATGTGCTACGGTGATAAACACCTACAACAAATGTATCAGTCTCAGTTAAAAAGTCGCCATCAACATAACAGCGAAAGCCTCCGACAATTTGAAGCGGTGAAGTGGCGAAACAATTGTTAAGACAATTAAAAAGTGTGAAAGTTTAAAGTGTTTTATTTACTATACATAAATGCTATCTTAACCACTGCGATAGGGGAAACAATATTGTTTCATGGAGAATGCGAAGTGGTGATCGGTTTTGAAAATACCCAAATTTTTTTTTAATTTTTTTTTTAATTTTGTTTCTACTATCATATTATGTAGATTTGATATTTACAACACATTTCTTATACCTAATTAATTAAATGTTTAAGCCTGTTTCTTCCTTAATCGGTAGCATATATAGTTTTGACACTGGTCGTCTAATTATGCCTTTTGCTACTCGCACTGAGACAACACGAGTCACGTTATCATTACCGGGATAAAGTTGTACAATACGCCCTAGAGGCCATTGCATTGGTGTTGTATTGTCCTCCCGTATTAGGACCATAGTCCCAAGTTCCAATTTGGTATTTGTGCATTAAGTCCATTTTTTACTTGGTTGCAACAGTGGCATATATTTCAAATACTAACGTTGCCAAAAATGTTGGAACATTTGTTGCAAATGTTGGTAGCGATTAAGTCGATGTGTGTTTACATCGCATACATCTGCTTGCGGTAGGGCTGTTAATAAGGCTCCAATGAGGAAATGTCCATGACTTAAAGTGGATGGGTCATTAGGATCATTAGATAAGGGAAAGATATGTATATAATTCTTCGTAATTTAGGAAAGGGAATTTTTAAAGGTTTTGGGCCCAAAATTAATTTAATTTCATATTTGATGAATATTCCTTTATATTATTTTGAATTGTTTTGTATTGTAGTGTATCGTACCTAGGCCAATGTGATCGTCAAAAACTACTTACCCTTCGTTGTGTTGAAAAGTCAGGTCTTGCCAAAAATGACAAATTGTAGTGTGGTACGAGTTTACCATTAGAGGAACACGGTTAAATAAAAGACAATGAATTCATTCCTACTTTTTAATTAAAAATCAAATGTAAATTTGGAAATGAGAGTGTCAGACTCAGCCTGTGGCTAGCGTGGAAAAAGAGCCTGACAGAGGAAACCACGATCTCAGCCACTCAATGATTTAAAAACAAATTCAAATAAACATAAAAATCAAAATATCAAATTCAAGTAAATCACATATAAATCAAATATCCAATGTAAAAATAAATTCAGATAAAACACAAATAGAAAGAAAAACCAAGTAACATATGGGTACAGCATAAATAGAGTTACCCTAACTCGGCCTGATTTTGTTGTTGATCTGGGTATAACGCTTGATCCTTCTCTAAATTTCTCTGAACATATAAATGGCGTTATTTCCAAATGTTTAAAGTTATTGGGATTTATTAAGCGATCTATATTGGATTTTAAATCACCAAATACTATCCTAACTCTTTACAAAACCATGGTCTTACCTATCTTAACATATGCTTGTCCAGTTTGGTCGCCCTATACGAAGTCAAATATTGACGCACTTGAAGGCATTCAGCATAGGCTCCTTCGGCTTCTTTCATTTAAGTCTGGATTTCCAATGGATATTCACGATCATACATATGACCCTCTGATGCAAAAATTTCAACTCAACGGGAATAAACTGGGTACATCGATATCACGGTAATCTGTTAACCTACAAAATACTTTTACGGTCAATTTAAGTGTTTGGAACTGTCAAATAAATTCACAAGTCGTCAAGTCAGTTACGGTCTTAGGACTTTCAGACCTATATCAGAAAGTTCACATTCTGTAAATTACCTTTTTCATGCGCCAGTTTCAAGAATGAAGAGACTATTGGAATGTTCTACTGCAAAATATTGGATCCGGGGATTTTAATGGTATTTCAGACTTTAAAAATAAGTGCAAGAACTTTTCGTGTATCATGTAATGATATAAAGAAAAAAAAATTGTACGCTAGGAGCATTTGTTCTCACAGTCACTATTTTTATATAATATTGTAATTGGGTATTTTTTTGCCCGTTTGAATACAAATAAATAAATAAAATATCAAATACAAAAAGTAAGTTCCAGTGAAACACATGTAAATCAAAATATCAAATGCAAAAAATATATTCAAATAAAACACATGAAAATCAAAATATCCAATGTAAAAACCAATACAAGTAAAACACAGGTAAATCAAATTCCAGTAAAATTGTAAATTAAAATATCAATGCAAAAATCAATTCAAGTAAAACAGGTAAATCAAAATATTAAATTCTAATAAAATGGTAAATCAGTATATCAGTGCAAAAATAAATTCAAGAAAAACACAAGTAAATCAAAATGTCAAATCCAAGTAAAATGGTAAATCAAAATATCCAGGTAAAAATAAGTTCCAGTGTAATACATGTAAATCAAAATATCCAATGCAAAAATAAAATCAGGTAGAACATGTAATTGCAGAGTAAAACCAACACAAAATAAAAAGCACATAAAAATAATCAATCAATAAGAAAATTCAATAAAACATATAAATCAGGGCACACAAATACACATAAAAAGGTAAAAACAAATAAGACAAAAACAAAATAAAGTGGATGTAAAATAATCAATAAGAAATTGTTGTAAATATAATTAAAAGTTCTCAAATAAAATGAAATCAAAAACCACTTGGAAAAGATAAATTCTATTTTTGTAGTTCTCAGGCTCAACAAAAATGAAAAATAATTTGTGTAATAAAATTTATAAAAACTTATGAAAAATTCACAAAGTGTAAACAAAACCCAATTTTTATTATAATTTCGCGAATGTTTGATAAATGTTGACACAATTTGAAATTCAATCCCTACAAACAGGCGCACATTTTAAAACCAAAAACATATTTGTTAGTTAATTTAGGAGCCTGGAGTCCTGTATGGAAGCAATCCAGATAACGTTGATCGTTGGAACACATCGGGCTACACGACTTATGTTTGTTTGCATTTTCTATCTAGCCTAGGCATCTGTCTCGTTGAGCGAGACATCATCGATAAAACTCTCAATATAACAAAAGCCCCTGTTATACTCCCATGAACGTCCACACGGGAGAAAGTATTAGTACTTACAACAAGGCATTTCATAGTTAGATTAAACCACAAAATGTTTTACCCCTTCCGAAAATATACACAAATTATTATAAGTTGAAAAATGAAATATTAATGTTAAGCCTGAAAAACATTTTAAGTGAAATAATTTTAGAAATATAATTTAGTAAGATTTACCTGAAATTATATTATTTAAAAAAAGTAGTTTATTTTATTTAGCATGATTTACCTAAATTTGAAATTATTAAAAAAATTATAAACATTTGAACATAATTTTCAGTTATAAAAGAAAATAATAAAAAGTGAAATTAAAATAGAAACAATTAAGATTATAAAAATGATAAAAAAAATAATATTAATTTAAAATAATAAAATAATTATCATACCTGTTAGAAATGTAAGTACTTAATCCAATTTGAAACAAAAACTCAAAACAATGAAAATACACAAACACGCAAAATACAAATAAAGACACAAAACAAATTATAATCTCTGAATTTGAATACGAATTGAAATGAATATGAGTGCTGGATCGGAATTTTAAATAAATTGAATTGAATGAATTCGAATTGATTGCTCAAATCTGAATCAGAATTGAATGCCTTAAAAATCACGTAACAGTATCTTACGTTCAAATTCAATTAATAATTGTATTAATCGGTGCTTAGCAGGAAGTATTATTTGATGGTTTTGATCGTATGATATTGATGCATTCTAGCCCTTACTATTAGTACTCCAAATTCATCTAAAAATGGATTGAGTTGTAATAAATGACTACCCTTTGATAAATTGTTACCCTTATTTAATTATAATAATTCCTTCGGAAATGCTTGTTTTTGCGTAAGTTTCATTAGATAATTAGTTGCATTTTTAATTTCTGTACTGCTTAATACTATGTATGTTTGTACCTTTATTTGTGTTGGCTTTATTTTTTATTTCAATAGGGCTAACTTTTCTTAATTTAACTACTTGCCTACAATTTTTAATAAACCTAATTTAATAAGCTGTGCTTCTTATTAATTTAGAAAATGACGAAAATCTATATTAAGATTTACTTCCTCTTCTTCATCTTCTTCTTCGTCTTTTTCTTCATTTACCCTTTGAAATATTTGAATTTATTTAGTATGAAGGCAATTCTCTTTATTTTGTACTAGCCATGTAGGTCCATTCCACCATAATATGGCATCGCTCAGTTGCTCAGTTGTGAAGGGTTAACGCCTCGCGAAACGAAATCGGCGGGATTGTTGTTTCACTCAACATGATTCCAATTTGTGATTTTCCTTACGTCCGCAAAATTAACTTTATAGGTTAAAGTGTCAGTTCATGGATCCTATCTTAAACCTAGTGCTTTTGGATCTTTGGTACCCTACATTGAAATCATGTCGTTATCTATTTCTTCCTGAAGGATATGTGGTTCGCTAGAATCGTCAATAATTTCAGTTCCTGTTAGAAGGTCATTGACGAAAAAATCATGCAATATTAAATTGCTCGCCTTTGGATAATCGATTTGGTGTTGGTGTGCAAGTTCATTTAAATATTGAGTAGCCAAAAACGGTGCAGATGCTGTCCCATACGTTACTGTGTTCCAAAATTTTTAAGAGTAGTTCCTAACTAACTCGTCATAATATCCGTTGCATTGCACGATTTTCCTTCTTTACCAAAATTTGTCTGTACATCTTAGTAATGTCTACCGATGTTGTCTAAATTTTAATAAGGGGATCTGAAGCCCGATGATGAGTTCGTAGAACCGTCAAACACGACCCGCAGTTTTGTCTCTCTTCTTTTTTGACGGCATGGTTAGGTAAGTAAAAAATGTGGTATGTTATCAATATCCTTAATATCGTGAATTTCCGTCATATGTCCCAATGTTTCATATTCTTCCATAAATTTAACACACTTACCTTTAACTCCGGATTCTGATTAAAATTTCGTTCCATTGAAAGTAACCTTCTATACGCTAAGTCTCGAGAGTTGCCTAATTTTGAAGTCTTATTTATACGGAATACATACTACGAAGCGTCCAGTTTCATCACGTTTTACTGTTTTTACAAATTGTTTATTCTTCCTTTTCTGTCTTCGTAACAATTTTTAATTTCCCAATATCATTCTAGTGATTTGTTTAGTTCCTCACTCTCAATTACCTAAATTACATACAACCCTTGCACCTCGTAGCTGCATTACATTGACAAACCCAGAGACTATCCATCCAATTACCGTTTTTGGAATACTGGTTGATTTTCATTTAATTTAATTTCACTTATACACATTAATTGATAAAACAAACTAGCTCCAATAAGTAAATCTACTGATCTACTGGTCGCGAATAATTAAAATTTGGATCAGCAAGCTCGATTCCAGCTGGAACTTGTATACTACTTAAATTAACTTGCCGTGAAGGTAAATTGTCGCTAATTTTATCAATTACAATACAGGTTATTGAAGCCGTAAAGATTATTTCTTTATTTTAATTTTGTTGTTGCTTTACATGCAACGTGCTGTGTTCCCTGCTGTATTTCCGACAGAATAATATCGTTTTTAATTGTTGCAACCCTAGGTTTTTACCCAATGCTGTTATCATAATATTTGGCTGAGAAAATGAGTCCAACAGTGCCCTACATTCATGTTCCCTTCTCTGTTTTTCATACAGCAATACATTTGCAGTTGCTACAAGTACATAACCTATTGAACCTGTTAATGTTAATGCACTGCAAGTTAATTGAGAGCTAATAGACGTAGTTGGTGCTTGGCCCTCAAATTACGTTATTTTTCAGTATGAATCAAATTATTATTTTTTTTGCCGCAATTTTTGCAGGTAGCGAAACCACAATTTTTATTTTGATGACCGCTATTTAGGAACAAAAATACCTTTCCCACTCTTTATTAATTGAAAAATATAATTTTGAAGCAGTTAAATATATTATCATGCTATCCCAATATTCTGTTTTTCTCCAATAACGTCAAGTGTGAGCGGAATGATTTGTAGTGTCATCAATTAATGTTCAAAAGATGAATTTCTGTTAATTTTAGGGATTTCACATAAATTACTCATGTGATGATTTAGTAATGCATTTGAATTTTCGTATCGCGATTTTAATTTATGCCATGCAAAGGTTCGATACGCCTAACGCTTCAATGGTTCTTGCCGCTTCTCCCGTTACATTACCTTTCAAGTAATCAAATTTAATAATATTATCTAAATTAGTATTTTCGTGAATCATTGACACAAAATTTCAACCAATTACTTAGGTGTCCGTCAAACACAGGTACCTTTATGTAAGGTAGTTTTAAGCCCTTGCGTGCTGGTTGGGCTTCATGTGTTGTTGATTGAACACTTGTAAATTGCATTTTATCAATAAATTTTGAGCCCTTACTTTTGCCTAAAAATAATTATTTTTAAATGAGTCCCGATCCGTGGTTTGCATTAATAACTGTTCTTCGTCATCTGCAAATACTATTTCTATTTCGGTTTGAATAGCACTATATTATATTATACTCGTCATAAAACTGTTTACATTTTTCCATTCGCTTTTTTATTTCTTGTGGAATTAAATTTTCTGAATCTAAAAACAGATGGCGGGTGATGTAGAAGAAGACGAAGATCCAGTATATTATGCTTGCCACAATTATAACAAAGCATGTCCAACATTAGTGTATGTAGCTAGCGGAAATGTTTTTCACAGGAGTTGTATGGGAAGAAGAAATCATTATTTATGGATAACTAAGTGTTTAATATAACTTAAACTTTGAAAGGTGCACTTTGTATGAAACATACTGATTAAGTAAGTATAAAAAATTAAATAACACGAACAAGTTTCACTAAAAAATATATTGACTCAACAATATTGTTTCGGCCATTATCAAGAGTGAAACTTGTTCGTTTTACTTAATTTCTTATATTTAACTAAGTGTTTTGTGCTAACCTCTATTGAGAATGTGGATTTTGAAGTATTTCCTATTGGCAAAAAAATAGATTTTCTACACTGCTATTATGGTTAAGAATAATAATTCGTCGGGTGCTGCAACTAAAATGAATGAATACTTAGAAGTCATATCTAATGATCTGATTGAAATAAGATTGTCACTGAACGGTCTATATAACATTTGGTAGCTATTATGATAGTGTACCGGTACTAATGGACACTGATATTTATATTAACCCGCGGTCATGGGGGTGGAAAAATGTTACACGGACGTTGGAGTGGGTCTCACAGACCCTTCATTAGATATCAAAATTATTCAAATACTTTATAAACAATAAAGTTAATATTTATTCGTGTTTAGTTTTTTAGGTATTTATGTAAATATATGAAACACAAAAATCATATTATATTATGTTTTAATTATATTTATTGGAGCTTAAAAAAAGAACGATAAATATCAACAAAATTTTTTTCGTCTATTTAAATATTGTTCTATTATTAATTAACAATCAGTTTTAATATTTTAATGTAGGAAACTAAATTATCTTTAGAAGAAAAAAGCAATTAATCACTCCGAATCAGACTGGTGTATAATTGAAAGAATATGCTGTCGTTTCTGTTTCTTCTCGATCCATTTTTTACAAGTATCTAGAAAAAACACAAATAAAATAGTTTGAACTATATATCAGCAACTTTAATTGTAAAAAACAACAAAAAAACAAATATTAAAGGATAAATACACGGATAATAATTAAAATAATATCTATACAAAATGGCGCGAAATTGTTACACTAACTGCGGGGATGGGTCTCACATACCTTATTCAATTTTGTGCACGTGTAACTCCCCCTGCAACTGTCCCACGACTTTCGTTTTACCTACGACTTATAGAACAACTCAACAGCTCCAGCTATTGAGAAGAACAACAACGTCGCCCGCATAGTAAACGAACTAGAAGCTAATTAAAATGTGACGGGTCGCCCAGACCCAACCCCCATGACGCCGGGTTAAGGATGTTAAAGTTAAAAGAGTACAAAGTTGCAAGTTCCTTTGTGTCACTTTTGATTATAATTTAAAATGGAGTCTACATATAAAGAATTTACTTAATGAAACCAAGTATTTGGCTAGTATTTTTTACAAATTAAATAGTTACATGAACACAGAGACTCTTATGATGATATATTATGCCTTTTTCAATAGCGTGGTGAGCTATGGCATCATTGCATGGGGAGGTGCTTATGATAAGAATTTAAACCTGCTGCAAAGACTTCAAAATAAAATTTAAAAAATTATAGTTAAAACTTCGGGCTGTAAGAAAATTTCCATTCCACTAAGGTACTATCAAAGGACTTTTCTCACTTGAGGCAATATGTATGCATTATAATGTGCTCAAAGATAAATTTAAAAGTTCTACAAGCAAACCCAGAAATTATACAGCTGCCAAAGTTTAGAAAAACACTCTATGGTAGAAGTAGTTACTGTGAGTCAATACGTTGTTTTAACAGTTTTCCAGCGAATATGAAACAAATGGAACTTAAAAAAGATAAAATAGGATCCATAATTAAAAAGTGGCTGTCAGGAGAAAACTAATAACTGAACTTGAATAAAATTTTAGAAAATTTTCTGATTATCCAATATATATAATTTTGACCATTTTTTTCTAATAATATTTTTAGTTATAAGTTAATGTTGTAATTTAATTTAATTGTATTAAGCTGGATGCTACGCACAGGTAATATCTAGACACCTCAGTAGCAGTGCGGTTTTTTTTATACTTATTCTGGCATAAATAAATAAAAAATACTTTAAAAATCTTAGTAAACAGTAACTCTCAATCAGAATGATCTAACAAAAATTGATAATATTCAAAAAGATCTTAACAGTCATGGTGATACTTTATCACAACTGTCGAAACAGCAAGCTGATACCGACAATAAAGTTGCAGATCTCACAGCTACTCTTGCCAACCTTAAACCCCAGCAAGAGAATTTGGTCAATCAATTTGAAAATCACACTAAACTTCTCAATCTACACACTACACAAATTAATGATATTAAAAATAATATCTCCTCACTTAATGGGAAGATATCTTTAGTTGAAAATCCAGTGACACAACCCTTATCAACTGTTGAAAACACTCTTGCATAACTACATGACAGAGAAAAGAGATCAAACAATAATATTCTTCATGGCCTGATCGAGGTCACCTCATAGCAAGATTTAGCTAAAATTCAACAGATGTTGATAAGCACACCATTTGATAATAATCAAACAATTACCTAAAACTCAGCGCTTGGCTAAAAAAGAACAAAACAAAATAAAACTAATAAAAATATTTTTTAAAAGCAAAAGTGATGCCATTTGGACCATCACACACTCTAAAATTTTATTTAAAAACCCACTGCAATGCACTACTGACAAAACTAGAATGCACAGAAATTATATTCTTAAGGTCAGAGAAGAGTTGGACCTCAGAACCAATCAGGGAGAACGTGATTTGACAATCAAATACATTAACAATACACTAAGCATAGTGGACATCAACTCATTTAAAAATAAATCTAAGCCAAAAAACTAAATAATACCGTATCACATGACTCTACTAAGCAAACAAACTTTATCATTTACTACCAGAACCCAACTAGTATTAAAGGAAAATTACACAACTATTAAGCTCTATAGCGTTACATCCTTCGCTACAACTCATTGCATTTGTGGAGACATGGCTTGATGACTCCATAAGTGATTTTGATCTGGACATCCCGGACTACAATACTATCAGACAGGATAGATCCACACTGACTACTGGAAAAAAACGAGGAGGAGGTCTGATTATGTTTTTGCACAACCACTATTAATACAAAATGGGTCTAGCATATACTGGCAATCTGGAATATATTTTAATCATTATAAATGAAACTAAAACAAAAATATTTCTGGTATACTCTCCTCCCATTACAACTGTCACAAGTCCTGACACACTCATCAGTGAATTCCAAAACTTAACTGATACTATAAGACATACAAGTATGCAGCAAAGAAACTTAGCTGTCATAATATTGGTTGATTTTAACTTACCAGGATACACTTGGATTTCAAACAATAACTGTGAAAAAATACACGGCTACTATTCAAATCCGAAAATCAGGTGCATGATGGAACTGCTGCAGGACCTCTGTAATGAACTGGACATGCAACAGTCAATGCTGGTACCCAATGCTTTAAGGAATTTTCTGCATATGTGCCTTTCAACAAATAGGCTACGGTGTTCTCACAGCATTGGTCCTCTAACTGCCTCAGATAAGCATCACCATGTGTATGAAATAATACGAACCACCAACAGCTTGCCACCTGCAGGAATAACCACCTAGGGTTTTAATTATAAATAAGATAACTACGATGATATCATAAAGGCCTTGAATGCTGTGGATTGGACAACCCTCCTGCAGCCAGAATTGCTATTGGATGATCAGCTAGATGCTTTCTATTATAATAAAATCTTTGAAGTCATTGCATTCCATACACCTATGAAACACACACACAACAATAATCATCGGTTTCCCTATTGGTTTGCTCCATCTATTCGCAGTGCTATTCTTGAGAAGAAGAGACTACACAAACTCTATAAACCAACAAAATCAACTCAATCAAATATATAACTCCTTCAAATGCTAACGGACTCTATGCAAAGCACTGTTATCGGAACAACAACATCAACATTATAAATCTATTGAAAATGATATCATTACCGATAGCAAAAGATTCTGCCAGCATATTAATACCAATAATTAACAAGGCTCAAATAATACCAACTGAAATATTTCATGGCACTGAACGAGCTGAAAATGACACTGAAAAGGCTAATTTAACGAAGAAAAACAACAACAACAGTTACAAAAAATTATTTATTGTACCACAATGTACATTTCGCCACACCGTGGCTTCTTCAGGTGGAGAAGTTCTACATGATAAGCTTAATTACAGATCCTTAAATACTAAAATACAATGGAGGGGAGGAACTACACATACTACTCAAATACTTAAAATTACAAATTTAACAATGGAGAGTTGTTTACATCTAACTGATCATTAATTATTAACCCTTTCTTATTTAATTTGTTAATCTCTAAATATTCCAGTAAATTTAATTTTAATCCTTTATTTTCTGAATGTAAGATCTTATAATTTTCGTCAAAAATGTGATCATTTTCTAATAGATGTTGAGCATAGGTGGAATTTGAGTTTTTCTTTTCAAAACTTTTCTTGTGTTCTTGGATACGGTCTTTAAAACATCTACCTGTCTGGCCTATGTATGATTTATTACAGCTACCACAGTTAAGTTGATATACTCCAGATTTGTTTTCTTTTTTTGTTATGTTTTTATTGTTTTTTATATAATTCTCTAGTTTGTTATTTGTTTTAAAGGAAATGGTAGAATTTGTATAGTTTGATAAATATTTACCTACTTTTATCGAGAAATTACCTAAATATGTAAGTGAAGTATATTTTGAATTTTTGTTAGCTATATGTGGGTATACTAGATTTATGGTATTCTTATATAGTTTTTTATTAAGCAAATTCTTTACGACTGAAGTATTATAACCGTTATTTTTAGCTATGACATAAATTCTATTTAATTCGGTATTGTAATCTACTTGGGACATTGGTACTGTCAGAAGTCTATGAAGGGAAGAATGAAAAAATGCGTGTTTATGAGATAATGGGTGGAAGGATTTAGAGTGTATTATAGTGTCTGTATGTGACTCTTTATGATATATTGCGAATGAATGTTTGTTATTATTGTTTGATATTGTTAGGTCAAGGAAATTTATAGAATTATTTTTTTGAACTTCTAAGGTGAATTTAATTTTTGTATGTAACTTATTTAGAAAATTAAAGAATTGAGATAATTGCCTGTCCGTTCCTAGGAAACCAATTAAAATGTCATCTACGTATCGATAGTAATACAAACATTTCTGAAATAAAATATTTCTGCTTATTGTTAATTCTAAATTACTCATGAATAATTCAGCGAGCAAAGGGCTCAGCGGGTTACCCATAGCTAGGCCTTGTTGTTGTTGATAGTAGGTATTATCGAAAATTATGTAGTTTTGTTTCAAGCAAATTGTTAATAAGGAAATTACCTCATTAATAGTGACTAAATTTACGTTATTGTTTTCAAGTTGAATTTTGACTATATTTATTACTTCATTAGGAGGAATGCTAGCAAATAAATTACATACATCAAAAGAAATGAATTTGCAAGAGTTAGGTAAATCCAAATGGGAAATTTTATTTATAAGGTCAAGTGAATTTTTAAGAGAAAAGGACCTTATAAATGAATTATTCATGAGTAATTTAGAATTAACAATAAGCAGAAATATTTTATTTCAGAAATGTTTGTATTACTATCGATACGTAGATGACATTTTAATTGGTTTCCTAGGAACGGACAGGCAATTATCTCAATTCTTTAATTTTCTAAATAAGTTACATACAAAAATTAAATTCACCTTAGAAGTTCAAAAAAATAATTCTATAAATTTCCTTGACCTAACAATATCAAACAATAATAACAAACATTCATTCGCAATATATCATAAAGAGTCACATACAGACACTATAATACACTCTAAATCCTTCCACCCATTATCTCATAAACACGCATTTTTTCATTCTTCCCTTCATAGACTTCTGACAGTACCAATGTCCCAAGTAGATTACAATACCGAATTAAATAGAATTTATGTCATAGCTAAAAATAACGGTTATAATACTTCAGTCGTAAAGAATTTGCTTAATAAAAAACTATATAAGAATACCATAAATCTAGTATACCCACATATAGCTAACAAAAATTCAAAATATACTTCACTTACATATTTAGGTAATTTCTCGATAAAAGTAGGTAAATATTTATCAAACTATACAAATTCTACCATTTCCTTTAAAACAAATAACAAACTAGAGAATTATATAAAAAACAATAAAAACATAACAAAAAAAGAAAACAAATCTGGAGTATATCAACTTAACTGTGGTAGCTGTAATAAATCATACATAGGCCAGACAGGTAGATGTTTTAAAGACCGTATCCAAGAACACAAGAAAAGTTTTGAAAAGAAAAACTCAAATTCCACCTATGCTCAACATCTATTAGAAAATGATCACATTTTTGACGAAAATTATAAGATCTTACATTCAGAAAATAAAGGATTAAAATTAAATTTACTGGAATATTTAGAGATTAACAAATTAAATAAGAAAGGGTTAATAATTAATGATCAGTTAGATGTAAACAACTCTCCATTGTTAAATTTGTAATTTTAAGTATTTGAGTAGTATGTGTAGTTCCTCCCCTCCATTGTATTTTAGTATTTAAGGATCTGTAATTAAGCTTATCATGTAGAACTTCTCCACCTGAAGAAGCCACGGTGTGGCGAAATGTACATTGTGGTACAATAAATAATTTTTTGTAACTGTTGTTGTTGTTTTTCTTCGTTAATATGGAGTTACAATATCTTAAAGCTTCCTCAATTCAAAGGCTAATTTGTTCACACGCACTTTTAAGGATAAGATACTATAACGAATTTTCTAGTCAAAACTTATTTATTTAAATAATAATTTATTTAACACTATTTATATAACACTTAACACTAACTTAAAACTACTATTTTATTAGAACAATTCACTTATTTATATAACAACTTATTTATATTA